>JAOXOE010000441.1:9095498-9118580 GCA_028565055.1 Phoeniculus purpureus | reverse complement strand
AACATTAGGGACTGGAAGGGACCTTGAAAGATCATCTAGTCCAATCCCCCTGCCAGAGCAGGATCACCTAGACCAAGTTACACAGGAACATGTCCAGATGGGTTTTAAACGTCTCCAGAGAAAGAGACTCCCTCAAAACCCAAAAAGGCAAACAGGTACAGTATGCTGCATACCTTGGGAATAGATACCCTTTGCCTTGTATCACAACCAACTGGGGGTTGAACACAGCAAAATCTAAGCCTGGACAAGTCAATTCCTCTTGGATACCCTATCCCACAGTATTTTAAAGGTTTTATTCATTTTTTTACTTTACGTAAAATCACAGAATATATTGGTTTGGAAGGCACCTCCAAAGGTCATCTAGTCCAACATCCCTATAACAAGCAGGGACACCACTAACTAGAACAGATTGCTCAGAGCCCCATGAAGCCTGAGCTCGAATATCTCCAAGGATGAGACCTCTACCATCTCTTTCAGCTACCACATTCCAGTGATCCCCATACTAAAGAATCTTTCCCTGCATCCATGAGTCAGAATTAGGTGCTGGAATTCCTAGATGCTCTAGAATGTTTGATCTACCAACAGTTGTATCTTGACTGGGAGCAGATGTAGGGAACCTTACGGAAGAGCAACCTATTTCAGAAGACCTCTAGAACAACAAGATTCACACAGTTACAAGCACAGGACATCTCCAAGCCAAATCCACTCTCACTTGTGAAATAGAAGTGCTTCACTTGCAGAAGATAATGAAACCATTTTCCTACTTCAAAATGCCAACAGTTCCAAAGACTTCCAAATCTGGCTGTGGCAAACATGCAGCAGTCCAATGGAGAGGCCTGAATTTTCAGCATCAGTTCTGGACATTTGTTATTTTACCTGCAGTTCTTCACACGTTGCTCCAAACTGCAGCATCATCTGCAGAAGTTCTGTGCAGATCACAAGATCTTGTGGTTTTGTTATTCCTTCTCTTTCCCCAGACAGCCAGCCCAGATGAAGCTGAAGATTTGTGCTGAAGTTAACAGAAACAGCACATGGAAAGTATATGCAGGGCTGATACTTCTGAGGATACAAATGGAATAAAACACATGGGCTGGACTGTGGCTATGGGTGGGTGTGCACACCTACAGTGCAGGCTAAATTTCACAGCACTTAGGCTTGCACAGTATGGAGGGATCCTGCTTCTTGGTTTGGTACTACTAAAGCAGCGTTGAATGCTGTGGAATAACCCTCAAACGTGGGCACTGTGATCCTCCTGCAAAAGTGTTTGTTGCTTATCGCTCATGTGTTTATATAGTTGTTGTGGTACAAAAAAACAGAGGCAGACAAGACCTTGGGAAACAAATATCCATGAATTTCTGATCTGAATTTGCAGCTTTTACCTGTCTATACATAATTGAGACACTAACCAACCGAGATTGGAACAATACAGAATAAAACTAAGAAAAGGAACATGTTCCCGGAGGCAGGATTTTGTTGCTTCTTGACACAGTTTGTTGAAAAGCTATGTAACAGCCCGAGGCTATTCCTGGTCTGGGGCACCTGGGGAAAATGAGACACGTATCCTGACTGATAAATTTGGCTCCAAGTTAGGGAAACATCTCTAGCAAGACTCAGCAGCAGTGCGACCTCCTGACTGAAATAAAACAACCAGCACACAGGCAGAAGTAAGAAAAATGAGAAACCTGCTGGCTTTGCTGTTTATTATAAAAAGCTACACTGTTTTAGTTGGAGTACAGAGGAATTTGCAGTAGCAAAGCACAAGATGCTAGTGGAAGAGGTGCAAACCACTCACTTCGCAGTTGGGTATGAAAAATCAATGAAAGGAAACATGAACCAAGCGAGTAAGTCGAGATATATGGAGCAGGTAAGTGGAGGAGTTTTAACAACAGCCAGTCTCAGAGGAAGGGAGAGGATCAGCAGACACTTGAGAATGAGCAGAAGCAAATGGGAAGGAGATAATGAAAAGATGTGAATGTCAAATGGCAGCAATCACTCTGCATCACAGCAAAGAGACTTCTTTCCTCTCTTTCACTCTAAAAGGCATGGGAAATAGAAGGGAAAAACTGGACCCTTAAATGTCTACGGGCAGAAGGGGAGACCTAACCTGAACAGGTTATAAAAGCTGCAGCATCAATCCCTGCCATACCAGAGTAGGAAGGAGACTTCTGCCTTTGCAACTAAGCCCCTTCCATGACAGATCCTTGAAGATTCAGACAATGTGCAAACAAGTGAGGATCAGAAACTTGGGTGGGATGGCTATTTAGGATGGAAGCTTTTCCAGATGCTATTTGAACGGTCCATAAGGTGCAAACCTCAATAGCTGTTTCCTCTCTTACAGCCAAGGCCTAGGAATGCAGGAACAGCACCAAAATGGTGCCTCCTCAGGCAATGCAAGCTGCAAGCTAGCAGCCAAAGCAAGAAAAGGAGAATTTGTGTTCGGTAGGTGGATGAAAGTTTTCATACAGACATCAACAAGTCTAGCCTTTAGAACAACACGGAAAAGACTAACATGATGGCTGACTGTAACTAGTACTCATCTGGCAGAAGGAAAAATGGAGACAATTCCACCAGACTTCAAAGTGCTACTGTAAAGAAGAGAAATTTAATGAACAAGGGGAAGTGTAGAGTCTTATATCTGGGTAAGAACAACCCTAAGTACCAGTATAGGTTGGGGACTGACATGTTCGAGAACAGCGTAGGAAAAAGGGACCTTGGGGTCCTAGTGTCCAGCAGGATGACCAGAAGCCAGCAATGTGC
Source organism: Phoeniculus purpureus (assembly GCA_028565055.1). Classification (NCBI taxonomy): domain Eukaryota; kingdom Metazoa; phylum Chordata; class Aves; order Bucerotiformes; family Phoeniculidae; genus Phoeniculus; species Phoeniculus purpureus. Next base: position 9,115,823 of record JAOXOE010000441.1, on the reverse strand, counting down.
CCTTGTGGCCAAGAAGGCAGATGGCATCCTGGGGTGGATTAGAAGGAGAGTGGTTAGTAGATGAAGAGAGGTTCTCCTCCCCCTCTACTCTGCCCTGCTGAGACCACATCTGGAATATCTCTGCAGCTTGAAGAAGAGGAGACTGAGGGTTGACATCATTAATGTCTATAAATATGTGAGGGATGGGTGTCAGGAGGATGGAGCTAGGCTCTTCTCAATGTCATCTGGTGATAGGACAAGGGGCAATGGGTGTGAGCTGGAACATAGGAGGTTCCACATAAATATGGGACAGAACTTCTTCACAGTGAGGGTGACAGAGCACTGGAACAGGCTGTCCAGGGTGGTTGTGGAGTCTCCTTCTCTGGAGATGTTTATAAGCCACCTGGATATGTTCCTGTATGACTTGGTCTAGGTGATCCTGCTGTGGCAGTGGGGTTGGACTGTTTGATCTTTCAAGGTCCTTTCCAATCCCTAATGATTCTATGATACAAATATGAACAAAACAACTATACAGTACAATTGCTTTTGTGTTGCACTGGGCATACTGTGCATCCGCAAAAGAAGTGCCTCAAGTGGTGGCAGTGTTTCACCAGAGTGGTTTTGGCTAGCAGCTAGGTATTTGCTTATTTATTTAGCAGGGAGAGAATTTCTGAATAACAGTTAATCAGTACAACCACTACCTTTAAGTAAATGGGGAATAAATTTCTGCTGAAGGCCAAAGAGCTGACAATTCTAGAACTGAACATATTTATTTCAAGTTAACATTATTACTATAACTTTTTGTATTTCAGATACTCAGGATTTGTGAAGGGATAGAAAAAGTATCTCTGAAAAATTACTCTCAGTGTTCATTTCCTACAATAATGCTTTATGCAGCAATGCTGGGCTTTGTTTATCCTACTGAAGTTCTGCTGTTTGCCACAGAATCACAGAACATTAGGGATTGGAAGGGACCTCGAAAGATCATCCAGTCCAATCCCCTAAGTCATACACCCATACATCTAAGCTTGTGTACATTAGCAATCTAAAAAAAATTGTGTCTTAAAGCACTAGGGGGAAAAAGTGCTCTGATTTAACAGTATTTTGGACAGTTATGCTGTTCCTTTACACCAGCAATCAATCACACAATTTTAATCACACAAATAGGAACCTAATGAATTTTGATAGAGGCAAGTGTAGGGTTCTGCACATGGGGAGAATAACTCCACATGCCAGTACAGGCTATGGGTAGATGTGCTAGAAAGCAGCTTTGGGCAGAAAGACCTGGGATTCCTGGTGGACAACAGGTTGTCCGTGAGCCAGCAACATGCCATTGCGCCCAAGAAGGCCAACACTATCCTCAGATGCATTAAAAAGAATGTAACCCAGCATGTCAAGGGAAGTTCTCATCCCCCTCAGTTGTGCCCTGATAAGGCCTCACCTGGACAGCTGTGTCCAATTCTGGGTTCCTCAGTTTAAGATAGACAAGAAACTAAAAAGCAGAGGGCTTTAAGGGTGGTGAGGGGATTGGAGCATCTCTCTTGTGAGGAAAGACTGAGACACCTGGGTCTGTTTAGCCTGGAAAGGACTGGGAGGGGATCTGATCAAAGCTTATACATATCTAAAGGGCAGGTGTCAGGAGGATGGGGCCAGTCCCTTTTCACTGGTGCCCAGTGACAGGACAAGGGGCAACAGACACAAACCAAAACAAAGTTCCATCTAAACATAAAGAGGAACTACTCTGAGGGTAACAGAGCATTAGAACAGGCTACCCAGAGAGGTTGTTGAATCTGTTTTTCTGGAGATGCTCAGATCTCACCTGGAACAGATTCTGCGCAACCCACTTCAAGTTGACATGCTCTCAACAGGTAGTTGGACTAGATGATGACTAGAGGTCCTTTCCAACCAGTAACACTCTGTGATCTTATGAGATGTGTAATTCCTCAATTATGGATCCCCTCCTGCTAGCTATTTGTTTGCACGTATTGCACAGTCTTCTAGTACGGATAAAGTGTACTACTACTGGAGGATACATATTCATGGGGATAGAAGTATCTTTTCCCCGTCTCTTTTCACTCACCTATTACATTATTATCACAATTCATTACTCCATCCTTGCAATGGCTGAAATAAAAATACATTAAGATGTAATGAGAGCCAGGAAGAGCTGAAGTATTACTCATTTATGTGACAATGTTGACAACACCAACAATTCTTAGGTTATCCCACAGTTGAAGGTAAAATCTCGATGTTTAATATAATACAGTTGCAAGCTATTGTAAGTGCAACTGAACTGGAATGACTTTTCCAGAAGCAAAACACAGTCACAGTAGATTGGTCACTTTGTCTTTTCTCAGCTACTTCAAAAAAGAATCATGAACAACTTACCCATTTCAAAACATCACGCCATAACATTAATTTCTTTCTCATTTATAATTAAATGCATGTTTCATTAAAAACCACACAGAAGTAACAACAAAAAACAAGAGGCAAGCCCCAATTTGTCAGCATTCTTAGGAAAGAGACATCATTTAGTGACAGGAACACACAGGTTTGTGTCTTACCATTTGCCCACAGCTGTCATAACATTGTCTCCAGGGGGATAGTCAATTCCTTGAAAGTAACAAGGACATTCATTTCTGGAGCAGAGGGAAAAACATGGAACAGAGTAACTCAAGTTGAAGAAAGAAAAGAATTCCAATGTACTTAGTTACCTTCAAAGTTCAGTTGGTTGGGTATGTGGGGATTTTGTGGAAGCTTCATTTTAAAAAAAAAGAAATTGATCTCAGTACCTACTGACACATATGCTGCCATGTAAGGCAAGTGCACGTTGAAGTAAATCAGTAACAAACCAGAACTTGTACACAACAACAGACACTTTTTTGTATCTGTTATATGCCAAAAACCAGAAATATGTAACAACTAGCTTTAGTGATGTAGGATTAGTACCAGTACTAGAAAAGACACTTTTGATCAACATAAGATACCAACAAATTTACTGACGATTAACATCTACAAAATTACATGTTTGAAGCTCTTAAAGATTTATGTGTGTATATATAGCATTCTTCACAGTTTGCAAATGCAGCTGCCTTAAACAGTGAGTGTGACTATTAGGACTGCAACTTTACCTACCTCTGTACACATCTTTCAGTCTTGGAATTCAAATACATTCCAGAGGGACAAGCACAGCCTTCAACACAGTCACTGTTGCATGTCTCTGGCACAGACAGTGCTTGGCAGGTTCTGCCACAGGTAGATACACAAGTACTGTACTCCTTTGTATCTTCACATGAAAGAGCTGTCCAAATGAAACATCTCTCAAATTACATTGCTAGAGACTCAAGCATCTCCTCACAGTTTGATAAACATCGCTATTCTTTCATTCCAAATCACATTAAATTCCACTAAAATTGCTATCTTGGCACTATGCTGTGTAAACTACACAGATGTAAATCTGCAGTAATAATGAAGACAGTGAAGTCTGCAGTTAATCCAGATTTACACTGGGGAAATGGAACAGTTGAAGCCCTATTTTTTTTTAAGCTTTTTTCTCTAATTTTTTGCACCTGTGCATTGCCTTTAGGGTATGGACAGTATCATAAAGAAAACATGAAAAGGAATAAATAAAATGGGTGTACCCTGCAGATGCTGCACAATAGCATCTTTTCTTTTACACTTATACATCTCCTATAAAAAAAATAAATCTGAAGTTACTGAAATACTGAAAAGGATTCATCTATTTTAAACCAAATGAAAAAAACCTATAAGCTATCCTTGTTTCTAAAAAAGCAAAAAAAAAAAAAGGTTAAATGGTTTGAATGATATATTCAGTCAGAGTTGACACAGCCATTCAGAACGACAGAGCTAGAATTAATCCTCTTAACATTTAAAAGGTCATAACAGTTTTTTGTGTGTGTGTGTGCGTGATTATCACTCTGAAGTCCTCAAAGAGTTATTGTTTAAGATGAGAAGTGTAAGGCCACTCACCACACTCCAGGACACTTCTTCTGAAATCTATTACAACTCCAAATCTTCGGCAATGATGGGCATAATGGGCCAGGGCAGAGCAAAAACAAATCTGCCCACATTTGCAAGTGTCTCTTCTGCACTGCTCAAAATAGGTAACGGGACTCAAATAGGGATAACATGGAGCAAAAAGTTCCTTTGTAAGGATGCTACAAGCTTCTGCCGCATAAGAAGCTAGACAAATAACAGATTAAACATTGTTTCAGTGAAGGAGTTTTAAGAAGATTTGGAATTAAAAGTTTCTTCTATATAATGTAACTGATCATGGTTATATACTATTGCCTTATGTATTACTCTGATATCTACACACATATATTGAAGGATAGAAAAGAGACCAGCTACTCAAGGGTTTGAACTTGTTCTGGGAATAATTTTACAGACAGTTTTACAATACGGCATATCATCTCCTAACTTTAACTGATTCATAGATGTGGGTTAGGCAACAGATACTACACACCAACCAGTAACTTTCATAAACATGCAGGACTATATCTTTCTTCTGTTTAGCATATTCCAAGCAAGAACCTTCAATAGGTTGGTATTTTAAAGAATAAACTGTTATTACCCATTGTTTCAGTTGCATAAGGCAACTCTACCAACCTTCAATGCACGTCTACCTTTACATACTGTAAATGTACACTAGAAATAAAAAGGAGATGTTTCAAGTGCCTTTGCAAGTATCAGAAAACAATTTTGTTAGGGGATTGAACTCAGTAAATGCTACCTGTAAGTATTCGTTTTTTCAGTAGGTAGGACTGATTATTACTTTACCTGATCCAAATAGGAAAATACAAGTAGTAAGTAGAAATGTATTTGTTAATAACCATTGATCTTCACTGCCCACCTGCCTGCAGATGAATATCACATGGATCCATCTGTGAACTGTCATGCACAAGAACACAGGCCGATGAAGTTTTCCATGTGTTTCCAAACAGCTCTGGAGTACTTTCAGTTACTCCAGCTGGAGATCTTTTACAAAACAGAAGTCAATCACAAAAGATACAGTGAATTTAGAAAATTGTCTTAGTTCTACTACTCCCTTCAGCAAAGTTGATTTAATACTGTTCCATATTCTCAGGCACTCTCCCATGAATAACTATCAGCCTAAGTTTCAGGACTCTATCTTTTCAGGCAAAGACCCTGAAAAGAAAGAGAAGATCTGTTCTAGGGGCTATTAGATAATCTGTAAGGATGAACCAATCGAAACAGACAAAACTCCATTTTCACAAGAGAGGACAAAGAAGTATCAGCGTCAAAAAATCTCCACTGTCTTATTCATACTTCTGCCTCTTCAGCAACACCTGATCCATTTTTAATCTTTCCTTTACCTATAATTTCCTGTCTGCTCCTGGGTAGCCGAGCTCCCAGGCTGTCTAGCCCTTGCTAGAAAGAGGAAGGGCAGAAATTCGAGGGTCCAGAGATAAAACTACAAATGCAATTCAATGCGTATCTATGAGACATAGATAAGGTAAGGATAAGTATGAAGAGGGGAAGGAGAAGCTGAAAAGGCACATTAATATTGCACAGAGAGAATGATCCAAACCATACTCTCTAGGGAAAAGATTGCATTAGGCATACAATCAACACTATTACTTTGGGGAAGGTGTGGAGGCGTTGCAAAAGGCAGCACTGTCTGTGTCAAGTTCCCCAGAACAACTGTTGAGTGTATGTGTCAAGATGGTGACACATTGTGACGGGGTGTCATGTCTCAGCACAATTCATAGTTTCTTCAGAAGAATCAATTACTGAACAATTTCTCACTTATTTGAGAACAAGTCCAAAGACTGCAATCAAAAACATACTACAAACTTAATGCTTCAGAGAAATAATTAAGTAGCTTTACATAAATAATCTCTTCACTGAGACCTTGTCTCTATATTTCCTAGTCTCATTAAAAACAATACTTTGATACTTTTTAATCTCCAAGATAAAAACTGTTGGAAAATCCACTACACTTTGTGTATGTGTCTTTACATGGGATCTATTATGAAAAGTTTTCCCATTTTTCTATTATTTTAAATAAAAAATTCCAACAGTTTCAAGAAAAATGTTCTTTTTTTTTTCTTCTGTCATATTCTGTCATGCACTAAATCCATCTTCCTCTCTCACTTCCATTAAGCTGCTCAGAAATCTTTGAGCCAATTTTTTTGTATCTGTAGGAATATCAGGTAGGTATCAGGCAGCTCTGATCACCTTTTCCTGTATCACAATGTAGTGAAATTTTAAGCAACAGCCAATTCCTGTTGCTGGCCTGCAGACACTGAGCACAGATTTTTTTTTTAGCAAACTAAAACCCATCTATCACACTAAATACAAAACTTCAAAACTTCAAGATGAATTATTCTAGGTATCTATTCATTCAGCATTTCATTACACACTTGATCTACCGTAGACCTATCTAACTGTAGATATTAATATACTGGCAAATAGAAAGCCTGCAGCTATTCATACAAAAAATCATCCTCCATATTTCCATTGAAAGTTCCGCAAAGGCCCACAGTATCATCCTTCCACCGTCCATCAACTTGAAGATAAAGCCTCAGTCCTTCTCTGTCATACAGAATCTGTAGTCCAATGTGTGTCTTTACTTGAAGAAATACAGAGGAGAGTTGCCGTATTTCAAATAACTCTGGGGAGTAAAACCAGAAGATGAACACAGGTTGTAATTTGAGATTGTAATTTGCATTTTGTTTCTCGTCATTTCACCTAGTATTTTTATCTAATGTCCTCTAATTGTTCATTTCTCATTAAGGGTTACACTGAATGAGACTTTGAAGAACGAAAACAAGAAACTTATGACAGTCACCACATTTGTTAAAAATGCCTATAGAGTTCACGGAGATCTTCGTAACAGTTAACTAAGTAAAATAAAGATACAAACATTGTCTAAAATAAATGGTCTTCTGCAACCTAATCCTAACACCAGCAATATTCTCCCTGTATTCATGTTTGGGTTTTTTTTCAATTCCCAAAGAGCCAATGCCCCACAGACATCCAACATACTAGTGATTTACATATAAAGTTCTTACTGAAGTTAATATTGAATCTGACAAAACACAGTCACGTATTCAGTCAGATGTAGCATGCTTGAGTTTTTGAATCTCTGGGGGATATTACCAAAGTGAAAAAAAATACAATTTTTTTTGAAAATCTAACTTATCTGTAAGGGGAAAGCGGGCTTCATTTCTGTCAGAAAAGAGCTAACCAACATGTAAATCTGAGGGATGGCATTTGGACTTCAGCTCCAGACAGAACACACCCAACTTAAGAGACACTAGCATAACACGGCTGTTGTTTCACTCCTACCACAGTGTAAAAAATATTAACAGCTGTTAATTTCTTATTAATTGTTTCACAAATTAACTGTGTTGGTATTAACAATATAGCTCGTAGCTTCGGTATGTCAGCAATATTGGCAGTATCATAACGTACGCGTGCTATTAAACTACTGTTTTAGCACTTGATAGGAGTTACATGCTTATTTGTAATTCCTTACCATCTGTAAAAGGCAGGTTAACTTTGTATTGGTCATACACCAAAACATCTCCTGAATGAGTCAGAGTCACTTGCTTCTTGGGGTCCTGCTTAAGAATAAGGCTGACTGATTGGACACACAATTCATCCTGATTCTACAAAAAAAGACCAAAACCAGTCTAATTTTTTAAAAATTTAAGTAGGATGACTGTTAAATAAGAGTGCCAGTAAAGCGATAATAGGTGCAGAATTAAAACCATTCAGCTGTATTTTGTGTCTTAGCAGAGTACACTTGTAGAACACACAGCTTTACAGCCAACTAAGAAAACTTCGTATTATAAATGATTTCTCATGTATGTTTAAGTAACTCTAGCCTGTTATGCAAATAGAGCTTGAAAGCAAGATCTTTCTAAGAGAAACCTAACAATTCTTACATATTCTAGTACAGACACCTGCAATTTATGAGACCCCCTCATTAAAGAGCCACCAAGGGCAAGACAGTGCTCACAAAAAAGGCTCAATTATCCACACTGCAGCGCACAGAATTCCAGCTGTATACTTCACTGTTCTGATATACCCAGGTTCTTTAAGCATGTTTAAGATACCAAATTATTTTAAAGGCCAACAATAATAAAAGATAAAAGCATCTTAAAAATCATTACAAAAGCATTTAAGTTCATTAGTTCTGAGAGGAGTTGTGGAATGCATTCATAAGCAACCTGGATGAATAATGATGAAAGGAAGGCAGCACTGTTTCAGATTAATAGCACAACAAACAAGTCAAACATCATCTAGGTATCAACAGTCAAAACATCATACAGACAAACACAAAAAGGAATACTGCATTGTTTGGATAAAACGTGCTAAAAAAAATTCCTAGATCAACCCAATTACCTTATCTACACCCACCCTCTTCAGTAGAAGTTAACTGCCAACATTACCCAAAGCAGCTAATTATCTGGAGCCCTAAAGAACAACATATTGAGACTCATGTGCTTAAGTTTTACAACATAAAGCAGACATATGTCCTACACAAGAAATTGCACAACAGCTTAAATATCAAGAATTTTATTTAACTGAACTGCTCTGATCAAAATGGACATGAGGTATGGCACACTCATTCTACATCAGGCTGGATTTTATCCCATTAATAATTCTCATACATAATTTCCAAGTTTCTAAGGAACTCATTAGGGCCTATGTTGACATATAGGCAGAACTATTTTTAAAACAAGTAGCCAAAGTTTTAACTTAAATAATTTTCGAAGGTGTAGGATTCCCACACAAGACATGAAAGCCCACATGGCCCACATTTCATAAACTTCAGCATCAAGAAATTACCACAGGCAGAAGTGCCTTCAAGACAGCCAAAGAAAAGTCTCGAATCTGGCTGGCACCTAAATGAAGTCCCAAACTACTTAATACCCCTGTATGATTTATGTTCCTGTAGTGATCTTCAACTACACACCACACCATATGGGTGGAAAGCAGCACAAGTGTGAGTCCTACCGAGTACTGACTGTTTCCCCACAGAGTGCAGTAACAATACACCTGTACTAAACACCATGGCAATTGGCCAAAGAGAGGATTAACACTAGTCACTTCTACTCAAGTTTACAGGCCAAGACTTGCATCTTTCAGGAAAACTAACAGGTACTTTGGCTTTCAAAAGAATGCTCATTAAAACATGATTATTAATCACAGAAGATGACCAGATTTTCTTCACAGAATGAATTTGATCACTGCTGTATTTTTTAAAAAGTTTCTGTCACAGAGAAACAGGCACAGAGGTGAATTGGGAGATTACTTGCATTTCACCATGTCAGCATCCTGTAATTCAATTTAACATGCACTGAACAAGCTCCCAATCACAGCCTGCCTTAAACTTTCTCTATGTCTGTAGAAACAAGTTAGGTGTAGGGGGACAGTTAGAAAATATGACACCATTTGACACTGCAAGTGTAAATTTTAGACCTTGGAGGAGACAGTTAGAGGTATAAGGCATGAACAGTAAATCTTAGGCACTTACGGATGGATAAGAATTTGTATGTGTGAGTAGATAAAATAGGAGGCTGAAGTTAATTACTGTGTTTGCTCTTGAAGGCCATTGTGTCAATTGCTTGTAGTGAGAGAAAACAGAACTAACCAACCATGTAACTTTTGAATATGGTTAAGACGAAGAGAATTGGCAGAATGTAGCTATAGATGAATATTGTAAGATATATAAATCCAGTTATTTTGCAGAATAAACGTCTTCTGACTAATGACTTCTGGTATCTGAGCATTGGTCAGTCTACTCACCTCCATAATTGCGATAGTTAGGTTTCTGTCATTCTTTCTATACTCAAACGTCTTTACTATAGCATCTGAAGCATCAGTTTATTTACTTTGGCTTAGCGTGGCTGGATAAGAAGACTATCTGTTCCCTATCATTCATAAAGGAAAACGGGAAGCACGCAGCTGCTACTTCTCCTGTTCAGCCTCTTTCACTGTAAGACCTCATAACAATTTAAAACGCATTTAGAAACAACAACAAAAATTGGGTCCAGCCACTTTCAGCACTCTATTTATTCCTTTTACACTCATTGTGATTATGCACCGTCAATGTTTCATGTCCCATATACCAAAACTCAACACACACAGGCATGTCTGAAATCTCCTTGTCAGAGAGCAGCTGATGTTTCACCGCAGCAAATGGGTCTACATCAGGCCAGAAATGTCCAGCAGAGGGACAGGAGACTGCACTTTTTTGTCCCTACAGCAAAGGCAAAACTGACGCTGAAATAGTAAATGACTAGGCATCTTCAGTGTTGAAAAAGGCACCAAACAAGTTAACGTATTCCTGCCTTTGGACAGGTGCACTAAAGCAGTGAGGAGCACCATTCAGTGTGCAAACAGATGAGGAGGCTCAGTTCAAAGATTTATACTCTTACCCAGCTCTCATTGACTTTGACACAAATGGCAAATGTTACCTACCCATTGAAAACAATCACTGGAGCTGCAAGGCCTTCTGAGCACTACCATGTGCCTTTGACAGAGCATAGAACAGATCACTGGCCAGTCATAGAATCATACAATGGCTTAAGGTAGAAGGGACCAGTGGAACACCCTGCCCAGGACCTCATCCAACCTCACCTTGAACACTTGCAGGGATGGAGCAGCCACAACCTTCCCGAGCAACCTGTTCCAGTGTCTCATCACCCTCATAGTGAGGAAACTCTTCCTAGGATCCAACCTAGATCTACCCTCCTTTAGCTGGAAACCATCCTTCTGGATCTACCACTAGAGTACCTCATAAAATGTCCCTCTCCAACTTTTCTGAAGGCCCTTCAGTTACTGTAAGACTGCTATAATATCGTGTTCCCCTCCTACCACCCCTCAGAGCCTTCTCTTCTTCAGGCTGAACAGCCCCAAGTCCCTCAGTCTGTCTTTCATGGGAGAGGTGCCCCAACTCGCTGATAACCCTTGTGGCCCTCCTCTGAACTTTCTCCAACAGTTGCATGTCCCTCTTGTATTACTGAAGCCCCTTCTTGTTGGTGAGGAGAAGGTCTAGCATAGCACCTCTCCTTGTTCAGTCCTCTGCCATTTGGAGGAGGAATATCCTGGATAGCTTGTACCTTGCTGTACTGTCCCTCCAATAGATGCTGGGGTAGCTGAAGTGTCCCTTGAGGGCCAGGGCTTGTGAACATGAAGCCAGCCCTATCTGTCTATAAAGGGCCTCATCCACTTAGTTTTCCTTGTCAGATGGTCTGTAGCAGACTCCCACTGTAATCTCTACTGCCCTCCCTTTTACCCTGACCCATAAGCTCTCAGTGGTTTCCTCATCCATCACTAAGTGGAGCTCCGTGCACTCCAGCTGGTCACTGACACAGAGGGCAACACTCCCTCATCATCTTCCCTGCCCTTCCTTCCTAAAAAGCTTATACCTCTTCATTCTAACACTCCAGTCATAAGAGTCACCCCATCATGCCTCCATGATGCCAATGAGGCCACAGCCCTGCAGGCACATGCACATCTCTAACACTTTATTGCCTATGCTGTGTGCATTGGCATAGAGGCATTTGAGCTGGGCTGCTGAAGCAATATTTTTCAAGTCCTTCAAGTACCACAGACACAGAAGTACATCCAATGTTATATAAAAAGTGAATACTGCAATCGAAATTTCTCTGTGTCAAAGTAATGATGCAACAGCTATCTTTCATGAACACTTGAAATTATGAAGTTAAACTTAACCAACTATAAAAAAAATGGAAACAGTTCATCAGTTCAGTCAGCTCTGCTGGACCAACAGTGAAGACAGACACCTGCACTGTGAAACCATGCTCTTGTAGTTTCTCTTATTGTCTTGTTTTTCACTGAGAAACTAGGTTTCTATACAGATCATTCCGCAACACTGGCTATAAATTGACAGTTTTGTCAACCTCTTACAAAGCTGAAAAGAGTATCAGCTTGTATGCATAGCAGATGAAAGCCAAGAGAAGAACCCTCCATACTATAAACATTACTACACAATACTGACAAAAGCCTTATTATTCCTTCTTGCTGAAACTAAAGGAGAAATTCTGCCTGACAATTATTCTCTGTTCTAATGAACCATTTCTTTCATAGCACTGCCTCTGCCAACTTTCAGCAGGTGTTTTCACAGGAATGGCCATTTCTCTCACTAGACAGCTAAAAATATAATTCAATATTCAAAAGTCCTTCTGATCACAGAAACTACAAAGCCAGTGAGGCCATCATCTGAAACTCAGATAAGGTTCAGCTCTGCTGATCCTCCTTCCAAAAAGTGCTTAAACAAAATTTCACATCGTTTTGAGATAGTTTGTTGCCTGATGACTGTTTATGTCACCAGCTCTAAGGCTCTAGATGACTGGATTCTCTGTGATTCAGAGAGCTAAAATCTCACCAGGTATTTTCTTTCTACATGTTTTTAATCTGCTTGAATGAGATGGGACCGATAAGTTGTTGGGGTGGGGTTTTTTTTTGTTAAAAGTACATAAAATCTCAAACCATCAAGAAATACGAGATTCTGCATTACAAATCTTTTAGTTTCCCATTTCAACTCATTAATTTTTTTATACATGGGAACAACATAATGGATGGTGCCTAGGGAACTGTAAAGCAGCTCTTTCACCAAGTGGTACCAGCTAGATGATAGCTAGACACTTGAATAGCTGGACTGGAGCCCCACATTCTTGCATCATTATACACAATCTGTTCTCACTGCCTTCTCACCGTTTATCCATTAACAATTAAAGCAGTAGCACATAGTCCTGGAACAAACCACACAGAGCTGGCTGTTAATATCCAGAACACTTCACTCAAACCCCTCTGAAAGTCTTGTACCTATCAGGAACTGACTGGGCCACCTTTGTTAAAGGCTAGGTGAAACATGAAGCTCAACATGTAGTAAAAGCCAAGCAAGTTCATTTTTTCACCTACAAACCACTGGGACATTGAATAAGCACATTAAATAAAATTTCTAACTCAGGGTGAAGAAGGTGCAAGAATTGTGACAAGACTCTTTGCAGCCTCATGAGTGTTGCAGAAAAACAATTAATTTATCACTTTCCTGGTCAAAAACATTACCACAACTACTAGACCAAAAGGCACATTTTTGTCTCTTTGCACCAAGATATGCACTCTGTACACAGAAGGAAAGTCGATCCATAATACATATCCTACACATTACCTTAGAAGAAATATGCTCCAGACCTCTGTGGTCCATTCATAGGCTTTTCAACAAGTCAGACATCTCAGGTATCTCACCATGGGCTTCTGCCAGAAGCCAATCATGCTTCAACTTTCACTTGATAAAAATAGTTCCTTAAGGTGCTTCTTTGGGGAACCTCTTCGCTGATCTTCAATCATACAGTACAGCACACAGCCTGAATGTACAACCACTTCTCAAGCTTCTTGGACTATGCAAAGTTCTGAGAATATTAGGCATAAATCTGCACAGTCAACGCCCATGTTTATATTTTGCTTCACAGATATTATTTTTTTGTTCTAGATGATTATGATACTGATTTAAATTAACTCCTCAGGACCCCCAAGATTAGCACAGAATGAAGTCAGTTTAACTCACTGAAATCAAAACAAAGTAAGTCAAATGCGCACTTGAAGTGGGGAGTTGTAGGAAAGATCAGACATGTTGCATCTTGAGACAATCACAATCTTCCTATCAACAGAAAGTACTAGCAGGATCATCAGATTCCTCCCAAATGAAAGGTTGATGGTGTCTAACCTTTGTGCAGAATTTTTTGAAACATGCATGTCCTCACCAAGATCTCATTTCAAGGTCCTCACAGTAAATCTTGTACCACTACAACTTAAAGCCTGTTAGTGAATAATAAAGTTTGGCTCAAAGAAATCGTACAGAAAACCAACTTAACAATATTAATGCATACTGACATCCAAAACCTGAGAGCTGTCCCAAAAACTATCTAATGATTTTCATATCAATGTAAGTAAATGCAAATTTCAAGAGAAATCTACACTCAAGGTAAAAAAAAATAGCTATTCTTCCTTCAAACAGGAGTAAGTAGTATGTTCATGGCTGAAAACCCACAAAGACATACTCAGAAAGCTCGTGAAAACAAGTCATCATCCAGACGCCACTGCATGAACCACATGACCTCAGTGACCACCGTGAATCAGACTGCTAGCATAACTTTTTCTATTCATCACAACCAAATACAAGACTTTATGTACAGACTTTTCCTTTTTTTTTTTTTTAATACTTTCCCCTCAATTAAAAATCCTTTCAGAATACAAATGTTACAAGAAGATTCTAAGCCTTACCTGTCCACAAAGAGCATTTTGTAAGGATACAGTAAATGCTCCAGATGTACGGCTTTTTGCTAGAACATACTGGCAGGTAGCGTGGAAAGTGTATTTCCTTCCATCAAAAGTCATGAAATGAATGTCTCCTGAAACTGAGCATTCAGCTGACAAACATAAACAATGTATTAAAGTGTGCAGAAAAGAGCACACTTTCACAAGTTAATACTGTTGTAGAATTCACACACCCTCATAAATACTCTAATTTATAGAATTGTGTTCGCATTACAGCCAGGTCCTAGGAACACTATGAGGAATCAAATCTTATCCTTGCTCTTTAGTTAGAGTTCCCACCTGACGCCAAGACAGGATACCTAAACAACTCTTCCCTCAAAAGGATGCAATCATGAATCTTACATTTGGGGTATATGTTTCTGGCTCCAGAGACAATGCAGAAGCAGCAAGTACTCCCAGCGTTAACTGGTAACTCTGGGACCAGTGCTTGAATCTGTTGGTAGTTTTAAGAACCATAAGGCCATGGGTACTTTTAACAAGCAAAATCCTTCTGACCTTTATTTCTGTATAGTTTAGCTGCCTATCTGAGGTGAAAATATCACCCCTCATTCTATTGGCATGTTGTGAAAATGAACTGGTATTTGTACAATATCTAGATACTATATTGCTAGCCACAGACAGTGTGAGGGGAAAGCAATCTTGCCATGAGTCTGTGTGGTGAAGATTGCAGAGGAAACTTTACCTAAATGACAAGAACAGGCAGTGCCTTCTATGAGACAGGTTACAGTGATGTACAGGGAGACATGTTGCTGTGCTAAACTGAAAGGTAGATGCCAGCTAACCAGATCATTTTAATATTTAAATCTACTACGTGTGTAGATGTGTTTCTACGTAGACACCAAAAAAAAAAAAATACAGTTTATCCAGTAAATTATCACACTAATAGCTACCAGCAATATTTTACCCCAAGTAAAAGTTACTAAAAAGGTATTCAAGCTTTCCACATACCTGGACATGTAAGGTTTGTACAAATCCACTTTCCTCCAACACAAGTGCTGAAATAAAAACAAAAACGTTTCATACTTTTATATTGTTGTGAATTATACATGGCTGCTCCTCATTTCTTCCTGGATTCCTTCTCTACGAAATGTGTACCAAATGTCTGGAGTCTCACAAAGGGAGCTATCAGTCATTAGAATGCCTGGAAGCTGTAGCAAGAGTTTGTCACAAGGATATATATGGTCAGGTGAAATTGGATCCATGCCTCCAGTAGCACTGTTCTTTCTTTTTAGCTCCACGATAACCATTTTAAAGTTAAGGGTTTTCTTCAATGAAGTTGATCCAATAATTCTCTCTTCCTACAAAATTTTCTTTCCCATGTATAAAATTAACATAGATTTTCCCAGAACAACACTTTTGGGTCACAATAACATTGAGTTCTTTGTGTCCAAGCAAGATAAACGGGAGACTAAAGGTAAAGTAATTCCCATGTTAAGACTTTGAATTCTAGGTTTCTTTTAGTTGCAGTTCAAAGTGAAAAGAGTGAAATATTTTAGTATCCTCCACAATATCTGTCATTTGCTCTTCTTCCACATTAATAACTTTGTAGTTTCTTTCACCTTTCCCTTCATTGCAAAATATACATGAAGAAGCAGGCATTTTATTTAGAAATAGTGAGGACTTACAAACTTTATTCAATTTTTAACTAAAACAGGCCTTAAAGAGGTTGCTTTTGATTACCACCAAATGATTAAGTCCACAGTATATAAACAAAAATTACTAACCAGTTGTTACATTCCTCATAAACCACTGAGCCCATTTCAAAGAAACTTCCATGGTAGTCACAAGGACAGTCCACTGGCTTCACACATGATTCATTTTCATAAACTAACCCTAGAAAAAATAAAAACAACATGAAAAAAGTTAAATATCAGCACAAATGGCTGATGGAGCAGTAACAAGCATAGACACAAACAGTACAAATGGACATGTATGACAATAAAGCTCTAGACTATTGGGAAGCCATTTTTGCAGAACACGTGCATTTGAATTCTATTACACAAATTATTATAGAATCATAAGGGATTCGAAGGGACCTCGAAAGTTTCTCAATTACACTAACAACAATATGAACAACGAGTATTTATTATTGAGGGAGAGTGAGAGGGAAATGCCTACACAAATGAACACTAAGCCATGTAGTTTTGAGTACCTTTGGCTTCTCTCTCAATGCCTTTTAAAAAAATCTTTGCCTCTAGTTTGATGATACTGTTTGATCCTTATTTTACTGGTTATTTGCTTTGTGGTTTTTGTCAGTTTCGAGGTTGTTTTAAATTATTCCATTATTAGACAGCCAGAAGCTAAAATATGTTAGTAGCCCATAAAAATATAAAACATATGACAAAGATTATTAGACTTGTAAATCTTGTAAAAATTCACTTAGTACTGCGTTTATAAAGAGCTCCTGTGAATCATAGATTCATTACGGATTGGAAGGGACCTCAAAAGATCATCTAGTCCAATCCCCCTGCAACAGCAGGATCACCTAGACTAAGTCACACAGGGAGCAGCCAAGCTGGTTTAACTTTAAAAACAGTTAAGAACTCAGTGATTTAGGAGACAAATTCTAGGGACGTTCCCAGTCAGTCAGCACTGATGCAATGATTTCAATTTTTTAAGTTAAAAGAGTTGAAGCTCTATCCCAAGATTTTGTAAGCTAATGGGAGTCATGATTGCAATAGGAACATACAAGAGATTTGCATAATTGGGTTATAAAAAGGTCTTTCACGTGTAAAGGAGAGACTGTCAACTTCTAATCTCCTGTTAAAAGGAAATTCTGTTCTTAAAAATCAATGGCAAAAGTTGTATTTAAATTAGGCAGTCGAGGAATTGGGATTTGGATGTGAAGGGTGACGTGTGCTCCTGAGCCGCTCTGGACGTTTCAGCAAAGTGCGCACTCAGCATTTTAAAGTCCTACTCAAATGGTTTAAATTTAGCTCCAAAGCTGCCTACAGGCAAGAGTAGGATAAAGGATGGGGATTCTACAGCAGACAGAAGTAGCTTCAACAAGCAGAGGTAACTAATAAAAGAAACAGATTTTCCCTATTAACCGTACTCCCTGTAGCCTGTAAAGGCACTGGAAATCCCCACGTGAGGACACAAGAATGCTCCTGCCTGGGATGTGGTGCCTTGGGCAGGGCTGGTCTGATCTGGGCAGCGCCTAGAGGGAAAACCTCCTGTCAAGAGATGGAGAAGAGACTTATGGCTGGGAGAAGCTGACACTCCTACCCTTGTCCTGGGAACTGAACCCTGACATATCCTTTGTTTACTGACTTATCTCTCACTGTGGCTGACATAAATATTCTGTAGTCTGAGGTGTCGAGTAGGAAAGAAACTTCTGCATTTTTCATAGAATCATTAGGGATTGGAAGAGACCTCAAAAGATCATCTAGTCTATGCCAGCAGGATTTATTTCCTCAGTGATAACAACTACTTTTTTCATGTCACAGGTATGAACAACTGCCATCGCTCGTTCCAGTTAGCACTTCCTTAAGTCGTATTGCCTACCCTACTGTCGTTTCATCTAACCTCATTATTTACTTCAGAATGTTTTTCAGGCTTCATTATACTTGAACAGCCTCAGTAATTTCGTGTCAGCTATAAGTTTTGCTTCTCTGGAGTCCTTTCTTCCCATTTCTCATGCCATATGGCTGCCTGTAGAAAACTTCCAATGGAAAACATCGTGGCAAGCCTCAGCCTTTGGACAAACAAAGGATTTGACTTACACTCACGTTGTCTGGCTTTAGCTTTTCACTTAATTTTGAGCAATTACCGTTGATTTCTTTCTCAATCTTTATCAGTATTCTATGAACGGTGTCATGTAAGAAATTAATTCTAAAATGGATAGAAAAATCAAATAATTGTTTAAGACAAACACACAGTTATAGAAATAGAATTTTAAAGCTCTTATCTAAACCACAAATCCAAGCCACATTTTTATGCTTTCAATATAGAGACCTTCATGTCTTCTTCAGAAGCTGCTGCCTAATAGTCCATTTATGCGTGCAAGTACACGTGTATCTATACCCACAAAAACCCACTTCTATCTACTTCACATCACGTCATGTTTTTGTACAGGTAAGATGAAACACGTTAGTCCCATCCTCTCCTCATCTTTATTTACTTTTTAATATGAGCCCAAATTTTAGGCACTACTCGATGGCAACCTCTGACCTTCCCTAAACTGAACTCATGTTCATCCTATTCATATAGATATGGGTTAAAATACACCTGAGCAGCAATTAAAAACCTATCTTGAACTACTACAGACGTACAAGAAAGACACAAAGTATGAATAATGATGTCTGTATCTTCACCAAGAGCTCAGGACATGGTTTAGCACTGGGCTAGTAGAATTAGCTTGATGGTTGAACTTGAAAATCTTGAACGTCTTTTCAAACCTAAGTTATTCTATGAACTTGTGAATTATGTTGACCAGGAAAGAATAAGAGGTCTCTCCTGGCTTCTGGGCAGAAGGGAAAACAGCCTAAATGTGGAGTTATTAATTTACTCGTAGTCCAGTTAATGCTTCAACATTTTACTGGCCTTGACTATCTAATACAGACGCAACTCATTGATGTGACAGGCAGTAGTGCTGTATGAAAACTCCTTAGTACCCACCCCTTTTCTTTGGTGTTAGGCTTGTACTTCGCATCTGTCTCCAGCTCGTAAGGACAATGGCTTTGATAGCATCAGTCTTTCCCAAGAACACTAGATTTTCAGGGCAAGGCAGCAGCTATCAGAGCACTTTTCCAGCAGGAGAAAGGTGTGCACAGTGATATGCCCCGATCTAGCCCTTGAAAGGACACAACACACAGGGAACATAAGGGAAATAGTTGAGAAAAGATCTGATCCACAGTGCCCTAGACTGAAGAGTTTAAGCCAACCATGTTTCAGCTTACAGTGGAAAAAGCAGAACGTGAAACACCTTCGTGCATTGACTGAAGTGATGCCAGTGCACCTTTGTTAATCATCACCTGTTCCTCTGTGACTCGGTCTAGGTGGTCCTGCACTGGCAGGGGGATTGGACTAGATGATCCAATCTAGTCCCTTCCAATCCCTAACGATTCTGCGATTCTATGAAAGGCTCAAAAAGAGGAAAAATTACCTGTTGTGACCACTTACAAGCTACGGTTAAATAAGATTTGTTGTTAGTGTGGGAGAAGAGCAATGAAGGCCACCCAATACTTAGATGCTAATATTATACTTAACTGGTTGTTCTTGTCAAAGTCTGGTGGATCTCTGAGGTCATTCAGCAAAATTCAGACACACCAGTACTGACACACTTACACGCTAGACTTTTCCACACACAAATATCTGCAGGTATCACAGAATGTGTCTTTCACTGCAGGAGGAATTTTAACTGTTTTACTACAGCTGCAATAAGGGAGTACTTGAGAGCCAATTTGAAAATAGCAGGGGTCACAGCACATTAGCAAAGATCAGCCCCACGAGATTATTGTATTTTTTGCACTGCAGCCTAACAAGACATACATGAAGCCTTGATACTATTTCATAACGAAATAACAAGGTTGTGTTATTGCTGCTCAAAGGGAATGTTGTAAATGTGACCAAACTGCTAATTCTACGAGAACTGTCCAAAGTGCCTTAAGGGCCATTTATTAAAAATAAAAAATAAATTGCTTCTGCTACTGTATAAATCCCTAAATACACAAGGTCTTGAGGACAGCATGTTGAAGGAGAAATATTGAAATATTAGAAGCAAAATTTACTTAGAAAGAGACTCTGGATTTTCATAGAATCATAAGGGGTTGGAAGGGACCTTGAAAGACCATAGAATCATAGAATCATTAGGGGTTGGAAGTGACCTCGAAAGATCTACTCCAATCCCCCTGCCACAGCAGGATCACCTAGACCAAGACACACAGTTACACATCCAGGTGGATGTTTAAATGTCTCCAGAGAAGGAGACTCCACAACCCCCCTGGGCAGCCCCTTCCAGGGCTCTGTTACCCTCACTGGGAA
>JAOXOE010000441.1:9066602-9095398 GCA_028565055.1 Phoeniculus purpureus | reverse complement strand
CCAGTACCTAACCACCCTCTCAATAAAGAACTTCTTTCTAACATCCAATCTAAACCTCCCCTGATGCAACTTGAGGCTATTCCCCCTCGTCCTATCATCACTAATTTGAGAGAAGAGACCTTTTAGGTAGTTATAGAGGGCAATAATAACGATGTCCAAAATCTTCATGTATTAGCTGATTACTGTTTTTAGGTACTGGGATATTAAAGTGGGGTTTTTTTTTGGAGGTGGTATATTTTAAAAAGAGAAAAACTGCTACTGATTGCATTTTCAAGCCTGGACTACAAAGTTTATCTGGATAGCATTCTTGCAAATAAACAAACAAATTATTACTATCTCATTGTGTTCAGCAACTGTGTTGTATCACTTAATCTTGAAATTATACCAGAAATAAAGGCTTTTCAGGAACAAAAAGATACAGTGGGCTAGCTGTGTGGACACACAAGAAAATGAACTATGTATCTGAGGGTGAGCAGGAATGACACCGGGAATGGTGAATCAATATGACACTTATACAGTACAAGAATAATGAATCAGGAATAGAAGCATTCTTCCCAAGCTAGAACGTGCTGAACAATACAGAAAGCTTTGAATACAACAGGAAAACAAATCAAAGTCATAAACAGATCTCTTTTTTCATACTACATTTGGCTTCTGGAATTAATTTTCAAAGCAAATCTGCACTACAAATTACGCAAGTGGGGTTTCTCTCTTCCCCATCAGAGTATTTCCTGTCAGAGACGTAAAAGGCACAGGGTGGTCTAATTAGTCTGACAAGCACAAAATCTTTCATAGCTCTGAAGATTGGTTTTGCCAGAGCAAATTTCTACTTATGACCATAGACAAAAATAATGAACTGAAATAGACCAATGCTACACTGGTACATTATGTTGGTACTTATTATATGATGGCATTTACAGAAGTGACTAATCACAGAATGTATTGGGTTGAAAGGGATCTCCAAAGGTCATCTAGTTGAACATGCAAAGACATCTCCAACTGGAACAGATTGCTCAGAGCCCCATTAAGCCTGACCTTGAATGTCTCCAGGGATGGGGCCTCCACTATCTCTCTAGGCAGCCTGTTCCAGTGACCCACCACCCTCAGATTAAAGAACTTTTTCCTGATGTCCAGCCTAAATCTATACTTTCCTAGCTGAAAAACATTACCCCATAGCCTATCACTGTGTGGTATTGTGAATAGTTCTTCCCCAGCCTTCTTATACGGAAAGCTGTAAGATTCAGGGATTGGAAGGCCACTGTAAGACTTCCTCTGGAGTCGTCTTAAGGCTGACCAATCCAAACTCTCTCAGCCCGCTTCCAGAAGAGAGGTGCTCCAGCCCTCTGATAATTTTTGTGGACTTCCTCTGGACACGCTCCAACATGTCCACATCCTTCTTGTGTTGGGGTCTCTAGAACTGGGCACATCACTCCAGGTGAGGTCTCATCAGGGCAGAACAGAAGAGGCAGAATCACATCTCTAAGTCTGCCAGCCATACTTCTTTTGATACAGCCCAGGACATGGTTGGCCTTCTGGGCTGTAATGGCACATTGATTGCTCATGTCCAGCTCATGTCCACTAGCACCTTCAGGTTGTTTTCCACAGGGCTGCTCCTTCAGCACATCTTCCCCTAGCCTGTATTGATACTTCTGGTTGCTCTTCCCCAGGTTCAGGATCCTGCATCTGGCCTTTGTTGAGCCTCATGAGTTTGTATCTAATCAATGTATATCCACTTAATCTCTCACGTGTTCATCTACATTACACGTATAGTAAGATAACACAGACCCCTCTCTTACCTTTCAGCTGTTTCAGAAGGAAATATGCACATACAATCAGACGACAAATTGCATTTATATATATATTTCTATACATTTTTTAAAATGTTGTAAAATGCAAGTTTTACATATTTACAATTAGATCTTGCATAATTAACCAGAGCTATGCAGTATTGCTATCACCTTTCCTTTAAGAAAACAATCCTAAACACTGTCTGTCATGTGATAAATGTTAGTTACCGTTCTACAGCCAAGGACATGAATGGTTATAGTTTCATCTTGAGTTTGACTAATAATGTAGGATGCTTCTTTGAACAAAGCCAAATGATTTCCATCATAAGTTACAATGCTCAGATCAGAGAAAATTGTGCAACGACCTAAGAAAAACAAAAATATATGAAATTATTTCTCTAACTTTAGATTTCCATAAAAATACACAATGTGAAGGTAAAATAAGAGATGTTGTAAGATTAACTAGCTTAGTAGAGTTCCATGTATGTAACACATATTTTCAGCTATATTTGGCACTCTTGCTTCTCTGTAAATGGACATCAGAGCCAAATCCCACATATTTCAGTGGGGCAACTCGCACAACTCTGCAATCAGTTATTTTCTTAAAGCTCTTGCCAGCACAGGTGTGTAATTTTCAGAAGCCCCAAACCAGCAAACAACATGAATGACAGTGGATCATGCTGGATCCTTAGTTCCCTTCTAGTCTTGTTCCTACGGTGAGACGTCATGTGGAAGTTTTCCTTCCCACTCTGCTAAAGCTTTTGTGTTTCAAAGGGCTTACAGTTACAGGTATTCCAAACTACAGAGCATATGCAGAAAATTGCATTGCCTATCTCTGCTTATCGTTTCTTTGCTATTATGGTCTAAACTAGCTTTCCTTTGAGGTCTGGATTCTTCCTGACCAATTCCAGGTAACTGGTGGGAGTGACAACAGTACAGCTATGCTTCCAGAGTCCCAAAAATATTAACAGAGTTAGTTATCAGTCTATGAAATCTTCTCACTCTGAAGTAAATATAAGATGAACCAAAATACCCACTGACTATGTGTACAGAAAGCAAGACGAGTACAAGACATGGACGTGTCCACTGCAGACACTTTATGCTAGGTCAGAGAAATATCCTACATTAAGCGTTTTAAATTGATTTCACTGGAAGTAGAACTACAATTACAAATTGCATTAGTCAATGAGTAACCCACAGAATATCCGTCTTCTATGTCTATGCCACGGTAGGGAAGTGTCAGGCCTTAGCCTTCTTACACAGGCACTGTTACCCACACTAACTTCAAAAGTATCACATAATTAAAACTTACATGCACATTCCCACTTCGGGCAGCAGTTGTCACCATTTATTTGAGTGGCAAATCCTAAAACTCCACAGCTGGGTTGAGTTGTATTATACGGGCAGTTCTGCGACTTATTAACTTGGATCAGTTGACCATCCAAGCAAATGTGTTTTATGCACTCGGTCTCTGTGAGTGGCTAAGGCATATTCAATAAAAGACATAGGTCACTGTTCTTACCAAATTAATGGCACAATATTGCAGAGTATTTGCTCAACATGGGTCTCACATTTTTCAGGTGCAGAATACTACAAATCGCTGTAACATCGATGGAAGCTACATGTGAATAGCACCACTGAAACCCCAAACATTCTGAGGACAGTTTGACTGCTGTCCTGCTATGGAGACCAGCATTATGGAACTTTCAGCTTTACACTGAGAAGGAAAAGTGTGGAAGAACAGAATTAGGAATAACAACAAGGATCTCTGGAAATACACACTTTGGCAGCAATGCGAGAAAACCCCTGCCATTGGATAGCATGAAGTATTAAAAAAAAATTGAATTCTTTTTTTAAATCAGTGTGCTAAAGAAACCAAGATGTATTCAAAACCAAACAGGTAAACGTTCATAGCTACTCACTGTACAAGTCTGAAGAGTTGCTGTTTCTCTAGGCAGCATAAAAGCTGATGCTGTGACTTCTGACACAGCTTCAGCTGCGGCCAGTTCATCAGAAAGTGCTGTAGTCAAGCCATAAAACGGTTTGGTAGATAAATAGGCAAATGAGGAAGCTGATGAAGGTGTTGTATCATTTGGAGATCCAGATACTGTTAGCAGCGAACTCACAGAGGGTGTTTGTACCTCAGGTGATATTTCAGGTTTTGAAGTTTGAGGAGTACTGGCTGATGACACAGCTGTAGAAGAAAAAGGTTTTGCTTCAGAGGATGAACGTATAGCAGTCACCACTGCACTTACACTCAAAGGAACTGCAGTTGCATTTGTGAAATATGGGGAGTAAAATGTCCGAGGCGTTTCTGGGATAACAGTAGCACCTGGAACGTGGACAGCTTGGACTTCTACTGTTAATTCTGACTCTTCAGATTTTACTGTATCAAGGGGCAGAGCTCCTTCTGTTTTTGAGATAACAGAAAAATAGGTGGGCTTCACAGAGCTTGTGGTGGATTCCGTTGCTGCTTCTGCCGTGTCTGAAGCTGCTGATACAATACTAACATTTTGCCCAACACTGCTTATCACTGAAGAGGCTGAGGTTGTTGGCGATGAGTGTGCCATAGCAGACAACTCTGTACTTGCTCCAAAGATGGAACTGTAGGCGGTGGTTGAAAATGTGACTTGCTTTGGCAACACTGTAGTTTTCTCTGTACCACTTTTGCTTGCTGACAAAGATGTCCCACTTGCCATCACAACGGGAACTTCAGTTGTTTCTGGTAAGAAAACCAATGAAGAGCTTGGCTTAGACCCTGGTGAAGCGGTTATTGTTTCATGAGTTTGACTTGAATCAAGCGTTTCAGTAAACAAGGCCTCCGGTACTAGTTTTAGACCAGTACCTGCTTTTTGTGTGGAAAATGAAGGAAACACTTCTCTTTTATTCGTTGCTAAAGAGGAAGTTGCAGGCACTTCTGGTGAGGAAGGGAGCACGCTGGTGCCAAAAATCAAGCCAACTGCTGTTCCAGTTGGGCCTCCAGACTGCATATCAGAAGTTCTTGATACATGTGGCTGCGTAACAGAATCACTTAAATGCAACTCTTTTTCAGTTGCCAAAATAACTTGTGTAGGACCTACTGAGGTAGGTAATAGAGCCGAATGAATGCCTTCAGGTAGCGACGTGATTAAGGGGTACAATGAAGACGATTTTACTGTAGCTTCAGTTGTTCTAAAGACAGAGTGTGGCTGACCAGTGGATTTTGTCTGAGGTTCTTCAGGATACTGGTAAACTGGGGTAACACTTTGGCTTATCAACAGAGGTTCAGAAGTCTGATGAGCAAGTTCTATAGCCTTCTGAGTAGAAATCTGTGGAACAACCATGGTCTTGGTGGTCTGTACTGAAAGTGTATCTGCTGAAGACAAAGGAAAGGATGGCTGAGCTGTAGCTGCTTTAAGTTTTACTGTGTCTGTTAGACTTTGGACTGTAGATTTCAATGCTGTAGAAATTATTTTGGTTTCTACTGGAAATTTTTGTGTGGTTGTTACTGGTAAAATTTCTGCTAAAGAAGGCAATGAAACTGATCTATTTGCTAGATACTGAGAGGTGGATAAAGTGTAAGACTTTGTTACTGGAAGTGTAACAGAAGGGGGCGGAGAGGATTTTAATTTGGCATCATGTGATGTATACACAGGACTGAGTGCTGTCAGCAATGTTTCTTTTCCATGTGAGGGTAGAGAAGGAAGAGAAAAGTTTAAAGTTACTAGAGAACTTGATGGTGAAAAAGGAAAAGCAGACTGCTTTCTAGTAGAGCTGCTAGTAATCCTTTCCACTTGCAATTTATCAGGCTGCATTGTCGACGTGGTTTCAGTTGTACTAACAGGAGTAAATGGAGATCCAGTGATGGATGTTGTCTGAGCTGACTCTCTTTCTGTCGATACAGAAGGGACCGTGGTGATTTGTTTTGGTGAGAGAGAGGTTTTAATTGTTGAGGTGGTAATACTACCTGAATACGCTGAAGTGCTGGTCTTCACTGTACTTGAAAACAGAGTTGTCTTGTATTTGGTAGATGTTCTTCCAGAAAACAATGTTGACTTTGCTACTAATTCACCAGGGGATGTTATTTTGGATGTTACCTCAGTGGACAAAGGTGTCATACTGACAGTCTCAGCCACAAAAGGATGTTCAGTACGTAATGTAGTCAGGAATTCTGTTGTGTTTATAACTGTGGATGTGGGGTATTCTGTAGATGAAAGAGTTTTTAAAGGTTTTTTTAATTCACTTGGAGAAGCAGGAGTAGGAACAGAGATTGAAGGCTTTTTTGTAGGAAGAGTGATGGATTTTTCAGCTGTAGAGCCAGGACGTAGTGAATATGGAGGGAAATAGGAACTTAACGTATGCTCCAAATGAGAGGTTTTGGAAATTTCCTTTTTATGAGTTGTAAATGTTAAAGTTGCTTCTGATGATCTCTCTTGAGTTTGCAGAGGTGTAGTCTTTGGACCTGGAGCTGTAGTGAAAGGTACTGCTGCAGTACCAGTCAAGTGTTGAACCATGTCAACAGGAGGTTCTGTGATTGCCTTTCCTAACACAGTAGGTGGTGTAGATGTTGGTGAAAATGTAGTCTTCGTTGTTTGTTCAGTTAGAATAACTGCTGCTTTTGTTGCTGCAGATGTCGGTTTTAACAGAGTGGTGATCAGAGGAGACAATGATGTTGCTGTAACGTTAGCTACCGTGGTGAAAGACTGTCCTAGGCTTATTTTTGTCCCTTCTGAAATGTCTGTTATGTTTACTGGTGGGGTATATGAAAACTGGGGCAGATACGTGCTAGTTTTTTCTGTTATTGAATCAAATGAACTGGGTCTAGGTGTTGTAAGTCCTTCTGGTTTTACTTGTGCTTCTTTCGTGGAGAGTGGTCTTGTGGCTATTTCTGATATTTCCATTATTTTAGTTCTGACTGGTACTTCTGTTCTAAGTGGTGTCCCAGTAAAAATAAACGTAGCCATTGGTTTAGTTTCTGCTTCTGTTCTCGTAGTCACTGCATGTGTAGCAGTTACTGTATGGGGTTCTGTAGCTCTCAATAGTTTAGTGGAACTACTACTGATCTCTTGTATCTTTGTGGAGGGTTCTAGACTGACAGTAGATGGGAACAATGGAGAAATGTCAACAGTAGAAGATAAGATTACATTAGATTTTGTTGTCCTGGTCATTGCTGTGGTTCTTCTTCCAGATGTTGTTTCTGTTGACTGTGAAGAAATACTTGATGATAAAGTTATGGTTGAAAGTCTTGTATGATTTGTATGAGTGGAAAGCTCGGCGTTCCTTGTAGTTGCAGGGCCTTGCAATTTTGAAGCAAGTGATGTCTCCATGTCCTTTGTTTCAGGTACAGCAAACGGAGTTACTGCTTCACTGGTCACTTCCAACTGCGCTGGTGTTTGAATGCTGGGTGGCAAAGGTGGACTATCATCTCCAGGTTCAATACCTGAAACCAGACACAAGTAAACCATAGTCTGAAATTCATGAATGATTTAGTAATGAAACAAGAGTTACAAGTTAACTCATAACTATGATCTTTTCAATTGTCTTTAAACTCCTAGAATTCATATATATATATATTCAAAAATAAACTCATTAAATCATTTGCTCCACTTCTATTATTAACAACATGTTTTATGAGGAGAGCAGATCTTTTAATTTAAAATTTGTCTCAAAATAATTTTGCTCTTCAAAAAAAAATCTAAATACAATACCATGTCTAGTGAGCTCAAGATTAATATCATTAAGAGTAGTTAAACAAATTTAGTCAACGACATTGACAAATTTCACTAGAGACCTAAGACATTAACAATTTAGGGAACATATAACGCATATAATTTTTCAAACGTACAGTCTTCAAAATACACGCATCTTTGAGTGATTTCATCCAGCAACATATTGAGTGGACAGGCAGGGATGCATCCTTCTACTCTAAAAGAGAAACA
The DNA here is from genome assembly GCA_028565055.1 of Phoeniculus purpureus. Lineage (NCBI taxonomy): Eukaryota > Metazoa > Chordata > Aves > Bucerotiformes > Phoeniculidae > Phoeniculus > Phoeniculus purpureus. The sequence goes on along the minus strand of JAOXOE010000441.1, from coordinate 9,087,693 downwards.
ATTAGTATTAGCTAGTTGAACAGCATCTTCTGGTTCAAGCACTTAGTTTTAGGAAAACAAATTTTATTTGTAAAGTATTAAGTAAAGAGTTATGTTCTATCTGAATGTCAGCAGTACTGAATCTCAGTGTACTACTTCAAAAACTTCACTGCCATGGCTTCTACTCTCACTCAGATTTAAGCTAAAGATCAAAGACTGCAATGTCCAGCCTTTGAAACGAACGGCCACAGGTTCAACAATGCTAAAAAATGCCAAAATTTTACGAGACTTAACAAAAATTCTAAGTGGGAGGAAAAGGCAATGACTGATATGACTGTTGTAATGGCATAATGAAAACACAGAGGTCCTACTCTTTAATAAAACTTGTGATTACCTCTCTTTATTAACAGTCTGTAATATCTGCCCCACAACATGAAAGTTAAATACACTAGTCATCACAGAGTCTGACAATAATGACCCGACAACTGAAATGTCACTTCTATGAAGCTGCCACAGCAAGTTCTATTACCTCCTTATAGGATAACAGTCCTATAGGGACTCTATGTCTGGCACCTCATATTCTTAATAAATTGCATAAATGCACCACCCAAATTACATACTTTTCTGTAAAAGTATAGATACGTACTTTGGTATGCCCTGACAGTTTTTTCCCAAAGGGTCCCTGCATGTCTTGAAACAAGGGCTTGCACAGGCATCATAATGCCATTCACATACAGAACGGGACGGCACTTTGAACTGGACATCTGAAGAACAATAAATACCTGTTATTCTCATATATTTCTAGAAATATACAGAGATACATGTCACTAAGAGAGACGCTTTAAATTCACTAAATTTCCAAACCTCGTACTGTTCCCACCTGTATTCCTTTCAAAGGAAATTGCTAACAATTTTCAAACTGCTAAGATCTTTAATATATTCTGCGTAAACGTAAATGGTTTTCAATGTTTTAGAGTGTGCTGGCTCTGCAGTCTGTTTTACTCTTGGTAGTGTAAAACATGACACTGAATTAGCCAAATTACTGTATATTACAATCACCTGAAGACAAAGACAGGGAAATTAGTGCTGTTTTTAAATTTTATAAACTGCATCAATGATGAAACCGTATGTTTGATTATTGAAACAAAATGCAAAATTGGAATAATATTGATTCAGTACAATTACTGCTATTAAAATAACATTTAAAAGCACCGGTTAGATACACTCATACGCCTTATAATAATTACTTGCTTCATGTGCAAAGTTTGCTGTTACAGCACAGAGATGACCGTAACTTGCATTATACAATCACTGCACAGGTGACATGCAGTTGTATGTTTAAACACAGTGTCATGTTTTCTTTTTCACTACGACCTTGCCCCAGCTGCAAGAAGCATGTTTCTCGCACAATGCTAGATTAGCACAGTGGCTCTCCCAATGTCTGCATGATTTGCAGAATACATCTGGATTTCAGCACCTGAACTACAACAGCTTACCCCAGCTCCCCCCTGTAGCAGTAAGGGTATTGACACTTCCCTTATATGTATGCCTGCAGAAGACCACAATCATGACATATGCCCCCCCCCGCCCCCATCAGTAAAACCATTGTTCAGATCCTACAAAGAGTAAGTGTTCTTGAACAACATTAAACATCAACCATCAAGAAGAAGACATCTACTACTTAGAAAAAGTTTCCATTTTTGGTCTTTGAAGTCATCCTTCTTAAAGTTTTGCTTATTTCTGCTTGTCTGAGGTACAAAGAGTGTAGCTCTTTGATGTTTTCTTGGAGACAGTCAATTTTCCCATGAAGATCCTAGGAAATTTTTCTTCAAGCAATTTAGGGACATGTGCATTTACAAGTTATCACTTTGCCATTATGAACCTTAAATATCTTGTTTATAAATACAAGTAATTTTCTTAAATCCAAAGGCATAAATCAAATAAATGCAGACAAGAGTGTGTATGTTGCCATCTAGTGTTACCCTTTTTACGTGTCTTTCTATCCAAGGCTTACTTTGTCACTGCTTTTACAGAAATAATTCTTATGACAGTAACAAATGCAGCTAATAAAGTTACATTCCAATTAAAAGCTACGCACACATCGCCGAATTCTTCACTGGCCTGTTCTAGTGAAACCAACTTACGTTGCTTGATACTAATGAAGGAAGGGAATTATTTGCATACGTTTTTCTGACTGATGTGTGGGGTTCTGTATTCTCTGAGAGGTCAGAGTGGTAAGGTTTAAGGACAAAAGATATGGCAAAAAGAACACATGAGAGACCTATTGGCATGGGCAATCACCAATGGTAGTAATAACCAGCAATAACACTATATCCAAGTGGAATCTACGAATTCTCATTCATCAGACTACCCCAGAATAATATGGAGACAGATCTCTTGCCAAAAACCTCACCGTTGATCTCGGAAGCAGCTTTAAAAACAATAAAAGTTTGCAGAAAACACACTGTAACCTAACAAAGAATAATAGGTTTTCAATTGAGCAAAGCAGTGATTGTAAATTCACACTTCCAAGCCCTGAGATTAACAAAGTATCCCCCACTCTCCATATAAATGCAGACTTTTATAGAAGCGCTACATGTCTTGGTAGGAAATAAGGCGAATCTCTACACAAAGGCATAGCACTTGTTGAGTGGTTCGTAACAGTGCTTTCAGTCAAGAACAAAGTCATGCTTGTGTGCAAATGTTCTCTCCACTTCTGCAGAAGGGACAAGAGATGAACTCATGAACCTGGTCATAAAAACTGTTTTCAAAGATGAGCAGTAAAACCAATGGGCACTTAATTTTCCAGTCAAGGCATCTGAGAGATCTGAGCATGCTAGGCGAAGCTGTATTCATTTTCTTACTGCATGAATTACATAAAAGAATAGTCCAAATCACAACAGCAAGAGCTGAATATATTGCATGAATTGGTTTTCAGCATCTCAAGTTTTTAGTATGTCTCAATAGACCCATCTGGTACAGTGAAGTCTGTGCTTTATTGTGAATTATGGCAAATGACTTTCCAGAACTAGGAAATGTCAGTTCAGTCACTTGTCATATTTAAAGTTTCACTATTGGCAATATCACTTCTCCAATATCTAAGAAGCCCAAGGATACAGCTGAGTGTGCAAGCCACTACAAAATAAAAAACAATATACAGCTCCTGCTGAAAAAGTTTAGACTAGAGGTTATAGAGTAAACAAAGGGGAGGTGACGCAGAGGCATAGAGCTGTGTTCTGAACTACCATGAATTCAAGTCTAAGCTAGAAGAACAGTAAAGCACATCTATACCTGCCGGAAGAAGGGGCTGCACAACGATCAATGTGATCAAGCAAAAGCCAAGCCACTTTATTATCCCGAAGCTAGCTCTTTTATACAGTTCTTAATGAGGCTCATACATATTGCAGAAACCAAGCTCATGATTGGTGAGAGTACACAACTCAGTTTCTTCTCTAGGGACGCTAACTTTCCCTAGGGACTCTACCTTATCTTACTTATGTTTATGTGATTGTGGCTACAGCGTCCTGTTATTGCAGAAACTCAGCTAACATTTAACTTCAAGATTACAGTGTCCCTGAGAACTCAGGCTCTCTTGCAAGACTTCATGGGATTCATGCTCTCGGTACCAATTCTAACAGATCATGTCCCTTTTCATGAAGCCATCCTGCAACATACACCTAGCTAAAATACGTTATTTTGCCTCTAATATATCTGTATCTTAATTACGACCTAAATACCCACTATCTTAAGAAAAAGCAGTAACAAAGTGCTTTAAAGCCATTCAAGCATCCCTCTCTCTAAACTAAGTACTCCCTCCACTTTCTGCATTGATTTTAGACACTAGCTTCCACGAGACCAGCCTTAGCTTTGTTACTACAGTACTGCTACTCCCATGACAAACTACCAGAGCTCAGAAACTCTGGATTTGGCCAGTGTCACGGCATGAATGCTTTATGTTAGCCAGGATGCTAATCAGCCACCCCTAACACACACTTTCCATTTTTTTAATACTTAAATTCCCCCTCCTTCAACCAGTAACACGAGCTTACTGTACTCTGTGCAACAGAACAGTTCACTCACAACAAAAGAATGATACACAATTTACAGACAATGAGTCAAGCTTCTTGTTTCAGGTATGTGCTCCTCAAAAGGATTTGTCATGGCATTTGAAAATAACCATGTGTCTCCTGGTGAAGTCTACCAGCAGTCATCTTCTGTTCAGTGACACAGCAAATCCTTCGCAGAATGGTGAATTATGCCTTGGATGACAGTCACTGTAGCTGACATGCCACCAGAGCCCACAAACACCATTCTATCTACCTAATGGGTGCCATGCAATAGTTCTACTGAAAGCTTTTGGATGTATGAGTCTATGCATGCAGGTACAGGTGTTGCCAAAGACAATACATTAGAAGATATTCCCCAAATTCATTGTTTTTCACATCTTGGACATCAGAGAAGCCTTTTCCTCCCTACGGCTAGTGATTTTCATTCCTCTTGGTCCTTTCCAACCCCTACCATGATTAGGAGAAAATTTGCCACTGTTACAATCTGCATATTATAAATAATTTCATGCCATGCTAAAAAAGTTCCATTTACTTTTTTTAAAATCATAAAATTTGAAATAGTCTAATGTTAATAAAAGGTCATATTTCAAATAAAGGTTTTTTTGAGTAATGAAAAAAAATACAGATTTGGATTATCATTCTCACTTGACACTTTTATCTTGTTACCTTTTCCAAAGATTTAAAAAAAAAAAAAAACCATAGACTAAATGTGCTTTAGAATTAGTTCCATGGCAGCCAAAGATGGCAGCAAAACTCTGCCTGGTAGCGTAGATTGCCTATCTCCTCAGTTACAAATTTAGAAACATGAAATTCTATCTACCCACTTGATGCACACAAACTACTGACAAACTCTGCCCATGACATCTAAGCTTCTGCAGTGAGAAATGTAAGCAAATATCAGGGCAAAGCATTAATTTTGTGCCCAGCTGAAACAACACCGAAAGCAAAGTACAACTATCTACCACTGAAATACTTTTGTTTTGGCTGTTACAGTGTTAAATGAATTTAATCTAGCTAAAGTATTATTTAATCTCCTCCTATTTACTGAGTCAAAAATCGGGGGGTCAAAAGTTTGTGTTTGTGGTATAAATGAGAAAGGCGTTATAATTCTACAGTAACCTCAAACTGATTCCAAGAGGTATGAAGCAGACGTGTTCAGTGGCATACTGGGGATTTGCAGATAAAGCAGCAGTTGCTCAGCATTATCCAAGTCGCAGGTCCCACGTCTTGATCTTTTGGACTGACAAAGCAGAAAAAGCTCAAACTAAAGCTAAGAGCAACTCCTTATCAGCAAAACAGACCATCCCAGAAAACTAGTTCTACTAGTCATACCGTTGTAGAAGGCTATCAGATTAGTCAAACGTGATTTCCCCTTAGTAAATCCATGCTGGCTAGTCTCATGTATGTAACTGAGTTAAGGTGAAAGATATTTTTGTAAGAAGTTTATCCATTGAAATTAATTTAATTTTCATGTTTGTAATATGTTTGTGAATGTTTTTTAGCTAATTAAGACACCAACATTAAAAGGAAGCCAAAATGCTATCAAACACTGACAAATACCTCTGCGTAGCATGCTAATACTCAGTGCATCTTCAGACTTGAATTTTACCTGACAAGTTTGAGATAGGCCTAACTAGTATTCTAAGAACTTTGCTGAAGAATTTTATAGGGCAAGTCACATTCTTATAACATATGTAAAATGAACTCTGTGGCCTTAAAAGAGTAAAACATAGAATGATAACTACACAGATTTAGCAGGTAACTAGCTTCAGCACATTATTTTAACAAAGGGTAAGAGAACAGTAGCTGAAACCCTAGAATGTTTGTGGGAACAGGACACCAGACAAGTGTAATGAAAATAACCCAATTTTTAAGATGAAGTGCCTTCTCATGGAAAAGACTTTGCAGTATTAGCCCATCATATCTGCAGATTTTACAGTCAAAGTATTTCAATGTGATATTTACTGCAACGAAACTGGAAAAAGTGACTCGTCAGCTGACTTTAGCAGATACGTATCTATTGCTGTGGTGATCGGGTCACTTAAAATTCTTCTTTTGAACGTGCGTCACAGAGCATGAAGAAGTCTCATGAGGAACTTTCTAGCCAAGGGGATTTACTGGGCCTATTATTCTGCTCCTGATATTTATCCTCCAATTCTGCAGGAATAGCTGTTCCCAGTTCAAGAGTTTCTGATCTAATATGCAAAGCATTTATGATAGTCAGCAGGAAACTCAATACACTTTTGCCTGCGCACTCTGGAGCTGGTGTAACTTTTCCATTAACTTAAACAAATGCTGCTGTATTTTTAGACCATGTAATTACCCTACATCAGCAAGCTGGCCCTTGTGAAAGTACACTGGAGAAAGATTCGAGCCCTATGTTTCTCTGCTTATAGAGCTCTGAAACCCAAGCCCTCGGATGTGGTGATTAATGAAATGCCTCTTGATCATTTGATCTGATCCCACTTGCTGAAGTAAATTGTTTTAGTTTTCCACTGGCATAGATAGGATTTTTTGGTATAATGACTGGAGGGTAAAGACTTCACACTTGAAAAGACATACCACTCTGTTAATGGATGACCACTGAGAATTGGAACATGTTTTAACCTTCTTCATTCCTCCTTCAACTGGAAAAGACTAAAGAGGTATTTTTGTTATGTCCAAAAACAGTTCCTTGCTTGAAAAGCTGTAAGAACATCCTGGTAATAGCCCTAGCTTTATAATTCTGCCTTCCAAAAATCTCAACAGCTCTGTGATTACAAGCATTTGTCAAGAGGCAACAGGCATTTGGCAATGACAAAATCTGTCATTTTTTCTGACGTTGGAGTGTGCCAGTCAACAGCTGCAGTAGGCTGTCAGCATAATGCACCGCAAAGCATCGGCAAATTTACAATGCCACCATTAACACTTTAATTCAATGTTTTGATAACAAGAAGCTCCACAAGTCATACAGTTGGCCTCTTCTATCATAGAAGTCACTGCTTGCCTCAGATTTGTCTGTGCTGAAATTCAGCACGGTCACTGTAAAACATGGACAGGCCATGCTTCATCTATTACAATATTTCATTGTCTTTGCTTGTAAAACAGATTTCACTTTCAACGAATAAAGAACTGATTTTTAAAAATGGTACTGACAGGAATACCTATTAAAACACTTTGAAGTCTAGATCCTGAAAAGACTAAGAATATCACCTACATTTTTGATCCTTATGCCTCAGTGGAACTACCATTACAGAAACTGTAGTCTCTCACCTTACAGCAGTCTACATTGTTTACTTGAGTGCACTAGCTGTCCAAGAATCATCTAGATACAAAAGAAGAGCCATATATCTCATTTAAGTGACACCTGAAACAGTAGAGGATAAACATTCCAAAAGGCAGAGTCTCCATGAGTGGGTACCTGGGTAAAGGTTTTTCAGGAGAAACTTGAGGTTTCAGAGTTGACTTTAGCAACGGCATGACCTCTGAGGAGGCCACAAAGCTTGCCATGAGATTTCACTGTACTGTAAACTTTTGGCAGCAATCAGAGAGAAAGGAGGAGAAAATGTCATCCACAGACCTTAGCTTTTAGAGGTGCATCCAGTCCTTTTCTATCCCCTTTGTGAGTTATTCATCAACATGAGTTTTCTACTCAGCATCTAACAAAGCAAGTGTTGCCCAGAGAGCTATGTTGGTCAATACAGAAAAGTTGTCAAAAGCTATTAAATAGCATAACACACAAGAAAACAGACTCTCACATTCACTACAAAGCTCAGGGAAGATTTTGAGCCTGCATGTCACAGGTTTCCCACAGCTCCCAGTGCTCTAGCGGAGAAGTAAGTATGTTGTCAGCTCTGAAAGGATCAATACCATTTAGCCTGTACTTTCATAGGGAGCAAATGGCTGTTAATAAAATACAACTTCAATTATCTACCTATGAGTTTAAAAAGAGTTGACAGCCTGAACTCCTCTGAATGATGATACTTCAAAACTTCAACTGAAGACGCTGAAACATGGATGAAGTATCCTGGTTTTGCAAATGACTCAAAGGAACTGTATCCTGAAATCCACGTATCCTTGTGAATGACAAACGTAGATTTGTTGTGAAACTCTTCACTTCTTTCCCATTTAGAGAGAACAAGAGTATTATTGGAGACCAACTGAAGGAAATAGTTAGGTCTTTCAGCTGTTTCAAATGCAATCAAGTTGGAATCTGAAAAAGAAAAAAACAAGCCACCCCAACCAAACACAGAATTAATTTAGTTGATGAAACACATGTAATAAACCAAGTACCACTGAAGTACTACTGAAGTACCACTACTGATACTAGCAGCACAAGCAGTGATAACTGACTTTGACCTGTTAGTGAAAACAGTCTGAATCTTAAGAAAATACACTACATACAGATTTTGGAGTCCTAGATTCTGATGGATATTTAGTTTTCTAAATACCCTATTGATTTAAACAGAAATACAAGCAGATTAAGACATATGCCCACACGAGGATAAAAGAATATAGCCCCGCAGACAAGGAAAACTTGCCTTTGCTAAGCCATTTATTTAATAAAAAAATTCAACTTCATCTAACTAGCTTTACAAATAACACTTGCCATCAAGAATTTATGGCTTAAGAGCTCAGCCTTTTATTAAAAATAAATTACAGAAGTATATTTTGCATTCAGCTTTCTAAGCAGTCAGCTCTATATCCCTTCCCCTAAAAATGTTAACAAAGTCTATTATTTGGCAAATGTACTCACATGATGCTTTGCCCTGAAAGCAACACTGCACATCTCAAGCAAACCTCTGCAGAGTGGCAATCTCGAGCCCATTACTGGCATCTTTTGCTCACAGAATCATTTCATTCTATTTTGCCGTAAACTGCTATTCTCTTGATAATAGCCATTAAGCAACTATAAAAACAAGCCTGAGCAGCCTATTCCAGTATTTGATAATCTTTTTGGTGAACAAATTCTACCTATCATCGAACCAAAAAAATCCCTTGGTGCAACATCAACCATTTCCTCTGGTCCTATCGTGTGCCACCAGGGAGAAGCTGTCCCCATCCTCACCCCAACCCCATTTCAAGTAGTTGCGAAGAGCTATAAGGTCTCCCTTTAGCTTCCTTTTCTCTAGGCTGAACAACCTCAGTTCCCTCAACTTGTGCTCCAGGGGCAAGCATTCTAGAATCATAGAATTGTTTAGGTTTGAAAAAAACCTTTAAGAAAATAGTTGAGTCAAACCATTAAACTCAACTCTACCAAGCCCACCACTAAACCATGTCCCTAAGCTCTATATCTACACAACTTAAACACATCCAGGAATGGTGGTTTAACCACCTCCCTGGGCAGCCTGTTCCAATGTCTGATGATCTTCACAATAAAGAATTTTTTCCTAATGTCCAACCTAAACTTCCCCTGGTGCAACTTGAGGCCACTTCCTATTGTCTTAGAACTTGTTACTTGTGAAGAGACTAACACCCACTTTTCTACAACTTCCTTTCCACTTCCTATGATTTGTCTGAAGCCAATAAAACATACTAATTTTCCCAAGGTAGCAAAGAAACTGTCATATACATGAAGACATGGATGTGAAAAATATATGGATTGTATGAATTCCTCCAGAGCCAAATGCTGAAATGCGGGTTGTTCAAATTGGACTATAAGACACAAATTCCTATTGCAACATTAAATTCTGAGTGAGAGATTAGGGAAGAATAGAACAACTGACCCTCCTTTCCCAAGCCTAAACTGAATTCAATGTCTAAGTGCCTCAAAACTATGACCAATAAAAGAAATCTGGCTCTGGATATTGTGTTACAAGAGCTCTTGTGTCAGATCCACTCACAATAATATTACTAAACATATGCATGTAATTTTTTCAACTGACCCACATCCCTTCTTTGATTGCACAAACACAGCCACCTTCAAGTTGTTCAAATAGCTGATCAAGGGATTTTGAGCAGTAAAACTGGACTGAGACCCAAGTGTGCTGTGGGCATTGAAGTAGTGCATGCAGACAACTCTAGAATTTAATCACGGTCACAAAGTGCTGAATATATTCTGCAAGCTTTTGAAGGTTTTTGAAGTTTTCAACCTGTCTGAAGGTGTGTAAGACCTCTTTCAGCTGCTGAATAAGCAACGTGTTCTTTCTGTGGAAACTTAAATTGGGACCTGAAGGAAACAAATTTGCAGTAACACCCTTACACAGCTCAGATTAACATCAATGGGCATCTCTGCACAAGTGGGCAGACAATGAGTGATGGTGACATAACAAATGAATTAAGCACTTTTCTTCCCATGTCCCTGTTCTGCCAGAAGGAAGCTGGTCCATAAGGATCAACACATACCTGTAGCACTGGGTTCAGACACTATTTTGGTGCTTCTGAAGGTTGGTGCAGGCTCTTGATTTTCACCTAGACTTAACTGTTTATAAAGTTACAATCATCTAATTAAAAACAAACAAATTAAAATTTTGACAGATAACCTTAAGGTACACAACTAGCTGACAGATCCGGGTCTATCCTAAACATGGTCTCATATTCAAGGCAGAAATTAAGCCTTTAGATTACAGTGACTTTACCATGTGCTTTGGGTTTGTAAAGTCCTGAAGTCAGCATAAAGCTCACTGCATGTCCAGGAGCAATATTATCTTCTTTCAATGGGAAAACACCACCATCCACCAGTTTTGCTGCCATTACAAATTCTCCATCTAAAAAACTGACCAGTTTGTACGGACCCTTTCCCAGAGCTGTTGAGAAAAAAAAAAATATCAGAATTATCTCTCATGTCAAGTGTCACAAACACTAGAGCTCTAAATATTATAACACAGCATATAATGAAAAACCTGTATTTCACTCTGAACACAGATCTTGGTCCCAGGCACTAAACTATTCTGACAATCAAACCCAAACTCTAAGCAAATGCCTGTTCTGAAAACTGCTCAAAAGATCTAGTTTTGATTTTTGAGATCCCTTATTAGCTTTTTCTTTTTTTCCTCTCTTATCCACTTTGGTTTTACATTCACATAATTAAAATTAGCTCATCCCTCAGTTATTTCATTTAGTAGTAAATATTGTTCTACAGACCACCCTCACGCAAAAGGCTTCTAGTCCTTCTGATAGTAACACCACTTGTCACTGGTCTCCACCTGGACAACTCGTTGAGTGTCACTTCTTAGACAGTTCCTTTTTATTATAATATTACTTACTATCACATAATTCTATTATTAGAAGCTGATCACATGCACAACTCTCATCTATTCCAACTAATTTCTGCCTGTGAGAATTCAGTAACTAAACTTGAATTCAGTCAATCACATTATCTAGTATCAGACCAGATTTAATTTATTTAAAAAACAAAAAGAAAACCAAAGTAATATCTCATATTCAGTAGGCTTTTATTTAAATTATTTTAAAAGCTTAAACAGTGATTTAGACAAAATTCCACTGCATTAGCAATTTGACCTCACTCAAATCTTTTTGGCAGTCAGTATATGAGAAAGTGCAAATTTATTTGCCATATTGCTTGGGTCTGGCACATTGCACAAGTTTCTCCTAATTCAAACTCAGTCCCTCTTCAAGATCTTTCTAGAAATGAGCTGCTGCAATATGAGGTCTAACAGAAGATCAAAATGCCACAAACCATCCGAACAGATAGGATTCTACATGAGCTTGGAGAAAGAGTTATAGAATAAATAGTAGGAGTCCTGGCCCTTCCTCACATCAGGCTGGCTTGTAGGGCTTCTACTAGTGCCACATCTAACTACACAGACACTCATAATGCAACTTTAAAATAGTCTGCATATGGAGTCCAGTGTTTACCATGCAGGGCAGAGAGTGAGAGCCATTCTACTACAGAAGCAAGGTCTGTCACTCAGGAACTTACAGCTAGGTCAGATGTACCTAAACAGGGAGTCAATCTCCATTTGAGCATAAAAAGATACAATTTCTTAATAGCTAACTCCCTTTGTAGACTGCACAGGAGGTCACAATTAGTCTAACAGACCCACTGCGTATCACTTTTGAAATGTAGTATGCCTGAAGCAAGTAGTGCCAGTAGTACTACTGAGGTGAACAATCTATTAAAAAATTATTTCATTGTTTTGTCATCATAAACGCAAAGAAAATTAGATACAAGCATATTATTGGGAAAGTCCCAGGAATAATAAAAATATTATTAAATGAAGAGACTTTGAAAAATCAAAAGTAACAAAAAAAAAAAATCAATCTTGTCTATTTTAAAAGACATATAATTCACAACTGTTTTCAGTATGACAATTATTTTTATATGAAGTACTAAGACATAATATAAAGAAGCCAAGGATTCTATTGCCATTTTATAAGGTTCTTCAAGACTTACCTTTGTTGAAATAGTCACACTCATAAGCTAAAAAATAAAAATAAAAGAAATGCATTTACAAGCACTCTGCAGATAAACAGGTTTTCTATTACTCCTTACGATTAAGGAGTATGCCAAATGCTTAGCCAAGACAAGTAATAAACGTTTGGTTATGACAAAATCATTGCACATCGTGCATTTACTTTACTTCTTTAAATAAAATCCTAATTTAAGTACAGTTTACATCTATTTGAATATTGTTTTCTAGCAGGAAATAGTAAGCTCAGAGACCTACAGCTATCTTTTTGTGACCTCTAGTGGTTAAGACTAAGCTTAGCTGGTTTTCCATGCTCGCATTAAAATACACATTCAATTTATATAAAAAAAGTCTCTCACCATGTGGGAAATTTACTGTGGGACTTAGAGCAAGAGATCTATTCTCTCCACACAAATTTAAAGTTGCAAAAATGCTAGTTACATTTCATTCTTTCGATCTTGCCCATTTTTATTACATCTTTGGAGAAATTACTATCGGCTGTCAGCCATATGCAATAGGTGCCGTAGGAAATAGCCTCAGATTGTTTCACAAATTCTAAGCACTACTGAATAGGGATGCTAAAGTAATGCCAAAATCCTGAAGAAACAAGTAGATTTTTAAGCAGAAGACCTTTTCACACTTCGCACTTGCTCTAGAGGCGTTTGTAAGGTAGCTTTCTTTCATAGACTCTCTTTGCTTCTTGGCAAACTACCCCTGAAGATGAAAAATCACACGTGCTGTTAACTTTGTAACTTCCATTTGTCAGATGCATGCTGCTTCCTAATACAGACTTCCTATGACTTTTCCTTTCAAATAGGAAGAAAAGTAATTAAAAATAATTGAGTAGTACCCACAAATATGGAAAGAAACACATAATCCAGCTAGATCAGAAACAAACATGGAGGGTAGAGAGGCACACACTCTTCCTACTGGTGTGGCTCAGCAATTCAATGCAATTTACTTATTGGTTCTGGGTCTCACAAGTGCAGACAGGGGCAGCCACCTAGTAAACTTACGACACACTCTAGGGGATCTCCAGTCTACAGCAACTCCATGCTGGCAGCACTGATGGGCATACGCTGAGACGCTTGTACAGAAACACTCACAGTCACCTCCTTGGTTACAACCACACGTATCTGTCAAGCAGTTTGAGTAAAACCAAGTGACATCAATCTGGAAATACAAATATCACCTATCAAAAATATTCACGTAGACAGTAGCAAGAATCACCATAATACAAAGCTATGACTAGTTCAAAAGTTACTGTACACGACTTTGGAGTACCAAACGTTCTAATTTAAATGTTTCCTGAAACACAAGACAGTTTATTAAAGCACATCGTAAAGTCTTGTACAGTACCTAGTAACACAGTCAGATCAATGACCCATTAAAAACTTGCATACTAAGACACTGATGTGAGTTTGTGTTTTGTTTAGTTTTGAAATAATTAAACATAATAAACTACAAAGAAGCTTATGATATAAATAAGGGAAACTCCTTAATCTGACCACAGATCAATACATCAGAAGTGTTAAGAAAGTTCTGTATATAAAAGGCCAGAAATATAAGTACATGGAAAACTTTTTTAATTGAAGAGTGGTTGTCTTTATATTATTGGACAAATTCACAGACAAACTTTTAAAGTTTCTATCTAGTGATGTTTGTTCATTTCCACGTCTTCCTATACGTGACCTTTACTTACCACTGGATGGCAAGCTTCAAATGCTTCACTTAACAGTATTCCACATTCTTTCTTGGCAAATGGCTCTCTAAGTGGGTTCAAACTGCATGGATTTCGGATGTCAGAGCTGTCAACACACTTAAGCAGAAAGCAAAAGGCAAGGTGAGCAGCTTATATCAGAGCCATGTTTGAACCTGCAAAGCATAGTTTGAGTTTTTGTTTTGTTGGGGTTTTTTTTAAAAAAAAAAAAAAAACAAAACGTAGAACACAACTGCATTATCTCTAAAACTGGGCTAAGATAAGGAATTAAAAGGGGATTATAATCTGCAGAAAAGTAAATGTACACAATGTGAATCTGAATAACTTTCAGATATACAGGTCTAAAACATACACAGGTCTAAACAGTTGCCCCATAGCTGACACAAATGAAGTTCATTTTGTATGACATACATTAGAAGTTTCAGAAATCAATTTTTTTTCTCTTAACTACTAGGAAGGAACACTTATATGAGCACCACCAGGCATGTGACATCAAAGATAAAAACTGAACTTCACAGCATATGTAAAAGAATGTTTTTTCTTCCCGTAACTATGGTTTCACAGTTAACCATTTCCCAGCTATGAAAGACCAACTACACTGACAACATAGTACAAAGTGAACCCATAATTCTTTCCTTATGTACAAAAATTACTATTTACTCTTCAAACAATGTCTTCAACACGCTAATAGATTCAGAACACCATGAAGCATTTTTCTCTACACTACATTGCTGTGAGAAAAGAGATTATTTTCTTCTACTTATTGAGATTATGATGTCTATAAGAACAACTGATTTTGCCATTTACACTTCCAGAAATGAATTTCTGGTTTGACTCTAGATACTCCAGGTGTAATAGCAAAAACTAAACTAGCAGACACATTTTTTTCACTAAGTACCTCTACAGCTGTCCAGCTGTTTCCAAACTCTTGAGAGTTTGTTAATTCAAAATTATCTGGAGTCCTCAACTCATTTACTGTCTTCAAATCAAAATTTCCACACAATCCAGACAATTTTCTCTGAGAAAAAAGAAAGATACAAATAATACATACATATCATATATATGTGTACATACACACACAAATATAGAAAGATATATAAAAGAAAATATTTACTCACGGTACAAAAAACTAACCACAACCATTTTCAACACTTTCGACACATAATCAGTTGCTTAATTAAATGTGTCAGCATCAGCATTTGATCCTTTTCAGCTGAAACAATTCAGCTCTTTGTGATAATACAACTATGCAAAATATTTTGGTTTGACATCAATATTGTTCCCTTTCAAGTATGTCAAGTGACCTGTTTGTGCTTTTTTTATGCTTTGGCAAAACAGCACCTGCTGCAATCCTAAGGAATGAGTACTGAAGGGGAATGTTGTCTAAGAGATATGTTTCTGTTGGTACAGAAGTTAAGCAATAGTGACTGGAGAAAAAATGAAGGTAAATGAGAATGAATATTTTAATTGAGAAGTTAGTTGAATGCTTCTCTCCCTGACTGTGTCACTGAGTTCTCACATGATTTCTGACACGCAGTCTGTTCTCTGAGCAGTAGTCTTACTTAACACATACTTTAAAGGCAACAAGAAAGCTGACTTCCACTTACCTGCCATTGATGACCCATCTGTACATGAACTGTTGTTCTCTGATCCCAAAGAATGGTGATGTGCTCATCAGGAAAATGAACAACAGTGAAAAATCCTGCTTTCCACAATTGCATTTTTTGTGGCTCATCTATGTAACTAGACAAACTCTGTTCAAAATAAAACAAAGCAGCCTATAATGTAAGTAACGCCTTCACAAAATGTTTGCTTAACAGGAAACGAGATGTGAATAAAATGAACACTGGTCTCAGACACAAGTCTGAAAACTAACAGATGCCCACACAGGGATAAAAGCTTAAGGAAAAGTGGTCTGGATTGTTATTATGAACTGTGTCATACTTTTAGCATTTTCCTATTTCAAAATAAAATTTACAGGATGGATTAAAGTAACAGGAGTGAAGACTTAAATTTTAAGGGTTCATTTGAGAGGCAACACATTACTCCTAAGGTTCCTCGTTATGATTTCTACTTTGTTAGAAGTCATTGCATTCAGAAGGTCTTAGCCACATCCTTTTTTGAATATGAATAGGCGTAGCAGTATATGGAGCATCTTCCTGAAATATGGAGTTGTCTAAATTTGTCCAGAGATTGACTTTCCCATTTACATCAAGCATTCTTCTCTCCATCCAGTTCTAGCATGCACTAAGATGTCACGTTTAACTACATAATACCTCATAACAGGAGACCACTTCCTTTCTATAGTCAGTCTACGAACTGTGAAGAGTATGATTTATATTGAAATTATTTAAAATACTAAATATTTACAGCAGTAGAGTTTGCAGTTTGACCAAAAGAAAAATTAAATTCAGGCTGTGGAGGGTATAGCAGGGACTGCAATTTATTCCTTAAAATTGTAAAGGAATATTCCTCCTATACATTCCAGACCCGACTGCATTCTTAGTTCCAGTGGAATTAATAGAACTCTCAATGATTTAAAAATATTTTTATTCAGTCACTGAACATTATATGTCTAAATGAGAATTCTGATCATCTCATCTAGAATTTCTGTGCAAGATTAAGATTTTAAGTCTTCTATTGCACAATCCAGATGTGATCAGCATTCATGATACAGATATTTATGCTATTGCTACTTAAGCAGCACAGTATGTTTTAGCTAAAGAGGAAAAAACACCCAGAAAAGTACATGATACCTTTTGAGCAATCTTAAAGATTGAAACTTACAGGACTTCCGCTTTCATCATCAAATATTAAAAAAGATTTTCCAACATTAATGTAAATGTTCTTTCTGCAAATAATTCCAGTATTAAAGCAGTTAATATTCTCTACAATAACAGAAAAACTGGTTGAAGAAATACCCTGAAGAAAAAAAAAAAAACAAGAAAATGGGTACTTGCAAACATACCAATATAAACGTATGCCTAGTGTCACAGTTCAATACATGTTCCAAAGTCCAAGCAACAAAACTTGAAGAAACCATATATAGGACTCAATAAAACATACAGATTAGAAAAAAGTTGAAAGATTGTTTTTAACATGCAGTTTTTAAATCCAGTTTTACAGAAGCTTTACAAAAAAGTCTCACCTTAACCAGGTAAACCTTACATGTTCCAACAAAGTCAAACGTTAGTCCATCAAATGTTCTGTAATGCCGATCCCCATAGGCTGTGCACATGGATGGGCAAGGACGGAAGGTGCATTGAAATGATCCATGCTGGCAAATGCTGAAAAATGTATGACCAGCAATGGTAACATCAACTATGGACAGATGATTAGAGCTATTTCACTGAGAAGCAAAAGCCATGCAACTATGACAATCTTATCTGACAGCTACAGACAAGAAGCATTTTGGAATATTAACTAAAAGCAGTATATAAAAATTGATTTTCTGGAAAAAAAAATACATACTGAACTGATAAAGATTGTGTTTCTTCCTTTCAGAATTTATAGGTGCCAGAGTATAGAGATAACAAAGGGCATTTCTTTCGTTGAAGCAAGAAAACAAAAAAAGCCACCCCTGAAGTAATACAATTTATTCTCTAGGAGCTCACATCTATAATGTGCCACAAGGACAAACCTTTTTCAGATTTTCACAGAATATTTGTTTCTGTACAAGCTGCATCTGATAATCAACAACAAATGTGTCCTATTATTACAGCTTTTATTCACTCTCTGCTTCAACAAGAATCAACAAGTTTAGATTGCTGGGCTTTATTTTTTCCTTTACTTTCAGATGCCTAGGACTTCTCATCCCCAGACCCTAACCCAACAGTTTAGGGGCTTCTGGAAACCAAAAGTCATGTTTAAAATGTTACTTTTTACGTTTCTCAGTCACCTGGACACTTAAACTTCCTTCAAAGACAGCGGAGCTGGTGCCCAGGTGCAGCTTTATTACAGGTATATTTTATAAGGACAGCTTAACCTAAATACATTATGTAACATAATCTTGGCACATACTTATGATTCTTTTCAAAAATGTTGAATTCTTGACTACATGAACGCTGCACGCTTATGAAAATATTTAATAAGTATTTGGCATCTCATACACTGAAGCACCGAGTGCATCAGTATAACTTTTGTCAGCATTTTATCAGTATAACCTTTCCTTCTCTTTTTTTTTTTATTGTTGTCACAGGACCAGAACACCACTGCTTTCAAAAAAAACAGCAATTACCTAGAAAATCTAGTCAGCTCTAGTTAATAGTACCATCATGTCTCCTTCTGTTCTCTCATCATGTAACTTGCATTAACCTGGAGTAATTTTCTGTATTTTCCAAAGCTGCTTATCCCATCACTGATTTGGCCCACTGCTTGTGTTTTGCATAACTACACATGTAAACACACTAAGAACATGGCTAAAGTCAGTCAAAAGTAAGACATATGAAAAGTGTTTGCTGTACCAAAGCACAAGTAGATGGCAGAAGGCCTTGCTCAGCTATCTCTGGTCACCTCAAAGCAGTACCTAAAGCAGGAACTTTATCAAACCAGGGGAGTGACCAGCAAAGAAAAAAAATACATCTGGACTGAAAGAGTAGGTGCTGTTTCCCGTGCTCTGTGTTAGACACTAGATTTTAGTTTAAACTAAAACCTGTTCAAATCCTCCTCCACATGCTGATCTGTTAAGGGCTCATGTAGAAACATTTCCTAATATGTAAAGAGCAGGGAGCTCCTTTGCACATTTTTATCTTCAGGACTCAATACGTTCACAAACGGAAGGAGGGATTAAAGATTCATACAGTATCTTGAAAGTCCGCTGCACCAGTCTTGTTTCATATGAAGTAAACTAACAGCTACCAGAATCTAGAGAGTTCTGTCTGAAAAAAAAAAAAAAAAAAGACCACTAGGGTGTCTTCCAAGCTATGACTAAATTTTTAGAGGGTACTTCCAAGAAATATTTATTTAAAAAGCAGAAGGTCCAATTGAGCAGCCAGCATTTTCTCAATGGTTTCAAAATAAGACGGCAAACCAGCATTAGCTAGCTGCAAAACCTGTCTAGCCTGGCACAACATAGCACAACATGCTGGTACCTTCAGCTAGTGTAATAAACTTTTGCATTTAATCTCACCAGCACTTGATAATAACAGGCAGTTGCACTGAAAATCAAAATTGGGAAACCTATAACTGCAGTTCAGCCAGACCCCAGAGCTTGGGATGAATGTTGCTGTCACTCCTCTGGTAGGTTTTGCGAGTTGAAGAAGTTATTTGTCGTTTTACTATTTAATGAACAAATCATATTATTATTAATTCTGCTAATCAGATATGAAAAAGCACAGTGTTTCTGTACACGCACACAACAGTCACTACAACTGCCATGAGTGCCTGAGTGGGTTTGCACAGGAGTATTCTCATGCTTTGCACAAGCAGAAACACATTTCCCTGCCTGTGCACGCAACAGTCCTAAGGACTTCCTACAGTTTGTATCCAGCAGAGCCCCTTGCAGACTTCTCACCTTTTCCAGCGGAACTGAATGCCAAAAATCTATTTAATCTGTCTTTGTTTCTGGACGTGGAAGACTAGAAAACCCATGAAAACCTTACAGATTTCTACATGAATTAACGGCTCTGGCCTCAGAAAAAAAAGAAGGCTAAATATCCAATGCCTTTTTGCCTGCACTGCTGCTGCCTTTGGTGAAGTCTCATACAGATTATATGGGATATAATAGTTCTTTCTGATGCAAGCAATCTCATATCAGGTCCAACTGGAGAGGCCCTTGAAAATAAGGGGGTGAAGAACCCGGGTCGCTTTACCTGCCTGCCCAGTGGAGATGGCTTGTAAGTCGCTTCACCAGTCGACCAAAGGGCTACAAATATCTTCTAGAGCAGATACTGAGGACCTGACGAGAGGCAGAGGTAGGCAGTCAGCACAAGGCTGGAGGGGCAATGACATCCAGACAAGGCAGTGATTAGTGCTGACTGCACAAGCCTTCACCATACTAAGCTATACTGAGCTGTGCAGGCCAGGAGCAGAAGTTTACCAGGTGATACCAGCTAAATGTTCCTGGTAAACTAAAAGAAGGGGACAAAAGGAAGGAGTTGCTTTGCTAAGCTGGAAGCTACCCAACACTATGTTGATACTTGACCATACAGCTGAATTTTCTGAGGCTCTGGTAAGACAAATAGTGAAACAAGTTTTGTTTCAAGATGTGAGTATTTGCACAGCTTCAGACTTAACAAAGTCGCTGAAATGGCAGTGTACTGTGTTCTACTGACAGTGCTCAAGGTAACTTCATGATGTAGTGCAGCCACAGGATATGTGTTGCATTTACAACGGTGGACAGGAACAGGAATAGGGCCACCCAGGCACACGCAGAAACCTATTAACCCTTGTCTATTGGAACGCCTTCTTTTAAAACCAATTAATTAAACTGTTACCCACATGTGCGAAATCAGCAACCGACTTCTCTGTCACTATAGTCAGTAAATGATGTTCCTTAGTACTCTCCTTAATTTATCATTGTAGTTGGTGTCTACTTAAAGCCACAAGGTTATGTTTTGGGCTCTCAGACTGCTCAGATAATAAAATAATACCCTAATAAAATAAGACTTTTCTAAATGAACCTTTTCCAAAAAAACAAAAAAAAAAGCAAACCAAGAAATTATGCCAGATAGCTGTTATTTTATGTAAAACTGTCTGGAAACAAACTCCATCAAAAAAAAAAAAAAATAGTATTTTTTAATAGCTCTGCAAATAAACGCAAATACAAGCTGAGGGTAAGCTGATTACCAAGACAATTAAAGAACATGAAAGCATAATCAATTCATAACAACAGAAATAAAATATAATCATCTAAATAGATCTCTGCTTACCATGTGTGACAGGAAGAAATGACTTTGTCACCTGGGAAGTATTCTTTTCCTTTCCACAAACATGGACATTCATCTGCATCCAAGCACACATCCCCATGTTTAACA
>JAOXOE010000441.1:9029826-9066463 GCA_028565055.1 Phoeniculus purpureus | reverse complement strand
ATGGTGTAACTAAAACAAAAGGTCCTTTTGTCCCCCATCACTCCAGGGTTTTCCTGGGCACAATATAATCCACCCCACTTTCAGTAAGTGGGAGAGCACCATATAAACCCACTTAGCTTGTTTGCTTTGTTACTCAGCTTAAAAAAGTATCAGGAGCCCCCAAAATATTCAAAACAAAACCCACTGTAAGTGGTAAAAACATACCAGTGAAGATTAGAGCAAATAAAAGCAAGTTTCTTCCCCTAGCACTCTCCAAATCTCAACATGACAGCAGCAAACTCAGACCCTTGAAACTACTTGGCTTAGAGGGTTGTAGTGATCTAAAACCCAAGACCATAGTTTGGGTGCATTCCCTGTCCCACCCTGCAGTGGGAGAGCAGTAAAGCGTGGACTCCCATAAACTGTACATCTGATCATCCTAAAATTCCTGCTGTCAGAATCCAAACTGAATGGTTCCCAGCTTCACATCCTAACTTGTTTGTGATTTTTTGTGATACTTCTGCTGTGTTGTTAATTGATTTTCCTTTTCCACGCCAAGAGAGCTCTTGGGCTCATCTGAAAGGAGATGCTGTCCCTCAGGAACGTAGTGGAAAATATGAAATCACAATGAAAGTTATAGCTGGAAACATCACTTGTGATGAGCTGAAACTTTGTTATGGGAAATATGCTGCTTCTGTTCAGCAACAACCTTGGCAGAGTTCATTATTTTTTCCCAGAAATTGAGTCCCACATTGCTAAGTGACAAAAGTAAATAATGAGTCATTAAATGATCCTAAAAAGAAAAACGGAAGACTTTCTCCTCTCAAAGGTATTTGAACCAGGAAATCTGATAATGTCACCAACCACAGCAGCAAACATTACTTGAAGATTTTCTCTCTTCACTGAGCCCGCCAGCAACACACTGAAAGCACCACTCCTCACAGTTGTACAGTCACCTTCACAAAGAAGCTTTATTTTTCCATCCTCAGACAAAGATCGATACAGAAAAAGCTACATGCCAGAAAGGCTGAGTGAAGAATGAGAAGCATTGCCACAGCTGCTGTTCTCAGTTCCAGGCACAGTGCACTGAAGTTCTCTCACTGAACGCTTATTTTAATTCTGCTTGCGTTTGACTAGATAGTCCCAAATCAAAGATTTGAACACCAATTGCCATAGTACTCACAGCCCTTGCACCAAACTAAAAACTCACAGAAGACTCTCAATGACAAGAGCCAGATTCATTAAGGTTGAAGTCTGTCCTTCGGAAGTCCATGGTAATGGTCTTACTGCCTCCCCTCCTTACTTGGGCCCAGAATCGAGAATTCTATCATTTCATGGTCACTGAGTCCAAGGCGGCCTCCGACCACAACATCACCCACCAGTCCCTCTCTGTTTGTAAGAGAATTAATTTAATAAAAATCGTAAAGCAAGATAAGAACGTATTTCTGTGAAGTGTCTGATACTACACAGCAAAGCCATCACCAAGCAGCGACCTGAAGCCACTTTACAGCAGTTAAGACACCAGAACTAGCAGGCTGTCTTAACAGGTTAAGCAGGCAATTTGCTTACTCCTTTCAAGTAACATATTCCATCATGTATTTCCTTAGTTGGAGTTTGGATTGGGAAGCTTGGCTGTCTTTCACTTGTAACCACCACTTAACATGTTATTGCCTTTGCAACAATGTTCTTCTTAGCAACCTCTTTAGCACCACAAGGATAGTGTCCTAACTTTGATAGAGACTACAGTAACAAGAAGTCATGTATATTAGACATAAACCTGACTAAGTTACTTAAGAAAATGTTAAACCTTTTATGCATTTGTGCACCTAAAATCTGTGGGATGTTCAGATCTGGAACTTTAGTTGAGTCATAGCTGTAACTATTTAACAATTCCTGTTCAGCATGCACTATGATGTCACACACAAATACGTGTTCGCCCCTTGAACTCTAGTTCAGCCAAGGAACTGCTTGTCCCTACAAGTGGCTTCAGTTTATTGCAAGTTTTTCTTTAAGCCCACCCTCCTTTATAACATCTAGATCACAAAAATCCCTCTGATAATTAAAGACATTGAATTTTGAATAGTAAATATTTACTATTGTAAGTAGGAATTGCATCTTTACACATAAAACACTCCTAGAAACTTTGTTGGCTATCTGCTGTTTAGTGCACAGGCAGACACTTACACAGTGAAAATGCTTTACCATTACCAGAGGGTTTGAAGCAATTAATTATGTGGCAGTTCTGCAGTCTCATTAAAAAAAAAAAATAAAAATATATATACACTTAAACTGCATAAGAAAAAAAATATATAGCATTCTTTAATCTGGATGAAACTACAACCTTTTTCCTCATCAGTTTCATGCACAGGGTTTAGATATGATGTTGTGGGTGCTGTTCAGCAATGAATGTCTCTAAATTCTCTCATTTTCTGTTTTCTACTCCCACTTCTTCCTCATAGCCTGCCTCCTGCATTCTCACATCTGCCTGATAACACTCAGAATATTTTGGTAGGGCAAACAAAAGTAAATTTTTGTGACACACTGAAATCCAGAACAGCACTACCATGATATACAGGAGCTTGTCTCCAAAGTC
This sequence comes from Phoeniculus purpureus, assembly GCA_028565055.1. Taxonomy (NCBI): domain Eukaryota; kingdom Metazoa; phylum Chordata; class Aves; order Bucerotiformes; family Phoeniculidae; genus Phoeniculus; species Phoeniculus purpureus. Next base: position 9,063,891 of record JAOXOE010000441.1, on the reverse strand, counting down.
AGCACTTCTTTTGAATAGCTAAGCCATGTCAAACTTACCAGTCTGTACCCACATCCACAATCATGTCTCATTTCTGACTGGGTTAGCACAAGCTGGGCTGTGCTGTGTTTCCATTCCTGTACATGGAAAGTGATGTCAAGCGACAACAGCTCTCTCTTAACTGCAGTCAGCTCAGACCAAGTGCCCCAAGCAATTTGTACCTGTTAGAGGACAATCTTTCTACGGGAAAGGAACAGCTTTCACCTGCAAGACATACAGGCACAGCACCCACGCTTAGCAGGCACCACGTACAACATACCCTCCTAAAGCAACACCCAGCAACACTGAAGGAAAGCCTCTGAGCACAGAAATTACTCAAGTTCAGCTGACATGTATGAGCTGGTGACACCTACCTCTACTAGACAACCTGCTCCAGAGGACATCCTGCTGTGTCAGGTTAATCAGCACATACATTTGAACAAGTGTGGACTAAGGAAAAAGCTAAAAGGAACAACTCGACTTCTTATCAAGGGCTGCTTTAGCTAGAAATACCTCAAGAAACTCAGGAAAGATTAGAAGAGAACATGGGGCTGATTCTCATGAAGACCCTACTGAGGTGCTTTTAAAGGTTAAACAACAGTTCTCTTTGGCCAGTAATCCCTAAATTTCATCTGGAGATGACTGTCTGAGTGGATCTTTCCTGAGCAACTCTCTCATGCTCCTTGCACTGCCCTTCTGTTGGTGAGCTGCTGTCCAGCAGGGTATAAGGCAACCAGCTCAGCCCACAGCAGGGTGGAACTATTTTAAGTAATAGTGACTGATACTGGAGGAGCGTGAAATTCAGTCCTGTCATAGCTAAAATACCTAAACTCCACTAAAAAAAAAAAAAAAAAAAGAGCTATTGCAAAAGCCATCCCAGAGGCTTATGAACTGAACTAATAAAATGGATCCCAAGTTGTAACAGTAAAAGTTATCTTATGACTAAAAAAATAATTAAACACACTACATTTATCCACAGCAGCAGAGTTTTATTTATTGCTCAAGGATTCAGTTGTAAAGATGAGTTTTCTTGCCTCTTTTCTAAGACACATTAATGTGTGTGCAAAAGCAGCCCAATAATGGTAAAATGTAATCAGCAGAAGGCAGGAGAAACTGCAGAGGGAAAGATGCCCTGTCACAATAAACACCTACAAACATATAGCCACTTACATTCTAACATAAAAACTAGAACCAGAATCATATCTGTGTGACTTTAAACCAAACCCTAAACCATAAAGGATTCCATCTAGAGAAATTAAATTCAACTAAAACCATAGAGACAGGAAGAATAAGATCCATAATTATGCTTTATATTCTCTTTATCATCCCACACAAGTAGTTAAGAAAACCTTTATCAAGAAATGCCTAAAGCTGAGATTTGCTGAGTTCTCCCATCCCCAAGAAAGCCACAGAGCGCAATCGTGGGCAGCTACAACACAGGGTATGATTTTTTTTTTTTTTGAAAATACCCCTGACATTTAGAATTGGAAAACGAAATGAAAACATTAGTTCAAAAGAGGGGTGATCTCATTAATGTTTATAAATATGTGAAGGGTGGGTGTCAGGAGGATGTCAGGCTCTTCTCAGTGTCATCTAGTGATAGGACAAGGGGCAATGGGTGTAAGCTGGAACATAGGAGGTTCCACGAGAAGGAACTTCTTCACAGTGAGGGTGACAGAGCACTGGAAGGGGATTCCCACGGGAGTTGTGGAGTCTCCTTCTCTGGAGATATTTAAAAACCCACCTGGTCATGTTCCTGTGCAACTTGGTCTAAGTGATCCTGCTGTGGCGGGGGGATTGTACTTGATGATCTTTTGAGGTCCCTTCCAATCCCTAATATTCTGTGAGAAGATGCCCAAGAAGAAAACAAGTTCTTTTTGTAACAAACCCAGCACCCAAGTACCCCAAACCAGTAACACAGGGTCCCATAAGTGGGGTGTCTGCTGTCTACCTGAAGGAGGTGACCCCAGCACCCCAAAGAACCCTTTATCTCTGGTGTGGGGCCAGAGGGGCAGCTTTTGTCCTAGCACCTCTGCCCTAAACTCCTGCACCCTTGCCCGTGTTGTACACTATGAACTTTGCACATAGATCACCTCAAGCCCAAGGCAGGTATAAAAACTGGGTTGAATTTGTAAAATATTTTTCTTTTTATACCTGTCCCTTTTCTCCATCTTCTAATCCAGCATTGTTCTTCCTGATCTAATTCACAGATTTAGCTCCATGTGTCACAGATTATTGGCAAGCTCAGCCCTTGCTTAATAGCATAAGTAATATTTACACTCTGTCCTAACCTACCAATTTCCTTAACAGATATACTAAAATATCTGTTGAAATGCATTTCTCATTCTCTGTAAATATGTCATGCAAAAATACAACTGAAGCTTTTTTCAGAGCCGGGATTCAGCTGATGTTACTAATCATAATTTGCTCCACTTTTCTGTTGCAAAGAGAATGCTTGGTCAATGTAATTCAATAGTTGTGGAGGAAAGGGCAGGCCCTTCGCTAGGGTAAGTTGTCAGAAACCCACTGAAAAATGCAGAACACACGAGACACCAGCTGAGCATTCGCCTCTAAAATCAAGCACAGCCATAAAACGCAAAAATTGTTTCACTGACTTCTGCTATTGCACGATACCGTTCCCAGTCTTAAAAATAATAATACTAACACAAAAATAAGTGGACTAGGCAAATTTACACAACGTAGAGAAGCAATGACCTTGTAATGGCTCAATGGATGTTTGGCAAGCACTTTAAAAGTACAAATCAGAATACAAGGGAAAGCAAGTCAGGGCATATATTTTTACTCCCATTTACAACCTGAATTGTCAGTCAGTGGAGTGATAGACCTGCAAATTACACAACCACTTAAAAAACGAAGAACCACTTCCTGGAATGCTTATGCCTTTTCCCAGAAGCTTAGATGATTTCTAATTTTCATTTGTGAGACCTGTTCACAAAGGCCGTGGCAGAGGACAAAGCACTGCTGTAACTTGAGTTTTGCCCAAACACTTGTATGCTAATATGAAGATGTGAAAAACATTACACACGTGTAACACTGCCATATCTTACCAAAATCTAAAATATCACAGTTTAAAGCTTGTATTGCTTCCTTTCTGCTTTATCCTCAAGAGGAGAACAAGGAATAACCGATGGGACAGAGTTTTTCTAAACATCACTGCTGTGAGTTATTTTGCTATCGTACTCATGAAAATAGCAGTGTGTGTCACTATGACTGACAACTGAGGCACAAACTCAAGGTGAGTTAAGACAATGAGACACCATCCTGGGCTTCTTAAAACTTCTGGGCTTATTTGTCACTTGCCCCTTTATCAGTGGTCTGGATGAGGGGATCAAGGGCACTCAGTAAGCTTGCAGACAATACCACGTTCAGCTAAAATATCAGATGGCTGGAGGATAGGAAGGCTCTACAGAGGAATGTGGAGCCAAGGCCAGTTGTACGAAGCTAAACAAGGCCAAGTGCTGGGTCCTGCATTTGGGTTAAAACAATCCCCTGCAAAGTTACTGCTTGGGAAAGAGTGAGTGGAAATTGTCTTAGTGGAAAGGGACCTGGGTGTTTGTCAACAGCAGCTGAACATGAGCCAGCAGTGGGCCCAGGTGATCATGAAGGCTGATTGCATCCTGGTCTGCATCAGAAATAGTGTAGTCAGTAGGAACAGGAATGTGATTGTCTCCATGTACTTGGCAGTGGTGAGGCCACATGTCTAATACCAGGTTCAGTTTTGGGCCCCTCACCACAAGAAGGACATTGAAGGTATTGGTGAGTGAGCAGAGGATAATGAAGCTGGTGAGGAGTCTGTAGAACAAGTCTTACAAGGAGTGGCTGGGGGAACTGTGGTTGTTAGCCTGGGGAAAAAAAAGACCTTATTGCTTTCTTTAACTACCCAAAAGGAGGTTGTAAGGAGATGGGTGTCAGTGCTGGGTTAAGGCTTGTATTCAAATATCTTTTCCAATCTAAACCAAACTATGATTCTAAGTGCTCAAAGCCTGAACCTGTGAGCAGCTCATTCCTCTAACGTTCAGCATTTATCCTGTATCAAAAGCAAATGCCAAAATGCTGCCAGCATGAAAGCTGAGTGCCCAGCTCCAAAGGATAATGTGTACCATAATAGTAAATGGTCATCTTGCTACTCGTGTGCTGCATGTAATAGTCTGGTAGTTTAAAGCTTTCACATTTAATGAAGGAACAATTGATCAGCGCACGTCAAAGGATCACAAAGGAGAAAGCCTTTTCTGAAAGCATAAAACAAGGTTCAGAGTATACCTACATACTAGTGGCATCTTCCAATCTAGTAGGGGATCAGGGGACTACTTTGCCAGACACTACACAGACACACTTTCCTTATATTTTTTATCAATGGAGAAGCCCTGTTCAAAAAAAGCAAGAGCAGCTGTCAAGCTGAACACTGGGCTCTTTGAAAGTTATGTGACATCTTTAGAAGGAAAAAACTATAACTCTATCCACTGAAACGTATTGCTTATGTAAGTGATGAAATAGAGAAAAGAGTTGAAGGATTATTTTTCTTAAACTGCTTACACCATGACTAATGCAAGTCCTCTTTGGTTACTATCCACGAAACATCAGAGTGTAAAAATATTGCCCATCTATTTGATGTCTGTAGGAGTAAGTCACTTTGCTTGTGCTATGCTATAAATAATGATATTAGTGGCAGGGAGTCAACTGCTCGAACACTAGCAGATGCCCAGCACTTTACTTGTCTGGGCAAGCAAATGCTTCAATTCAGCATGAGCAACTGTTGGCCATTAAATCTTACAACTATACTTTTGTGGCATGCTTAGTTTTGGCTTTTATTGGGTTGCTTATTAATAATTGTTTTGGGGTTTGGGTTGCTTTGTTTTTAAACAGTTTGTGCTTCCCTCTGAAGTTTTGAAAACCATAGTTTCCTGTAAGCGGTAGTGGATTTTAACCATTTCCCTTTCCTTCTGAAGGCTGCCCCCAGATTTTTCCTTGTGTTTTGTTTCATAACACACTTGCAACTGGATCACTTATGGTGTCAATTCTGTAAAAAGAAACATTCTAGAGGCTTATTGCCATGAGCATAAACAAGTGAAATCATATGAAATAAGGAAATGTTAAAAAAACTATTTTAGCAACTGTCTCTATTGCTCATCGGTTCTCTGATAACAGGAGGAAGAAAAAGGTTTTAAAGGTGTCCTAGCATTCATCTGGGCTCCATGTTTGACTAGAATTCCTGGAATTAAAGCGAACAGCATTGTACTCATTTGCAAAATTACCTTGGCAGTGTTTTTGCCAAGAGCTGCCATGCGATCCTTTTTTGCTCTCCAAGCAGATCTGTTCAGTGGAGACGTTTAGGCCCCTTAGGGCATCATACTTCAGATCTGAAGCACATTAGATATCTAGAAACTGCAAGGCACTTGGTAGCATTAACAACACCCACATTTGTACATGACCTATTTTAATGGGACAATACAGCAAAAAGCATAAAGAGTAAAGCCGGATTGTCATGAGCCAGAAGAGCACTCTGTGGTCAAATGCATTTAATTGAGTTTCTCCTCTGATCCTGCAGGTGTTTTTTTCTAATGAAGCATGTAGGACAGAGCCCATCTAACCAGGACTTCACTGCTTTTTGAGTCTGTATTTTACCTACATCCATGCCAATCAGCTGTATGAGAGAAACTATGCAGAGCCAGTGTGGTAGTTAGGGCTGGCCCACCCATCTGCTCAAGGAGGAATAACTCAGCACCATTTCTCCCCACAGCACATGCAAATCAGTATTTCATGACATCTAGTTCTTTACAAAGGGATGATTTGCCAGGTCTAGTAGCGCGACATGGTTTAAACATTGTCATAGACACCGGAATAGGGACTTCACCACCACTCAGCACTGCTGGCTTTGTCGCTTGTGCTTGCGAACATTGCCAATTTCAGAAAGAAAAAGAGAAATATAAAACCCCCAAAACTAGAAGCCCCAAAATTTTCATCATGTCGTGTGTTAGTCATGTGTTAACTGTTCTTCCAGTTGCTAAATCTGGCACAATAGTCTTTCTCTGAGATCTGTTTGCTAGGGCTACTGTAATGACAGTTTCTCCTTCTGGAGTTTACATAATTATTCTGTGTTTAGTTGTCAAGAAAAATCTTTCCCTTCTTGCCCTTTCTTCATATCTTTCCTTTAAGGGAGGAAGTTGCCATAAAGTGTTTTCAGCTGTCTCTATATACCAGGTTTCACTGTAAGCCTTGCTCCAAGGGCAATGACTTGACCCTCTTTCAGAAAATCTGCAGGAGGAAATGGGTTGAGTCACCAAATCTTAGATACTTTCGCCACAGGAAATATAACACAAGCTCTTGGTGGCAATTGGAATAGAAACTAGTCTACTTGTGTTTAGTAATACTTAGTAGGGATCTATAGATATTTTATAATTAAAATGCTAAATCCAAATGAAGCCTTTTGTCCTATTGAAAGGCATTGTTTCTAACACAACTTTTAACATTTTATATAATAAATAAGTATATAGTTATTTTGAGTTAAGATTTGATTTACCTAAACTATTTCGGTTTAAAAGTTGCTAAATTTTGCACAGAACATGAGGTGCCCGATTTGACTACTACCTTTGTCGGGGAAGAGTATCTTAATTAGTATTTCAGAAAAAAGAAACACTCACTTTCTCTCTCAAGTTGGAAAAAAGTGAATTACTGGAGCTGATTAAAAAGTTATCTAAGTGAGACTGCCCTGTTTCAGCTTTCATATTGAACTCAAATGTCTGCTTTAGTTGTTTAAGCATCATTCACAAAAATTTGAGACGTTCTTTCAAAGACAGACTTAGAATGAAGTTACCACTATCACACACATTCCCAGTATGTTTCACAAGCATAATTTGTTTTTCCACTACCAATTATGTTTTGTATATGTCACTACCCGATGTTCTTAATGAATCAACATTTATAAATAACACTAATGGATTTTTTTAATCAGAGATTGCTTTCAATGTCTAAAAGGATCATGAAAAATGTTTTGAAATATAAGCAAATAAATGAATTTCCACTTCCCTACCAATGAATAACAGTAGTCTGAAGCATCTCCATGCCTATAGGATAAATTGAAAATAAATCCATTGGTTTCAGCCTATAACCATACATCTCCTGCATTACAGGGATAACTCCCACTAGTCAAGAGCCATTAAACATTTTTGTGGAAAGAAAAAAAGTCAGGCTTAGCCCCATCTATCCAGCAAAGTGCAACACCAGTCTGTGTCATCCTCTGGAAAAGTAACCAGATATCTTGCTAGAGCAATGAGAGATTGTATTTCATGGTCAGTGACTTGTGAAAGTACTGATCTTTCCTTACAGCTAAAGGAGGCTGGCTTACACTGAATGCCTTCTTAAACATGGATGTTTCCACCCTACCCACATGAATCCACAGGAGTTACTCAGCTCTGTCTACTCCAAGACTGCAGCTCCCTCACAAGGGTGGTGCTGAGATGGGGTAAGGACAAGGTTTTCTCCTGTGACTGGCCTTCCCTATGCACCATCCCAAAAAAACCAATCCAAGAACATTATTTCAGCTCTGCTTTTTTCCCCACAAAAATATATTTCTCCCCAGCACTCATGAAAGTTGTCAGTTCAGACTCCTATCAAGTCCACAGCACTTCCCATGGCTTGATGCCACTGCAAGAAAACTTACTTCTCTCTCTTGCTACAGGACCAGGGAGATACTATTTATCTGTAGCGTTATAATAGATGAGACCACAACACATTCCTCACTACCAGTTTCCTTCATATGTTGCCATTTCATACCTTGGGAAGAGTGTCTGGAAGAGTCACAACCCCATTTATACAACACAAAGTCCAAGACATGTCATTATGGAGACCAGTGATAGCTCTGAAGTCTCTAGTCACTCACAAATCATTTCCACCCTGCCACACCACCCATAAGACCCTGGCTGTGAGATGCTGTCACTCACAAAACAGCAAGAGCACCAATTAGTTCTGCCCCATTGCCAGTGAGCACCGATAGTGCAGACCAGCAACCTGTGACTGGGATTGCCAGCTGCTTTTTATTCAGTGCTCATTGGGGGTTCCCCAGGCTACACTATACCTTCATATTCACCCCACACTGCCCTCCAAGGGAGGGTGCAATGTGCAGGCACAACAGCCAAAACAATCTTGCCATGACCTGACCTCCATTCTCCTGCTCTGCAGGTGGCCCCATGTATACCCAAAGATAATGGGGTACTGCTGTGCCCCACAAAGCACATCTCTTTCCACAAAGTATTTTTTAAAATCTTTGCTATTTATCAGTTAAGTTGCAGTGAAGAGCTGAAGGTGTAGATAGTTTCTATTTTACACAGCCATCAGGCAGATAATAACATATTCAAGTTCCTTCTTGCTTTCCTGAGTTTGATACTCTCTATATACACCAGAGACCTGGAATGCCAATTCTTGCACAGCTGGAAACACAAAGGGAGCAATGATCAAACAGCTGAATGTAAAAATTGCCTGAACAATTTCATTTAGTCTTGAGAAGAACTGAAGCCTGACACACATGTGTGAACAAGATATAACCTCCTTGTGTGTAACTTTTCACATTGTCTAATCATGCTCAAAGAAATTCTGACAGGGACATACATCCAGTCCAGCAGCTAGAGGGATACATTGCCAATATGCCTCTGTTTGTAAGTGATGAGCACACAAGTATTTCTGCATAAACCATCAAGGAAAGAGGGTACAGACTTTTAAAATTAATACACTGATTCCAGCAGGCGGGGAAAAAAATATGTTGCCACTTCTGTCGACAGATTAATCTTGAGTCCAAAGGGAACAGGGAGTTCAACATCACAGGCTTTCACTTGTGGCATAGGTGTAAATGGTTACTCTCAACCTACCCGAACTCATTTCTAAATGAGTGCTGAACTACTTTACACCCCATTTTGGCACAGGAATACAAATATGTAATTTTACAACATAAAGAGAAACACTGATTATTTCAGCAGTTACTTGAGATAGCATAGAAGTAAAAGCAGCAGCTGATGTGAAGGTCTAGAAGATTATTACATACTTCAGTTAAAAAATATTGCAGGTGGGCAAGTCCAGCACCAGCACCAAGTCACCACTGCATCGTAGAGTTGAGACAGCAAAGAAGTCCTGCACCAGGTGCTGGCACAAGCTGCCAAGGGCTCTGCTCAGCTTGTCCCTTCCTTAGGCCAATCCAACAGCTCTTTGGGCAGCAATGTGCCCTCGATGATGATCATCTGCCCCAGAGGGTAAACTGGCATTTACAGAGGAGAAAAGTACTGGGGCACTGTTGCAGGCACTGCAACAGGTAAGAGGACCTGAGCTCCTGAGGTGTCTTCTGATGTCCGAAGTAAGAGAGGACTTGATAGCACCACTGCTCAGGAAAGGTGCTGTGATATGTGAGAAGTTTGGGAGTATCCAGAAGGGCCAGCAGTGATTGTGTTTGCATAAAGCATTATTAGATATTGCCAGATTTCACACTGTGAAAAACCACAGCTGCCATGTAACTCCTGTGGCTGTACTGCCAGACCCAAGTCCAGGAAATAGTTAAACATGACAGGAGTAAGCAGCTTCTAGAAGAATAACCAAGAATAATTTCTAAGAACTCAGTGAGTACATAACTTTTTAAGAAAAACAGAAACAAAGAAAAAGCTATTTTGTCTCAGTAATGCTGTGCTAATGTGATTACTATTGTAGTGCACAGCATCACAAGTCATCCATTCTTATTTAAACACAGAATGGGAGAGCAGTTACATCTCAAACTTATGCAACTGACTTGCAATATCAGCTTAATTTTACTTCTCACACATGTGCATCTTATCCAAACAATAAGTGAAGCTAGGCAGATACAGAGGTAAAAAACACCTGAAATCCTAAGCTACATCCATGCCCTCAATCTACAGGACAAACCAAGCAAAAATCATCGGTACAGCATTGCCTGATCCAAAATACAAATTACCTGGAGTAACAAAAAAGCCAAAGGGCGCTACAACATGATTTTTCTTCCCCCATTTGTCAGTCAAATCTATCAGGAACAGAGAGAGGAAAAGGAGTAGCTTTACCAAGTATAGTGTATTAAAAGTTATTCCTCAAACTTAGGTACTATAACAAATCTGGTTTGTTCTACTGGTGTTAATCCCTACAATATTGTCTATCATGTATTAATTAAGAAGAAAGTATATTAAATATTAGTTAAGTATTAGTTTTCTGACATTACAATCTGTATTATACTTAATTTAATTTACCCACAGTAATAAAACCCAGAAAGCCTTATTTTGGCAGTATATCATACTCTGGAGTAATTTAATTAATCTGGACTTAGTAAAATTTGGAATCAAAGTACAGCTGTTGAGCCATTATGATTCTTGACTCCCTGGTATCACTCCGAAAACTTTCTTGCTTTACGAAAGATGGTCTGATATTTGTGAAAGTTTAGAAAAATAGAATTGCAGTAAATTAATTTTCGGCAAAATCTCACTGCTCTCTGAAGTATCGATTATCAAGACTGAACTATGCTGCTTTGGTGCTCACACCCTTTGCTGACTGAAGTGGCCTTTGCTCTGAGAGCCCACATGGCGATTACTAGTGCAAAAATAAGTGTTGAAGGGGCATTTCAGTCAACAGTTTGGTTGCTTTTTCCCGTCTATTCAACATCTTTTTGCTGTTGCTTGCTTGTGGCTGATGAATCATAGAATCATTAGGGATTGGAAGGGACCTCGAAAGGTCATCTAGTCCAATCCCCCTGCCACAGCAGGATCTCCTAGACCAAGTCACACAGGAACACATCCATATGGTTTTCTAGAAGTTCTAAGCACCTGCAACACAGGCTATAGAATCATAGAATCAGTCAGGGCTGCAAGGGACCTGATGAAGTTGGACCCTGTCAATCATAATCCACCCTGGAAGCTAAAAATCAACCAAAACACACCACATCACTGACCATCTTCACTTTATGCTTTAATTCTCTCTGCACAATCACTGCATTGCAACTGTGGGCAGAAATGCATTTCCTTCATAGCAGCTTTGACACAGTCTTCACAGTTTATCTTTACGCTTAATTCCCCACAGCTGTCCGAGACTGTGGCATGCACTGCCCGCACACAGAACCCCACTGCAGCACCTCAACACCGCAGAAACGTTTTGTCATTTCTTCCTTTCTCCCCCTAATCCCCTTTGCTGGCCAGTCTGTCCAACACCTCATGAAAAGACAGATGGCAGTAACTGATATGGTCCATAATTGTGGCCAGTTAATAGCAGAGGATAAGAGTGAGATAAGGACCAAGCACTGGTGGCCAGCTGCTGCTGAGTTAACCCTTCCTAGCATCACCTCAGCAGGGCTCAGCTACTTCCAAAATCCTAAGGATACATTATTTCCAGTTCCCCTTCTGCTTTTTGCCATTTAATTAATTTCAGGGCTTTGTATCTATCAAGATAATGAATTTAAAGCTATATTATCATAGAATCATTCAGGTTGGAAAAGATTCTTGAGATCATCAAGTCCAACCAATAACCCTACTCTACCAAGGTCACCACTAGATCTAAGAATAACATCTAAATGATCTTTAAACATCTTCAAGGACAGTGACTCAACCCCTTCCCTGGGTAGCCTTTTCCAAGGCCTGACCACTCCTTCGGTAAAAAAAATTCTCCTAATGTCCAGCCTAACCCTCCTCTGGTGCAGCTTATGACTGGTCCCTCTTGTTCTACCACTAATTACCTGTGAGAAGAGATCAGCACCTGCCTCTCTACAATGTCCCATACTTTATTGCAGAGGGCAATAAAGTACCGCCTCAGCCTCTTCTTTCTGAGGCTAAACAACCCCAGCTCCCTCAGCTGCTCCTCATAAGACCTGTTGGCTAGATTCTTCACTTCCACCTTCTTCAAAACACAAAAAACCAAGGACAAATTTATAGCAAGGAAAAATTATAAAAGTTGTGGTAACAAAGAACAAGAACAGTTAGAAAAAAAGGGAATAAAACAAAACCTGATGGCTCCACCTGGAGCTCAGAAAACAGGCAGGGCTGCAAAACAAAGGATTCTCAGGAAAGCCAGAAGGAACCTCCCCCTCCCTTCCATCCCACTCCTAAGGCCTGAGGGAGAAAATAACGAAGAAAAAACCCAAAAACATGTATGGGGACAAAATAATCCTAGGGCTGAATTGATAGAGAGGGAAAGCTGAAGAGAAATGCAGGGGAGGAAAAGGAGTTATAAGGGGAAGAACTGACAAGGGATAATCATTTCACCAAGTCCACATGTTGCAGGGGGCAACAGGCAATTCATGCTGTCTCAGAGAAGTTCAGCCTTCACACATGCCATTTGTGTGCCACACATGCCATGGCAATGCCATGGACAAGGGATATCTATTGGTTCTCATGTTGGCCGTGTGATGGAATCTGGTTGGTTCCCTAAGCTGTCGTGTCATCTCAGGAGTCAGAAATTAACCCATGACATGGAGCCTTTTCTTTCAGCTCAGACCACAATACAGTTGGGCCTCTAGCTATTAATGACATTCCTTTCGATTTTTACTTTTACTTCTTTGTGGATATATGACATCTGTTTCAGAGAACTGGTCTTTTCTTCTCCTATTCATTAGTTAACTTATGTTCCCACACAGTAATTTTTTAACTCATCACTTGCATTGTGGCAGGTCTCTGCAACAACACAACACGGAAAGTCATCTTATAAATAGTGAGTTTAATTCTGGATTTCTTGGGTAAAACAACCCAATGACTACAGCTTGAACTGCATGAAGCATATGAAGATTTTGCCCAAGTACAGACTTTAGTGATACTAAGCCAAGTATAAACCATAATAGCAATGGCAGAGCACACATCACTTGATGCTGTATAGCACAGAGACTGTAATGATTATGCGTTTTCTAATCCTGTTTCCTTCTGGCGAAACAATAGGTTTACTACAGCTTTATAGCCACCATATGTCAATCAGCGGGATTCACCAGCATTCCTCCCTCGCCACTGACACATTGCTTCCACTTGGCCAGAAGCCGTGTACTAAACCCTTTCGTGCTGTGGAGCTTGACTCAGGCAGGAGAAACAGCCCAGATCACGTGCCCCTCTTGCAAGTACAGAAGGCTGCGGTTGAACATCTTGTTTTTTCATTTGCTATAGACATTTGTTCTTACAGCTGACCACGTGCAGGAGAATTTGCTCATGTTCCAGAAGAGGACAGCTGCACCACAAATTACCTTAAAGCTCCTTGCTCCAGGGATTATCTGTGTACAGTTTAGCGTGCATATCCTAGGGCAGGGGTCTTTTCTTACAGTGAACATAGTTCTTAACCTTTTATTTACTAGAAGCGATGGAGACAGTTTTGATATCACCAGTCGCTTCTTTCTGGTAATGATTTTTTTTGAATGGTCCATCAGTCTACACTCACAGGCTGGTTTCCTTTACTACTTTTTAAAGTTTTCCTTCATTCATTACACCTGCTACATGCTTTCTGTAGTTAGGAGACAAGTTATTCCTCCTGGAGCTGTGGGCACACAAAACTGGAGACTCAAGACTATTTTGCCACATTCTCCTTTTTGGATCGTACTACAGTAACCTCTCAGAGGTCTCCCATCACCCTTATTGAACAATCAGCCTTGGCTTCAGCATACTTAATCTTGACATTTACAAAAGGAGCTGCAGGAGCAGAAAGAGCACTAGTAAAGCCAAAGACAATCCAAATAAACATTTCCAACACTAAATTTAAAAAAAAAAAAAAAAATAGCATCACTTCAGCAGCACAACACAGAAATAAAAATCTGCATGCAGGCAGCAAGTGCTGCCATCAGCTCTCTACTGTTCAGGATCAGGTAAGGAACCAGCCAAAGGGCAGGCAAAGACAAAACCAATGCTACAGGACCAATGAGACTAACAGCTTTCCTCAAAATTAAGTAATACTGAAGAACATAATTACATGGACCTTCAAGATACACCACTCTGGCTATTTAAAAATAATTCTTTTAGCCTTCTATTTTTCTCCTTTTGTTTTCCATTAGCAGAAACATTTTCAGCATAAAGATGCTTTTTGCATATGATTCATGTCATAATGTTCAGCCTCCCTCTGTCCAAGATCAATGTATCATTGTTGGACTCGATGACCTTAAAGGTCTTCTCCAATTCTATGATCACCTCATGAATCCTGCTCTTGAGCCAACACCTGTGCTTGGACACTACAGCAAATTTGCTAGTACAAATAGTCTCAGAGAAGTCCTATCCATTTCCAGCAGCAGGGGTCTTGGCTTAGTCCCTTCAAAGTTCCTCTCTCTATTTGAAATACCACAATAGATGAGAGCTTGACATACTTTAACACAGAAACCAAAGCTAAAACAAGAAGGAAAAAGATTGAAAAGGAGCTTAACAAGACACCCTTCACATACAGAGTTCTCTGTTTTAGCATCAATGATGCAACACTGATGTCTAAAAATGTGTCTCAGTTTAACTTCAAATATAAATTGTGTGGGAATTTCATGCATTCTTCAGCTCTTCATTTCTAACTGGACGCCAATTAAGAGGTTTGGAAACATGTGTCAGTGAAAAACCTGGACCATAAGAGAAAACATGCAAATAAAAAGATAGTAGAAACCAGTGTGACCAACAACTGGTTCCTTAAAATCATTTTGAAGAGTTACTGCTTTCTTAAGCACAGCTGTCTGCCTGCCATTAGTGGTCCAGCGTCTTTAATGTGTGGGATGGCAATACTCTCTTGTCACCAACAGTTAACTAGCTAACTCATGGTTTCACCACGTAGCTCAGGACTAGACAAGGTATAGCATCATCTTTCATTGCTGTTCCCAGGTACTAAACCAGGTACAAACCCAGAGTCCCTGATCTTGTGTCAGTGGTGGCTTGATAGCAATTCTGAAAATTTTCTTAATTTTTAATCAACTTAAGAAAGCTCTAGGTCTTTGAAAATTTCTACAAAAGAACATAAGTTCCTTCTTAGTGTGCAGAATAATCAGTCGTATCATTTCAAGGCAGCTAGAATCACATGTGTAGAATCATAGAATCATCAAGGTTGGAAGAGACCTCCAAGATCACAGAGTACACTATTTCTGATGCAGGCCTGAATGCCATTTGCCTTCTTGGCAACCTATGACCTGTCATGTAGAATGGCATGACATAAGTTGGCAACACAAGTGCTGCTATGTCTAGAGTCAAGCACTTCTTAAATGTAGACAATACTGTATCTAATTTTTAGGCCACCTACATTTGATAACAACAACCTTGAGCTATTTATGTATCTCTCAGTTTCAAGAACTTTAATAACAGTACAGAGATCACTACATATCAATTCATCAAAGCTTTTGCAAGTACAAGTTTTGGCATCTTTCTAAGAAGGGTTTCCATTTGTTCCTAAACTTTCAAGTCTGATTCCAAGCAGCATTATCACTACGATGCTTTTATCTAGGATATATATTGTATTACATTTCTAGAAGTCAAGTGTTAGATATTGCTGGGAAGACTATGCAATGCAAATTCCTGAAGTGTACTGGCAGCCCACAGCCACATCAAAACCAGTCTAAAAATAAGTCAATATGCTCTGGTCCAGAAAGCAAAGTACCAACACCAGCTCCTTGAAACAATCTTCCTTCCACTGTCACCAAAAGAGCCAGATTCACTACTTGTCAAACAAAGAAATCCTGGAAAGAAGCACAAATCACTGCTCTTTTTATACTAGTTACAAGTTTTAAGACATATTTGAAAATAAACCAGTAATGGTGCCTCTAAAATTAGATTCTCAGTCTGTTTTCACTTCATCACACAATCCTCCTCTCTCTGTGTCAGAGGCTGGCTGTACTGTCTGTAGGCTACACAGAAACAGCAGTCTTAAGCTCTTATCATACAAACCAATCTGACTAACAAAGCAAAAATACACCAGATTTTATTTTTTAAAAGTTGCTTTAAAGAGACCAGGGCATGAACACATTTTACTAGTACTATTCCTGTATTCATAACAGAAAAATCTCCAACTTTTCTCGGCACTACTTCCCACTACAGTATTTTACAGCTATTTGCTTAAAAAACCACTTCTTTTTTACTGGAAAGTATGGAACTCTGGTATCTGACTTGGTGCACAGGCCCCCACCACCCTTGCAAAAACTGCCAATTTCTTTCTTTAACCAGCAGAGCAGAACAAATCTGCAAGGTCCAGCTGGGTCCTACTTTTTTACCTTGTTAAGCCTTTTTCTCATCAGTGAAGTTTTGTTGGTTAAACATGGCTCAGCCATCGTTTGTCCTACAAAAAATTATGATCTTTATGGATTTACTACAAAACAGCATCTGGGTATTGGTAATAGAGTATCTACAACCTGGAAATCCTTTCCTGATGGGTCAAACGATTAAGAAAAGTAGCTTATCTGGAATCCATAGGGACACTCACAGTGTACTTTGTACCATGTATTTCAGACTAAGTTTTTCTGAATATTACACTTACAAAAAGCCATGGTTGCCCTAGTGCTAGAAACATTCACTGATTGGTCCACAGTTCTCCACAAGTCTCCAAGTTCTCCACATCAGGACCCTACTACAGGACCTTTGTGCAGAGCACGGCAATGTTCAAAGACAAGGCAGCATCCCAAACCGATCCAGCACATCCAATACATTTCAATAAGACTAGGGCTCCTTTTCTACAGCACTCAGAAAGTCCACACTTTTTAGGTGTCACCTGGCAGTGTTGCGTTGAAGGTTGGACTTAATGACCTTAAAGGTTTCTTCCAACCAAATATATTCTGTGATTCCATTGTGTTAATGACGTGGGTTTTGTACTAAGAAAATAAACAATAAAATATGCCCATTTGCTTTTTACAAGGTGCACAGAATGGACTATAGCCATCTTGACACCTCCTGCCAAACTCCACATTGACCAGTAACTGACCCACTACATAGCATTTGAAATCACAAAAGATGTCCCTATCTAAGTAGCCATCTTTCAGCTCATGTCTCCTTTCCATGATTAGGGCTAAAACAAAGACCCATTTTTAAGTGTTAAAACTCTCTGGAAGGGAGAAAATAAGAATAGAGCTGAAAGAGTTAAAGAGTTTATTGTGCTTTTACACATTTTAAGAGATCATCTTTCAACAATGGTAGTAAATTCAGCATGTAGCTTTAATTTTCTATGGTTGAACCTTGAACGTGAATCATTATATTACAATGTACTTATTGATTTCAACAGGAAGCAGATTAAGCCGAGAAAATCAGGTTAGGAACCTGAAACTGGACTGAGGAAAATGGAATTTTTCTGGTATTAAACCCCTCTTATGTTATGTAAAATACATTATAATTTTAAATATGAGATTTGTCCATTTGGAAAATACTCTTAACATCTCAAAACTCTTCAGAGATGCCACAAGGTCAGTGAACTAAAAATCTGATTAGCAACTATTGCTTTGAATAACCAACCTTAACACTATACATATTATACAGTAATATCTGAATTTACCTACTTGCACAAAGAGACATAAAATTAAAGGTGCTTTAATGGAATACTCAGCGGGTATAAAAACAAAACATCTGTGACCACAGAGTGCTGTTTGTTGGCCACCTGTACCACTTTGTCACATTTTCATTGTGTGCATATATATATACAGTATAACACACAGAGAGGATGACCATCACGGTGGAAGTGTTGTCAGTGACCTCTTTATTGAAGTAGCAGGCTGACTTCACAGACGCACACATACACTTTTATATATGTTGAGTCAGTGGCCTATGTATTTCCAGTATTTACAGGCTTTGGAACAGAAATGCAGCTTGGACACAAAGATGGTCCCTTTAGTTTGTAAACGTTCACCTATTTTGTCCAGTTACGGTTGTCTCCCCACACCCCAGTTCAGACAATTCCAGCTCAGCCAATCCCTGTTCAGCCATACTCCACCATCCTGTACCTCATACATGCCAACTAGACCATGAAAGATAGAGGCAGGTTTGGGGCAGACAGAAGCAGACAAAGTTGGCAGTGACAAGGCAGACTGCTCTGATTATCTGGGGCTTTTTCATTACCATCTATATTGTCACAGCTTTCAAGCAATCCACAAAGAGAGAAATAAAAACTTAGAATAGAAAATACACCCTTTTTTGGTACATACACCAGACTGTCTTGTCAAGGCTTTCTCAACCTCTGCCAACAATGGCAGTCCAGCCACCTCAGCATGAGGCACATGTGTGAAACACACCCACTGTTTGCAGCAAGAGAACTGGAAAGTCACTTTAATGCTGGCACAGCCTGGCACCCTGGCAGTCCCTAGGCACCACATATTCAAATAAATAAGAAGAAAATTTGTCCACACTTCACATCCAACAAACATTTCTTAAAATGCTCTGGGTAAGGATTCTCTTACACAGAGAATAGTAGTATCTTATTTTGAGAAGCATGCTCCAAACATCTTTGGCTACTCTGAAATTGAAATGACCTGGCAAGAAAATCAGACTGTAGGCAGTGAGTAAGTCTGTACTTCAGTGACTAAGCACATAACTCACTTAAATTTCCAACTTACTACAAATTCCTAAGCCAGAATTAGCTATGTCAGAGAAGAGGGAAATTAATTCGTTAAACTCTAGCAGGAGGCCAGGGATGCTGGTAACACATGGGTATAAATGATCCCGTGGTAGTGTCTCATTTTTAATTGAAGACGTTTGGGGCAAATATAAATTTTTTGTTATGTGCAAGGTGGCTTGAACTAGAACATGAAAGCACTGAAAGTGACAAACATGGCAAGGATTAATCCAATCCACAATCACAAGGCATGTTTCTCTCTCCCCCTGCACACCAGTGTTGTTTGCTTCCATCAGTGCTTTGAATCTGCCCTCAAATGGGTCATAAGCTCTTCGTCACCACCACAGCTTGTGTCCAGCTAACTGGCTCTCTACCAACCCTCATAAACTGGAACTACTTCCAATGTGACCAGAATAGAGCAGATAAATGGATGTGGATCAGGAGTGTGGATATCCAACTTCATTGTCAAAATGAAGCTTGGTTTAGAGAGTACGATACTCTAGCTCCACAAAGGTATAGACAGGTTACACTTAGGGCATCTCATCTTTGGACACAGCTGACCTGCAGTACACAGGCACAGCTTCCAGTCAAGGTAAAAGACGGCAATAATGGAGTTTGTCACCACATAGTCATGTATGAAGTGGAGCACAAGAAAAATGCTGCTGCATTCTGGAAACTGCTCTTATTTGATATTGCTGTATAAGCATCAAACTATTTTGTTTTAAAAGCCATGGTAAATTTATGAATGAAACTGTGCAAGAGGGATTTAATAAGAGATCCATAGCAAGTGTGCAGCGGTCTGGGCACTGCCTGCCACCAGGGTAGCATGAAATCATTTGATAATTAGACCATGGCTATGCAGGATTAACATACCATAAAAATATAGGGCTGCATTATTTTTATTTATATAACAGATGGATGTTTAAAAAGGTTGGGCATTTTTAATTAATGTAGAATCACGCCAGTGTTGACAGAAGATTTAGAAGTGCTACAATATGGCCAAATCTAAAGCCTAAAAACGCTGCCTTGACTTCTCTGCCCCTCCCTCCTCTTGTCATGGAGCTGAGAAACAAATGCGCAATAGTGCACAGTGATTCCAGAGATCAGCTAGAGTACAGTATTTACAGAGTGCTAGGCTCCTAAAAGCACAGCAAAGGGACAAAGCTATATTTGAACTGTATTCGCAAAGTTTTCAATTACACACACATTTGAAGAATATTTGTTCTTGTAAAAAAAAAAAAAAATACAGGGTTGACACCTGGTAGGGAAACACCAGTTACTGATACAGTAAGATCTCAGAAATTGCATCCTTGCATTATCTGTGACCTACAATGGTCTTATGTTTGTGGACAGCCCAAAACTTCACAGCTAAGTTATAACAGAGAATTAGCCTCATGTAGCAGCTATGTCTGCATCGTTGCCTGCAGATTAATCCCAAATGGCAGCTTGGAGTAAGTATGGACACATCTAGGCCTCAATAATTCACAGAGCCCTCCACCAGAAATCCCACAGGCATTTGTTGGGGAAAACAGGAGCAGTTTTCAGCTCCTGCCCTTTTGGCTTGCTCTGAACCTACTTTGGCATGACCAGCAAAACACACAGGATAGATGTGGCAATATTTATTTCACATAAAAATAAACACACCCAGTGCTGCTCTCAAGACCATTGCTATCAGCATAACCACAGAATACGTTGGTCTTTCCCCATACTACCAAGAAAAGATTTTTTTAATCCTTTCTTCTCCAAAGGCAAATCTCACAACAGGTCCCTCAAACATCTCATTTCTCCCGCTCTTCTTGAAGCGAAAGGGATGAGAGTTGGGATCTAAAATACTGATATTCCAATAAAATACTCAGTAATAGAGACTGCCAGAAAAACATTTTGTCATTTTAGAAATTTTAACCAAGGAGGGGTGGGGAGGTCTCCACTTAAACAAATGCTTACTGTATTTGCTTAGGATAACTATTTTTTTTAAACCAGCCCTTTCTTTAAGCCTCAGTCTCCTTCTAAAAGGTTTTCATATGGAGGACTTGGAATTTCAGGGAAATACATAAGCAGGAGTGACAGAGATCGTTAGTGACATTAGTGGTACACATCATTAGTGAACACTAATAGTCAGGTTAGAGGTCAGGCCTATTTGGCACCTTGATGCCTTCATCTCACAAAGTTGTTCTCTGCTTTTTCTACTGTTTAGTAAAATAAAACATCAACAGCAAAGGCATGCTCTCAAATTTAGGCATTAGTCCAGTTATTCTGCCTTTGGTATTTCTGATACACCTTGCCTTAAGAGTGTATATTCTGCCATATATAATCTGCGTTAAGATCAGACTTCTACATTACTGATCAAAAATAAATTTTATTAAAGTGCTCTGCTATATATTTTTTTTTATTTTCCAATCCTTTACTACACTAGGAACATGGTGAACAATCTAACATCTAAAATTTATAAGTTAACATCAGCCTTGAGAAAAACACAGAAACCAAATCTGATATTCCTTTCAGGGACATTAAATGAGGTCAAAACCTGCTCCCGAACAACTGCATCAAAAAGTCATTCAGGAAAGGCCTGTATTGGAAAGCCTCTCTCCTATCAAACTCAACTCCAGACACTCTAAAAAGCTAAAGCACAAGGATATGTCCTGCATGGAGTTTATAACTTTCTGAAGAATCTCATTACCTCAACGATCTTGAAAGTCAAAAGCTTAAAAATCA
This sequence comes from Phoeniculus purpureus, assembly GCA_028565055.1. Taxonomy (NCBI): domain Eukaryota; kingdom Metazoa; phylum Chordata; class Aves; order Bucerotiformes; family Phoeniculidae; genus Phoeniculus; species Phoeniculus purpureus. Next base: position 9,042,654 of record JAOXOE010000441.1, on the reverse strand, counting down.
AGATCATAAATCATCTGCAAGAATCTAGCCAACACCTACACAATAAAATGTCTATAAAATCTAAATACTTTACTCACCTTATAGATCTTTTCCAGCTAGTGTAATACTTCGTCATAACAATAAAGTCATTGCACCTTCCCAAATTCACAAGTTTTTCCATCTTGAAGATGTCTTCATTCACCCCTAGAAACAGAGATAGTTTAGCTATAGGTGTCCTATGGAACGAGTATACTTTAAGACAGACAGAAAAAACTATACAAGACAAATTACATTACATTCGGTTTCATACAAATCAAACACTACCATTAATCACCTCATATGAGGAAGCGAGATAACATATGCCATGGGCAACATAAGACTATCTGAACATCTGACTTTTGAGCGTATTGGGATAATTTAACCATTAAGGGTGAAATTATTAAAACTAATTTTAACAACCTAAGCCCAAGGTGCGTAACCACATCTTGCCATCAAGGTTTTCCCTACAGTATAAAAGAAAGATGATACAACCACGGGATTATTCATGACATCAATCTTAGACACTTAATTTAGGATGGGATGAGTCACTCTCTGGACAAGACTGCTCTTTCTTTGGTGATGGATGAAGCCTAGACACCTGAGTTAATTCATAGATCTATGTTTTAGACAACTAAAGTGAGCTGACACAATCAAAGCCTTGGTCAAAAGTCAGTAGAAAAAGCAGACCTGAGGGGATGGCAGTCTGTCAGGTATTATTTCTAAAGAGGTTAGATGTCATCATGCTGAAAGGGGATTTTTTCCAAAAAATCACCATCTGCATAGCAGCTGTTACTTTACTTTAATTATTCATGGCTAGCCACTTGCACTGGGGGGAAAAAAAAGATGCCATGGGCAGAGATAAGAGCAAAGACAACATTGTAAAAATTATTTTGGTCTGAATCCATGGACTTGGTACTTGAGAGGACATCTGAGATACAAGATATTTAACTTGTGAGTAAAAGTGCCCATTAAACTGCAGACCAAGAGATGCCAGTATTTTGGATTAATTTACCAAACCACCAGGCAGCACTCTTGCTAATCAGAGGAAACATTATTCAAGAGGCCATTACTCTGAAACCAGATCACGTACTAATAACCCAGACAGGAGAGTTCAGATAGCACAATTAATATAATTTTATTTCATTTTAAAGGCCTTTCTTAGCAGGCAACATCCATCACACTCAAGGCTGCAGTTGCCAAATCAGTTCTATTTCCCTGTGAGTCATGACTGAGTAAGCCTGCTCAAGGCAATGCAAGTGCAGGGCTTTTTAAAGGAGGGAGCAGTGAGTAACATAACACACAAGCAGTGCTTCCAAGCTCAAATCAATAAACATTTTATTCAAAGATGGAAGACAGTCCAGCATTGGAAAGACTTTAAATCCCAGGCTCAATACTGTCTATGCTGACACTAGAAATCACTTCTGTGGAGAATGGCCACATATGCTAAGAACACAGGAAAAACACAATCACTTACTCTCCCACCTACCTTCTGAGGAGAACTTTTGAGGATAAACACCTCTACGCCACCTTCAGCCCCGCAGGCCCGCAGCCACAAGATGTCTGCCAGACAGCACCAACAGCAACACCCACCCGAGCAGGTTCTGAGTCTGAGCTAACTCAACGTGGCAGAACAAGCACAAAGACTTCTGACACCACCAGTGTCTTTATTTCTCCTTGCTGCTTTCACTGCCCAGAATTCAGCTTGTACAAAACTCTCTTTCCAAATCCGGTAGCCACACTGAGCAGAGCACAAGAGTTAGGCCTCTAGGCTCACACAGCTCCTGTATGCCATCTTACAGCAGCTGCCAGGCCCACCATCAACCTGCCAGCCCTGCCTTCTAAAGCGACAGGTAGCTGAGGAAAACAGCACTGCCCACAGACCTGATGGTCCCGTCTGAGGCCCTGGGCCCATGCCACTCCTGCCTCAGCACACAGGCTCCAGGTGGTGCAAATTGGTTCCTGGCCAGGTGGGAGGGGAGGGGCCTTCTCTTCACCCCTCCAGGCTGCCCAGGTGAGCACAGAGAGAGTTCCCCACCACAGCCCCTGTTCGTGAGGCAAGCAAAGGGCTCACACACACCATGTGGCTGTGGGGACTCTCCAAAAGTTCTCCTAGTACCTGCCTGGATCAGCAGCTTTTTGTTTCTCTCTTACTTCTAAAAGCAGGTTTTCTGGGGTTTTTTGTCTTTTCGGCTTGGTAGGAAACAGTTCTACAGCATGGTGCGAGGTGTCTTGGCTGATCCAGTCAGAGGTTTGTCTCTGAACCATGCAGAGCGCTACTGCAACAGGAGCAACAGCCACCAGAGAAAGGCTTTTAGGAAGCAAGTTTCCCTCTGGCCGCTCCAAGTGCACACCTTTAAGGTCAGAAGGATAAAGTTGTGGTAGTAAAATGCATGTACTCTGAAGGACACGGCTTCAGTGCTGCCTCCCCTTCATGTTATAGCTATATAATCAAGCAAAAGAACTTTATAATGAAAGAAAGTAAAGTTGATTTAGGACTCCGATATTGCAATCCGAGTGCCTGCTGTCTGGGAGGGTGGGATGAAATTCAGAGCTCACTGAGGCCCCTTGGTTTCCAAAGACATGGAAGTACCAATAAGCCAGTTTTCCTCCAGCAGAGCCACTTTATGCGATCACAGTGTGAGTACACAGTAAGGGCCTAGGGTCCTTTGAAGTAAGCACAGTCAGACAGGCTAAGCATCCATCAGGGAAGGGAGGGATAAAAGCTTCGTCCTGTCAAGCCATGGGCAGTTTGGATGCTTCCCCTTATCTATCTCAGCATAAGCCTAATGTTTACAAAATCAGAAATAAGGATTTAACACAACAATTATTATTTTACTACCAAAGTAGCAACAGCCTTTGGTTGTGGCTACTGGATACACTACAGTCTGCTTTCTACCCTCACTACCAGTAGTAACACACTCTTCAACCAAGGGCTGAAAACACAGATCTCAAACATTGTTTAGAGTTACTGCCTTGTGCTGCTGGGAACAGTAAGTCCTTTGCCATAAGGTCAAGCGGCCTGTGTCATAGCCAAGGGAAGCATGGTGGCTGGCTGACCAAATCCCTGACTTAATTCTGTGCCTCATGTTTGTTGTTGCATTTCTCAACAAATACTGATCCTTGAGAGCCAAAGAAACAGCTCTTTTATCAATTTGTTCTAGGATGGCAACTGCCAGTTGGTCCTAAGGGAGAATGAACTTCACTTTCGCAAAAACCTAAGCTTGAATCACAGAATCACAGAACATTAGGGATTGGAAGGGACCTTGAAAGATCATCTAGTCCAATCCCCCTGCCACAGCAGGATCACCTAGATCAAGTCACACAGGAACATATCCAGGCAGATTTTAAATGTCTCCAGAGAAGGAGACTACACAACCCCCTTGGGCAGCCCATTCCAGTGCTCTGTCACCCTCACTGGGAAGAAGTGGAACTTCCTATGTTCCAGTTTACACCCATTGCTCCTTGTCCTATCATTAGATGACACTGAGAAGAGCCAGGCTCTATCCTCCTGACACCCATCCTTCACATATTTCAAGGAACTATTAATTATTATATTATAATATAATATCTTAATTATATTGATTGTGGTATATTACTTACATTAATATAATAAAAATAATAATCAATATACTACAATCAATATAATTATTATATTATAATATAATATCTTAGTTAATAGTGGAAAAAACAAGGAAAATCTGATGATAGCAAACAGCTGAATAGCATGCGCAGTCATGCCTCAAGATGCCCTTTAAATACTCTTTCCTGTCTAAATGTATAAACCACAGGAACTGGCCTGCTTTACAGGCAGTCCTACCGCACACTGACAAGGCTTGCAGCCCTCTGTGGCTGCCCTGCCTTCACAGTGGCTTGCCCCCGTTCCTTGCCTTTTACCTCAGGGCACCATAAGCTGACAGAAGGAGTGAAGTAATTATTTAAGAAAAAAAATAAAGCAGAGTACTGCTTGATCAGTGGTCTGCAAGAGAAAGTTTAATTTATAATACAGCAGCATATTCCCCAAACAGTGAACCACAGAATAGTTTTGGCTGAAGGAGACCTTCAAGATCATCGAGTCCAACCTTTTCCTAGCTCCGTCATCATCACAACCCATGTCCTTCAACAAAACATCTGCCCTTCTGTTAAACCTCCAGGGGTGGTGACTCAACCTCCTCCCTGGGCAGCCTGTTCCAATGCTAGACAACCCTTTCAGGAAAGGAATTCCTCCTGACATCCAGCTTGAACCTGCCCTCATGCCACTTTAAGGCCATTTCCTCTCCTATCACTGGCCACTAGGGAGAACAGACCAATCCCTGACTGTCTACAACCTGCTTGCAAGTAGTTGTAGAGAGTAATAAGGTCTCCCCTCAAACTCTTCTTCCCCAGGCTAAACAGCACCAGATCCTTCAGCTGTTCCTCACACAACACCTGTTCCAAATCCTTTACTACCTTGAAAACTGCCTCTGTCCCCTCCTCTCCAGCCCTTCAATGTCCCTTTTGTAGTGAGGGGCCCAAAACTGGACACAGGACTCCAGGTGTGGCCTCATCAAAGCTGAGTAGAGGGGAATTACCACCTCTTTGCTCCTGCTGGCAACACTATTCTTGATACAGGACATGTCCCTTTTCTACCCATGCTTCCTTCATCTCATCACTTCTCAGCTTGGGCAGGGTACAGTAGGCATGGAGAATTAACTTTAAATATTAAAAACAGAGAAATGACACACAGATTGCTGAACATGCAGGTGCTGCTCAACATCCAGTACAAACAAATTTATCTCCTCTGTCCAGGTGACTTCTTTGAAGCTTAAACTGGTAAGAGAAGCAAATGACAATGGGTCTCTACTTTGCCAAGCACAAAATAGATGCACAATTGATGTTTATATAAAAAAATATATATGGTATTCAGACATCTCTTAAGATACCAAGAACATGCCTGAACAGGTCATCTCCTGTTTAGGAGCACTGATCTCCTGTTCTGGCCAATACATTCAGTGAGGTTTGCAGAACCATTCAGCCTGTCCTGAAGCAGACACCCATACTAAGTCAGCTGAGTAGCTCTACAAACTATGAGCTGTAGAATGCCTACAGTCAGTTCATCAAGCGGTATGAGGATGCTGTTCCTCGCAAAGTCACTTTCCGACTCCAGCGGCACTTTACATGCAGGAAGGTAGCGACAGCAGATCAGAAGGAAACGATGCCTCAGCCTAGTTATATCATTTCATTGTCTCTAGAACAAAGGAGGATAACTATAATAGTTCAGCCTGACATGACTTTCAGCATAGTCAGTGCTATCAATTTAGATAATCATAAATAAAATCTTGTACAAACTGAGTTTCACTTCCAGCTCACTCTACTGTTTACCCTGCCAGCCTGAAGCCAAGTGCAGTGTTTAAGCAGCACTTGAGGTGGTAAGGACATTGGCACAACTCACAAGAAACGTGTCTTTGCCTGAATGTCAACTGCAGTTAGTTCCTATAGCTGACGTTGAGTTTTCACACTTGAACTGTAACTCATGTTTCATTCCTGCTGATGAGTCAGTAAGAGCAAACCACTGACTCTCCTTGATGCAAGGCAGTAGGGCAAAAGGGCGCTCAGGAGGGCTCAGGCACTTTGGACATCAGAAGTACCAGATAATAACTACCCAGGCTCGCAGGTGAACTAGGAGTACATGGAATCAGCTAAAGAGTGAGCCAGGTTTGCCAGTGCTAGGTCAGATACATCAGCTGTGGGTCTGATGACCACTCAAGCATCTCTATAACACAGTGCTGAATCCGTGCTTAGGGGAGCAGGAGGGTCTCTCCTGAGACCCCCTCCAGGACACGAAGCACAGGGAAAGGCCAAGAGGCTTTAGGTGGCACTAGCCAACATTTGACATGGCTAGGCCCAACAAACCCAGCTCAGCTGAATCAGATCCTCCATGAAAGCAGCATGGTGACTTCACCCTGCGTTCTGCACAGTTCTTCCACAAGGCATCAAAAGCCTAGGAGTGGAAGAAGAGTATGAGTGACATTTCCGTGCTTTACAAAACACATGTAACCTTCCAGGAGCAGAAACAGCCCAACAGGCAGCACACCCTGTTCATGGGCACTTTCATTCATGCAATATCTTCTGCCTGAAGTGCTGAGCTGTTTCTGAAGGGGCATCCACAGCCTCATCTGTCATCCTAATAATCTAACCACAGAAACTGAGAAATCAATGTAGCTGGTTAAGCTTTTAAGCTGCATGTGATCTGTGGACCCCTGCATGATCCCTTCTGTCTACGAACAGCTTCTACAGCAGATGTGGTAAGGTGTGCTCACCACCAGTAGGACCTCAGCTATTTTAATTTGCAGTTTCAATCTGAGGTTAGTTTTGGCCAACACCCAGTAGCTCAAAGTTCCCTTTCTGTACACGTGTAACATGTACAGAAAGGCTGGTAACGGATGGCAACAAGCCATGATCTGCCTGGACCCCCTGAAGCCAGGGCTCTGCCTGCGTGCACCAAGAATGCGTGCTGCAGCTGGTATATAATGCGACTGGAGATGTAACCTCATCTAAACCACACATTTCCAGAGGTGACAGTAAATAGTGAGGAGCCTGGGTATGTAAATACATACATGAGAGCTAGGAGGCTGCTGACGTTACTGCCTTAAAGGGAAATGAAACAGCAAGAAGAGCTTCTGTTACGTACTGTATCATCATGCAGCAGTTGTCCCTACCCTGTCAGAGAACGAAGAGAATCTGCTCATTTATAATGCAGGTCCCAATGTGCAGGCTATCATGACCATGTCCTACCATTGATATGGACCCTGACACAATGTCAGTACTTTATCAGGTTATTGATGGAGCTAAGAAGAGATCCCCTCAGCATTTCAATATTCTGCAGACTGTTGGAAGCCAGAATAAAGGTGCACACAACTATACGGCCCTAGAAATACACCCAGTGCTTCTACACTGCACTGTAGTGCAGAGGAAAGATACCTGAGCCAACTTCTCTGGCGTTAGCTCAGGAACCCCACGCTCTTACTGCAGCAGCAGGATAATTCCCATACATTTTGTGATACCGCTGCCAAACAGGGTGGTTCTGAACGCAGACTGATGCTCTCTAGGCTGTCTAAAGGTAGCACTGCAGTGAAAAAAGTGGACAAACAATAACGGGTGGAGGACACAGGGAGCAAAATCTCACTGCTATCTGTTCTGCCATGACATATTCTGTTGGGACCACATTACTGGAGATGTTATGAAAAACGGGTAGAAGGATTTGTCCCTCTACAGTGTAACCTGTATTTACAGCTCTCCATTTAATCCTGTACATAAGTGCTTTCATACATCTAAGAAAACAATTCAATTTTGTGCCTGGTTTATTTTCTCTTGAGCCTGTTTCTTAACTCTTGGGCAGCTAATGGAAAAAAAAAAGTCTAAACATCCTGGAAAAGCATGTCAAACACACAGGTAAAATTTTCAGGCTGATTCAGCCCTGCAAAGACAGAGAGACATCGTCTGAAAAGGTGAATTAATGTCTTTGTCTGGCTTGTCCTGTACATTTCTGTTGCTCCTTGAATGCACTCTCCCAAATGAAATGGAACAAACAAATTCAGCTCAGGGCTGGGGGGGGGGTCTGCTGATTTCACTTTTCACTGGAGCTGTATGTATCTGGAGCAGTTTATAAATAACTACAATACTTGGGATGCATTATGGTGCAATTCTTCAAAGACTATTCATTATTGCTTTGTTAGACATCTAGAACTGTATTTTCAGGCAACTGTCTCACCATCAACTTCAGACGGGGGACAATTATGGCAAAAGTATGCTCAGGGATAAATTTATAAACACTCCTTCTGGTCATGAACCATTGGCAAAGTCAATCTATACATTTACTGGACGTCGTTGTACTACAGCTTTGCATCCATTGTATCGTAACGGATGATTTAGCAAATTCACTTGCTCTTAAAATTTGCCATCAGTCATGGCTGACCTATTTCACTCCTAGTCTTGTCACAACAATAGACTGGATGTATCTAACCTTGTAGTGACTGTTGGGCATACTAAGAAGAAAATGTGGGTTCTGTAAAACTCAAGCTATCAAATATTATCCCCTTACTTAGAGCCGTGGTTCATACATGCTGCCAACTCTCACAGAGGGAGTCTGCTCATAGTGTCAACTTCTGTTTGCCTTGCTGGTGCATCTGACATGCATCCAACTTACATGAAGCCACAATGCACAGTGGTCTTTAAAACTTCCATGAATCTGCTTCATAGCAGGTTTATACCTGCAGGTCTTAGGGGAAGCACTCAAGTGAAAACAGTCATGGGAAACTGGCCCAAAATATAGGAGTCACAATCAAATAAATGAAACAAGATAATGCCACGTTGTTTGAGATACATTTGGTTTCTGAAATCACAGCATTTTTAATTTAAAAGGTATGTTAAGGGAAATCTGTAAATAAAAATTTCAGGCAAAATATTCATAAATCTGGAGATCTTTTGCCCCAACATTATGAAAATCATCAACAACTGGTTCTGCAGTTAGCACAGTTATCCCTTTGCATTCTCATACAAACCACCCATTTATAGATCCTGAATGAGAACCTTTGTTTTCAGGAACCCAAATCAAAAAGATTTTAAGAATTATAACATTTGGGTTAATAAATTCCAGCCAAAGAGCTTGAAGCTTACTTCCTTTTTAATTGAAGGATAAAAATCTCTGATAATTCTGACTCCAGAGTTTTTGGCAATAGGGAAAACTAATTCAGAAAGATATTTAAGCCTAAAGAAGTGGCAATACTGAGACATGAAGCAATGCCTTTAAATTGTAAAGGACAGAATTCATGGAATCACAAAATCACAGAACATTAGGGATTTGAAGGGACCTCAAAAGATCATCTCGTCCAATCCCCCTGCCACAGCAGGATCACCTAGATCAAGTCGCACAGGAACATATCCAGGCAGGTTTTAAACATCTCTAGAGAAGGAGACTACATAGCCTCACTGGGCAGCCTGTTCCAGTGCTCCGATTCAGACCTTTTTGTCAAGTGTAAAGCCCTAAGCACAGAAATGTACCAAGCCTAAGCCCCCAAAGTACTCAAGAGAAAATTCCTATACTTCATGAGAAAACCGAAACTTCTACAAAGAGCAAGTGAGATGTTAAGTGCCAATAACATTCACAGGTTTGACTACACACAGAATAATAACAATAAACCTAACACGGGATTACAGTCCCTATTTTGGTAAAACTCTTACCGAGTTACATTGTTGTTTTGGTTGAGCACAGACATTTCATTCTACAACTGATCCTCAAAACAAAGAGAGACTGGTGGAAACAGCTACATCAAAGTCTGACTTGTCACGTAAGCAATGAATATTTCTGTTGGAAAATTACTTGTTTTCTTTATCGAGCCATGGCATATCTGGGACTCCCTGAGATTAGAAATATTAACTCTTCTAGGTGTGATTCCTACATGACTTTCAGGAGCATCTACAGTGCCTGGGGGATGGAGCAATTTAAGAGCAGTTACAGTCACACTGAACTTACAGAACTGAAATAAAAACCATATTAACAAAAATATGTCTGTCGAACTTGAGATAATAGTGAATAAATCTTAGTGTGGAGGTGGAGACACACCAGTATCATCTCAGGAAACTCACACCTTGCTGGTTAACTTTTCTGTTATGAAGCACCTCTAGCAAAGACAGACTTTAACCTGTTTTATATTCATACTTATTCACGCAAATTTACCTCCTTTTGAGACTGGGGATCAAGTGTTTAAGTTCATTCTATATCAAATTATATCTGCACAGACTTTTGCTATAATAACAAGGCAGGTTTTGCAGAGACTTTCAAGATCAAGACCCACAAAAAATGACTATTTGAGGATTCAATTTACCAGTGGGATAAAATCAGAACAGGAGAGGTGATGATCATAAAAACATCTTAAAATTCAATATTTACTCTCCCATAATATGGGATTTGGCTTTTTAACGTGGGGTTTGGTACTAAAGGAACAGGATTAAATGGTTCTTGCCGTACATAGACAAAGCCAATGTAGGCATACACCATGAGAGCTGTGCTCTGGCAAAGAATCTCAACATAAATTTGCTACACATCTATTTTTCCAAATATAAGGCTTTTCTGGCAAGCAGCCAGTTGTGCAGGAATTGCCAACCGTTCTGAACATAGGACAATTATAATTCTCTGTGCACTGCTGCCAGACCACCTGCACGTTCACACGTGGTGCAAGTCAGATTGCATCCTAGCCCTCAGGAGATGAACCCCCATCCACCGCTATTTACTACCAGTCTATTTTTCATCACCTTTTATTATCGGTGAGAAGCACCTCTCACAACTGCACCTGACAGACAGCTAAGCATAGTGGGAGCTAACAGATGGATCTTGCGCTATAAAACTTGGAGTTGAGATGTTATGCTCGTTTAGGGCTTATCAAAGCCCATATTTCTATGCATCATTCTTTCCTTTCAGAAAGCATCTTACCAGAGCTGGAAGTGCCTAATGTTTCACACCAATATCAAATGGTAACGTCTACTTCTGTTTATGACAATGCTACCAATATTTTCATGGAGGTATGTTTGTAATTTGTTATTAATCGATTCAATATGAGGCATTAAAGTTCTATTTGAAAGAAAAATTGGAAAACCAAAACTTAATCCTGTCAGATGGGTCATCGCTTTCTCTTCAGAATCAAAAGGCTGTCATCGGTTAAGGAAGGGGCAAACCACTTACTTAAAAGGTGGTTTAGACCACTACCTGGGATGTTATTGTCTCTAAATAAAAAGTAGGAAATGGTGAAAGACTATAACAGTTCTTACTGGTTTCTTCTAGCATGATTCAGTAAATGGAAACATCAAGGCAATAGTTTTTATCTGTCTACCTCTAACTGGGTGATATGCAAATAACCACATGCTGAAGTAATAAATCAGTTACTTCACAAACTTCTCTTTTAAGAGTCACCCTACAGGGAGAGAGGTATTGCAAAAGGATGTAACACAAACCCTGCCTAAGCTCGAGAGTGAGAGACTTTTACACGGGAAACCAAATCTCATACTGGAGGAACCAAATGAGAAAACTCTTTTGGTTTCTGAAGGGACATGTTTATTTGTTTTACTGCAGCACTGTTCAGGCAACAACAAAACCACTTTTCATGGTTTAAAGAGAGGATAGTCACTGTGCTATCTCCTTTTTGTGATGCTGCCTACGAATTTCAAAACATTTAGGAGTTTAAAGCTAATTGCCAACACAAGCCACATTGCAAAAACGTATCCCATGCACAACATTACTCATAGCTGGGTAATTTTCTCACCCGTGAGTGGGTAAGGAGAAGTGACAGTAATTTAAAACAAAATATCATTTTAATGCAAAACTCTCTCTCAAGGCTTCCAGAATAACAGGCCGTGGCATTGAGATATGCCTTGTCTCAACAGCAGCAAAGCAGGCAAAAGGAATACCCGGACAGGAGCGCTCTGCAGGGCAGCACAGAATCAAAGTAGATACTGTATTTTCCCAGCAGTTACTTTCCTCATTGACAACCCCTAGGAATTGAATAGGATTTGTGCTGTACTTCTAGCACTAACTCATAAGAATGTTGATTCACCTGATCTGAGGGACGAAATGAGGTGTCTGCCCTATCAGGTTTGTACTCTGGATCCTTCTGGGATCTCCTGCAGCAGCGTCCAAGTCAAGCGACAACTTCCCTGACAAGAAGCAGGGCCCAGGTGAGGACTGGCAGCAAAGCAAGCAAGCAAGCAGAAGCTCTGCAGTCGCAAAACCTACCAGCTCTGCACATATTTACAGCACGGTCAATAACTGGGCTTGGGACTGCTGTGTGGACAGGTCTGGCATGTACACACAGTTCTTCTTGAAGGCTTTGGAAGTGACACAAACCAGTGGGCTGGTGTGTGAAAAGCACAGTTTGTGTAGATAAATAAACAATGAGGAGGATGTTAGGTGTTCCATGCAAAATGACAAGCTTACTACGTGATTTCACTAACAAAAGACCACAACAATAGGTACTCAGGTAAATAGAACAACTTCTGACCTTGAAATTGCGTGCTAAATAAATTACCTCAGAGCGAAAGTGGTGGGTTCTCATAACAGCATCTGAAAGGGAAGCAGAAAGACACACAGGCTCCACCAGCTCCACCTAACTGCTCGCCCTTTGGCGCATACTCCTGGCGGGGTCTGGCTCTCCCGACAGCTCCACCAGGCATTTATATTTAATTCATCGGCACGAAGTTGAGCATAAAGTTCTGCCGCAACTGAGAGGCCGGGGAGGGCCGGACTGGGTTTCCCGGCCCCTCGCTCCCCTCCCGCGGGCCGAGCTTTGGCTGCGGGATGGATGAAGGGAGGAATGGATGGGTGGAGACGGGGCTGCGGCAGACCAGGGCTCGGCTGGAATTGTCTTTAAAGCCTCTGCCCGGCTCAGCAGACGCACAGCGGCCCCTGCGCCCACAGAACCTGCGGGGTGGGCCGGGGACACCAACCCCCATCTCACCGCTGCCCGCCCTCGGGGACGAGCGGCTCCGCTTACCTCGGCTCCTGGAGCGGCCCGAGAAGACGGATCGGATGGGGTGTCTGCTCTTCTGGAGCCGGCGGTGCCAGCAGCAGAAGAACAAAATCGTGGCGATGGTGCCCAGCAGCAGCAGGAGCAAGAAGAGGGCGCACTGGATGCTGTAGGGTCTCAGCAGCACCAGGAAAGCCGCGGCGATCATGGCTCAGGCGGCCGGCGGAGCCCGTGCGAGCGCGGCTGTGCGGCGAGCGCGGCCGGAGGCAGCGGCGGGGGGCCGGGCAGCAGCTGGCGGCCTATCCCCCCGGCAGCGGGG
>JAOXOE010000441.1:8988680-9020019 GCA_028565055.1 Phoeniculus purpureus | reverse complement strand
TTGTCTGTAGAGTAATTCATCAGTCTCTTCATCCTGGTTGGGTGGTCTATAGCAGACTCCCAGCAGGACATCTACCTGGTTGGCCTTCCTCAAGTTAACCCATAAACATTCAACTGACCCATCACACTTATTAACTTCTATGCATTCAAATCACTCTCTAACATAGAGAGCCACCCTGCCAAACAAACAGCACGTAGACACAGCAGTGAAGTGATCATCATTCTGGGTTGGAAAGCTCATTGAGAGTTCATGGGTAGACAAAAATTTCTAATAATCTTCTTCAAGCCAATGAGCATTTGTGAAGCTGCACTGCAGTATAAAAAACACTGGAAATTATACCAAAGTTTTGACCAGTTTGAAATGGTTTTGTAAGCCTGGCGGTTTTCTGAACTACAGAAGACTATTTATGTGCTGCACCTATTGCAACATTTACAAAATCCACTTTTGTCTTCTTTGCAGGTAGGAGACATCAGGTAATCTTTACTACTTTTATTTCAGATTCTCTGTTTGCTGAGTGTAATGCAACTGGAGGTAAGACCAAAAGGCAGTTTCTTTCCCTGCTTTCCAGCCATTCCTTTGTCAATCATTTAAGAGGGGTTGAATCAGATGTGTGGCTTATCTCATCTTTGGTGACAGGGAAGACAAACTGTTTTGGGTTATTTACTGTGACTAGGTTAGCAGGCATTTCTGGTTTATAGGTGTTCAGTGCTCTGTTTTTTTCCCCGGGCATGCAAAATATAAAAAGTCTACCATACTGGTGGTTTTGCTTAATTTTGAACTTTGTGAAGTCAGTAGTAGTTGAACTTTTCAAGAGGAAATGTTTACAACAAATGCTAGTTCGCACAGGCATTTCCCATTGCTTAAAACAGAAGCTATTAAGCTGCCGTATGGCCAACCATGGAAGGCTTCTGCAACATGCAAGCTTCCATTTCTTGAGCTGCTGTTGTCTGAAAACAGCCCAGAGATGGGAGTCCTGTGGGCAACATCTGTCTTGAGTGTTTATGAAAAGCATTTGTGTACAGAAAAAAATAAGAGAAAAGCATTTGAGTACTGCCAATGTTTTGATTTCCCAACCTTATATTTCACTTAAGAGACTTCAGAAGTTTCTTTCTTGCATTAGTAAACTCTCTTTGACCAATTTTGCTTGAATCTGTCATGGGGGAATTGGCTTCTTTTGTATTGTATATCCTCCTAAATGGTAATTCCTGGTGGTTCTTAGATAACAGAAACCAGCAGTTAGATACTGGTCTTTCCCCATGTTTATAATTTCTGCTGTTGAATGGACCCATTTGCCTGTGTAGGAAAGCCTTGAAATTGGTTCTTGAGCCCAAAATAAGTTGAATAGCGATATTTTTTTTCTGGCTTCCTCGAAGCCCTTCATTGTGATCAGGACAGCAGTTTGGTCATTATCTAATATGAAAAGTGTTGATAGTGTAACTTGTGTAAATAGAACATTTCTCCTTCTCTGGAGTCATTCACAACCCAGCTGGACACATTCCTGTGTGACTTACTGTAGGGGATCCTGCTCTGGGAGTGAGGGTTGGCCTAGATGATTTTTGAGGTCCCTTCCAACCTCTAACTTTCTGTGATTGTGTGATATCAATCTAATTCTGGCCCTAAAGAGTCAGTGCTGTGTGTCTCTCTCTGGGGGTGACAGACACGTGGTTCTGTACTTCACCATTCAACCGTATTTCTCATATAACGACAATTCATTTTTTTTTTAGCTTGCAAAGTGCAGTTTGTGAATTGGGTCTTTAATGTGTTGGCATCATGACCGAAACTGTTACAAAGCAGTAATGTCACAAGTGATATGGTACCAGTGGCCCAGCAACAAAGAAACAAGGACTTTGTGTGGTGATCTGTTTTGTTAAAGGGTGATATTTGGCCCTGTAAACGCAGGAGAGATGGACTGTTTGTGCAAAGGACATAAACAGCTAACCCACATGATCCTTTGTCAGCCTGATGAAATTTAGTGTTGCGCATTTGTTCGTGTGAAAGATGGGCGGCATCGCTCTTTATCTAATAAAAAAAAGTATTTCTATTTTTCCTGAAGTCTTTTATATGTTAATAGAGGCAAACATGAATACGATTGCATAATTTAAATGCGTAAGTAAAAAATATACATCTTTACTGGCAATGGGCTAAAAGCAAGATGTATATGTTTTATGCAAAATAATGTGGTTTCCTGGTTAATCATGCTGTTTGAACCATAACTCCACACAAAACAGTGCTTTTAAACAAATAGGAAATAGTGTTATTGTGCCATTTATAACAGAAATGCAGACGATATGTAGAGACTGATGCAAAGTGCTTGTCTGCATGCTTTAATGTGTGCTCCTACTGCAATATTAATATACAGCTGCAGAATTAAAATTCCAGGTGATTTGATTAGCCATCATCATATGATGATGGGCTCTGTTTTTTAACACCGAAGGAGGTGCAAGAGACATAATTTGTGGAAGAAATGCACAGCTTCACAACAGTATTAAAGAATTTCTGTAAAATAATTGAACCTCTCTTAAATATTAAAAGAAAATAAAGGGGAAAAGTTTAGATCACTTTCCTCTCA
The DNA here is from genome assembly GCA_028565055.1 of Phoeniculus purpureus. NCBI lineage: Eukaryota > Metazoa > Chordata > Aves > Bucerotiformes > Phoeniculidae > Phoeniculus > Phoeniculus purpureus. The sequence continues at coordinate 9,017,450 of JAOXOE010000441.1, read as the reverse complement.
GCCTTTCTCCCCTGCCAGTTCAGCTTGTTTAAAGCAACTGCTGGGAGCTGTGTTTAAGGTTATACTTTGCATGCATTTATGATTTGAAATATATATAAAAAAAGAGTCAAATTTGAGCAAGACAGTTTGAATGGCATGCTGTCAGTTTGGCTCTTCATGAGTTGGCAGTGGTCTCATTTAGGACCTTCAAATATGTGTCTGCCTGGACAGAATAAGAACATTTTGCATGTTCTTCAGAAGAGAACCACTCCTTGCTGCCTCACAGTAGTCAGTGGTGCATGACAGTTGCCCTTCATTGCTGTCGTCTCTAAACTTAACCTTTGACCATCCACTTAGTTGCTGTGCAACGGCTGGAGCGGGCCAAGATGCTCATGAATGACGGGCATTGGCCTGCAACGTGCTTGTCATTATTTGACTGTCAAAAATAGCCTGCCATTGGGCTCCATCAAGGTTTGAAACCTATGTGCAGCAGTCCATATTACTTAACTTCCCAGACTGTCAACAGCATGATCAAATGTGCATAGAAATGTGTGTTGAATACATCTTTGATCATAATATAAGGAGATATTTTTTTGTGTGCAGTGAATGAATTCCTATGACTTCCACAGGGCCAAGAGGTTGAATCTGCTGCCATGGTAAAAAGTGAACTGTTGTCTCCTGTGGTCTAAGTTTCAAATAACACAATTTAGATTTGAACAGCTCTGTCAGTTACACTCTCAGTTGTCTTGCATATCCTATCTGCTTTGCAGCCTGCAGTATAAGCAGTGAGATTCTAGACCAGTGGTGCCTGAGGTTAGCTGTCAAGTGGGAATGTTATTTTGGATCTTGCTGTAATGTAATATCAGAGAAGGAGGTCAGGCCATGTGATTTGTAAAGCAGTTGTGTGAACTTAGTGACTGAAATGTTGTTTATTTCAGGTACCTTTTTTTTCTCTTGACTCTTGAAGGAGTTGAAGAGAAGATAGATTTCTTTTGTCAATGATAAGCTCCAAGGCAATGTAAAATGGGCATTATTCTCCTAAGGACAGAATACAGTGGATAAAAGAGCATCACAAGAGATAGTAAGGCTGGAATTCACAACATGGCAAATGCATGACGTGGAAACATATCTTCTGATAGTCAATGCAGAAGACATTTGGGGCTGAACCTCAGTTTAATGAATAACAGTTGTACCCCTGGGTTAATTAGAAATGTGTAGGTAAATTGCTTATGCAAACTATCATCTTTAACAAATAGTTTCATCTCCTGCTATAGTGTAATAGATGCTGTTCACTTGGACAAAAGCCATCCCTAACCGCAATTTATTGAACTTAAAACATGTCTTTTTATTCTCTTAAAAGATCCCAGTTCCCTTGCTATTAAAAGTATAGATTAGAAAGATATCACCAAATAGAAATACCAGCTTAAAAAAACCCAGAGGTTGCTACAGCTTGTTCCTAATGACTTCTATCCAAAGCATTCAAGTAGAGCTGTCTCACTAAATGGCCATAAATTTTTTTATTTTTTCATGTTTCAAAACATCTTCAGGCTAAGGTAGTCAAATCAAATAAAGCGGTTAGTGGTTAAATCACTTAGAAACTAAGTGTTGTTTTTGTAATATTTTTGTCCTCTCTATATTTTCTAAACCAGGCTTTATTTTTTTCTGCTTACACTGTTGTTTTCAAGAGACCTCAGTTCAGATTGTGCCATGAAGATCTCTTAGCCCTTTATCTTCTTGCTCTTAAATGCTGTTGCTGTTTAATAAGGGTCCGACTGTTTGATTTCTAATTTTTTTGCGAATGTGCTACTGTGTCCAGTGTGGACTGGAGTACAGAAGGCATGCACTCGGAGGTGTGTTTGCATATGTGAGCAGAATTTTTTGGCAATAAAAGTTGTCTGTTATTAGATATTAAAATCATGTTTTTGTAAACACTTTATTCTGTTCATGAAAGTTGCTGTTCCTGAGTTTTAGTTTATGTTTTCCTTTTTTGGGTGATACATACTTACACAATGCATTTTGGAGAAGGAGGACTGAATGTTGAAGGCATTTATATGTAGTCACTTAGGTATAGAAATAAACAATGAGCACTCGAATAATGAGCTGTTGTGTTTGGGGATACCCTCCCTGAACTCTTTCCTTGGGCCTCTGTGGTGTAAAAGAATGTTATTAAAACAAATAGAATACCAAAACAAATAAAACTGAAAATAAAGGAAAATTATTTTCTATTTCAGAAGGCCACTGCTCTTCCTCCTGCTGTACAAATCAATGTTTGATTTCTAGTGGGAGTTAATAGCACCATTCCTGGGGAAAAGAAGGTTTAGAATCCAGCCCAAATCTATTATTTCACTTAATGTGTGGAATACCTGTGCTTCCTCTAACCAGAAGCTGCTGTTTGCCTATTTTGAAGGTGCATTTTGCAGTTATGTGGAGAAGAAACTGAGCATCAGCATGCAGTTATTTTCTACATGAAAAAAGTCCATTTTGAAAGCTGTCTGTTCTGTGTAATAACCAAGCAGTTTGTGTTGATGTTCTTGCTCTTGCCCTGCAAGTCTTCTTACCTTATCACTGTTTTAAAAGTATGTGAAGAAACCAGTTTTTTAACATAAAATGCAATACAAAATAAGTTCGATGTACGGAGGGTCAGGTATTAGCGATTAGGAGGTGGTGTCTTTTGCCATTATCTTAAAAGGGAGAAAGAACAAGTGCTTTCCTACTTCCTTTAGACATCAAAAGTTTGAAAGTTAAAACAGAGTGAATAAAGACAAAGGCAGTTAAGTGTCATTATTTCGGTTTGTGCTCTGAATTAAGAGGATCCTGACTGAAAGCAAAAGGGAAAGAAACTGTGGGAGTTGTTTTCGGGATGGCAGGAGCTGTAGGTGTGCTTTTTGTTTCAACTTCCAAGTGCTCAAAAAGCACATACATGTATCTGCAAGGTTAAACATCTGTGATCCTCTGTGGTGTTATAGCAGAAAAATAAATCTTATTACCCAAAATAAAAAGGAAGCGGATACTTTAAGAGGGGTGCTTTGTTGTCACCTGTATTCTCTGCAGTACAAATATCAGCTTGTCAGTGAGGTTGAGCCCTGTGCAGTGCATTCTTTCAGGGTACAAATCTGTCTCCTTTTGACTTACACACAATAGCTGTGAAATATCTGTATTAGGTAAAATAGAGGCTAAGGCACCTTAAGGGCACTGAATTCTTATCTCTTTTTACTAGCAGTGGTGTCAACATGTACTAAAATGTGATGACCTCCTCTCCTCTTTGATAAAAAGGAAAATGACCTGTCTGCTGCGGGATGGTGATAGAGCTGCCTAGGGCACATTTTATTGTCACCTTATTTAGTATTGGTATGTAGAAAAATATGAGAGGCCCTGATATTTCTGTTTACCATAGCGGTTTTGGACTTTTTCTAGCTACTGATACAATATACTCAGGGGTGGGAAGAAGGAACTGGTTTACGCTACCCAAGGAGGCTGTGAGGAAATTCAAAAATTCTTTATGGTGTGAGCCCCTGGTATCACAGGACACATGATTCATGTCAAGAGGTTCCTTCTGACCACATCAGATGCTCAAGGTTCACATTCTGCGTTTAACCCTGCCTTCTGCTGGTGGCCTTTTGGTGCGTGAAAAGCTGACAACTCTCGTCATGTCTTGAACTTCTGAGTTTAATCATACACTTAGGTAATACAAATAATCCTTATATTCTGTAAATAATTGGTGTCCTACTGAAAACACTTTCTCTGTAGCATTCTGAAGCGTTTAGGGTTCTGTAGCAATTAATTTAGCAGTCACTGTGGTTGGTTGTTTTTTGTGAGTGCTGAACTATATCAGTAACTTTGAGAGTTGTAGAGCTGGAACATCTCAAAGTGATAAATGTTAAGTTATTAGTAGTTTGCTCTCTACAACTACTTAAAATGACATTGTAGAGAGGTGGTCTATTCTCCCTAGTGGTCAATGATAGGATGAGGGGAAAATGGCCTTAAAGTGCACCAGGGGAGGTTCAGGGGAGGTAAGTTTTCAGCTTTTTGTTACATGTACACCATACAGTACCATTTTCTTGTCCTATAACTGTATAAGTATTCTTACAACTAGCACAGTATTTTGAGTTTGGGGAGACACTTGCCATGTACAAGCTTAAAGCTTTCTGATATGATGGCAGAGGACAGTGTCTTTGCATGTGTGCTGCATCTTCAAAGAGTGAAGGAATGGGCTAAGAGTTACACATATTTGGCTTGAAAAGTTGTGGAAGTGGACAAGTGGGTCATTAGGGACAGGTCAGCATGGCTTCACTAAAGGGAAGTCATGCTTGACCAACCTGTTAGCCTTTTATGAGGGCATAACAGGTGGATAGATGATGGCAGAGCGGTGGATGTGGTCTATCTTGACTTCAGTAACGCATTTGACAGAGTCTCACATAGCATCCTCGCAGCCAAACTGAGGCAGTGTGGACTGGATGATTGGGTAGTGAGGTGGATTGTGAACTGGCTGCAGGATAGAAGTCAGAGAGTGGTGGTCAATGGGACACAGTCTAGTTGGAGGCCTGTATCTAGTGGAGTCCCTAGAGGGTCAGTACTGGGACCAGTCCTGCTCAATCTGTTCATTAATGACTTGGATTAGGGATTAGGGTGCACTGTCAGCAAGTTTGCTGATGACACAAAGCTGGGTGGTGTTGCTGACACCTCAGCAGACTGTGCTGCCACTCAGCAAGGCCTGGACAGGGTGAAGAGCTGGGCAGAGAGAAATTTAATGAAGTATAACAAGGGTAAGTGTAGAGTCTTGCATCTGGGCAAGAACAACCCTGGATACCAGTTACAGAACAGTGAAAGAAGAGAAGGTACATGACTGTACACTTGCAGACTGGGGACTGACCTGTTGAAGAGCAGTGTAGGAGAAAGGGACCTGTGGGGGTCCTGGTGGACAGCAGGATTACCATGAGCCAGCAATGTGCCCTTGTGGCCAAGAGGGCAAACAGCATCCTGGGGTTGGATCAGAAGGGGGGTGGTTAGCAGATCGAGAGACGTTCTTCTTCCCCTCTACTCTGCCCTGGTGAGACCACATCTGGAGTACTGTGTCCAATTCTGGACCCCTTAGCTCAATAAGAACGTGGAGCTGCTGGAGAGAGTTCTGCATAGAGCAACGAGGATGATGAAGGAAGTGGAACACTTCCCTTATGAGGAAAGGCTGAGGGAATTTTGGTCTCTTTAGCTTGGAGAAGAGGACACTGAGGAGTGACCTCATTAAATGTCTATAAATATGTGAAGGGTGGGTGTCAGCAGGATGGAGCCAGCCTCTTGATGTCATCTAGTGATAAGACAAGGGTCAATGGGTGTAAGCTGGAACATAGGACGTTCCATATAAATATCAGAAGTAATTTCACAGTGAGGGTGACAGAGCACTGGACCAGGCTGCCCAGGGGTATTGTGGAGTCTCCTTCTCTGGAGATGTTTATAACCCACCTGGATATGTTCCTGTGTGACTTTGTCTAGGTGATCCTGCTCTGGCAGGGGGATTGGACTAGATGATCTTTTGAGGTCCCTTCCAATCCCTAATGTTCTGTGATTATGTGACTCCTGTAGTTGGTGCAGGTAATTTGCTGAAATTATCCTCTCTGTAAAGAGCAAGCATTGCAGAGTATTGATGTGCTGTCTTGGAGCACTTACAGGACACAGATGAGACTTCTGAATTTCTCTCCTCAGATGCTGAAGTCTGTGTTAGCTTAGACTTGATTTTTGGCGAGTTGCTGTAACTAGTTACGTTAGAAGGCAAAATAAATAAGAACCAGAAATGCAACTTGACTACAGTTCCCTAAGTGCAGTACTCTAATATTTTAATGTAGCTGACCAAATACAATAGCAAGTACGTGAGCAGTACTTCCCACTTCTGGCTGTCTCAGTGTGCTGGCTTTGCCCTTGCTGGCCAGCAGCAGGCAATAGTCTTCTGTGCTCAGTGGGTCTCTAACCGAAGCTGCAGATATGACTGAGATCAGCTTTGAGTTGTGCAAGAAACTTCATAAAATGGAAAATATTACTGTGGGGCGATATATGTGTCTGCAAGTGTACAGTCATGTACCTTCTCTTCTTTCAGTGCTCTGTGAGTAACAAAAAAGCCCATGTTTGGTTGTTTCTGAAGAAGATACTCCCCAGCAAGCACTGACTTCAGCCCAAGCATGCATACTTTACTTACCTTGTATTGAGAAAAATGTGATAGTGTGAAACTGAAAGTCGTGTGAGGGAGACTTAAAGATGCACAAAATTATTCAATTCCCTGGGTAAAAGAATCTTATTAAACAAATGTAAGAAATTCTCCTCTATATAATTTTATGGTTTAGTTATTTCTTTCCCAATCTAATATGCACATAACAAGATGTTTTGTTTCACCAGCCAAATGGAGCATAAAGTTGGAGTACTAGGTTACTCACAGCACAAACATGGTTGCTATGTGCAAACTTTCTATGTTCTGCCAAGGTCAATTTGTGGAGGTTGAGATGAAACTATTTCCTAAACTGTGAAAGTGATCCCGGGTACCCAGCAGGCTGATTCCAGCCTGCTGGAATGCCTGGACGTTTTATGGATTCCTTCTCCTTTAAGCTCACTAGTAGGGTATCTGCTAATGCCAGCTCTTTACCCGCCTACTTTGCTCCGTGAGGCTTACTTAAAGGAAAGTACTGCTTTGTTTTGGCTCTTAATTCTGTTTTCTGATTTCTTGCCTCCAGAAGAAGGTTTTAGAGCAGCTTCTTCTGTTGACAGTGAAGGCAAAAGGTTCTTCAGGTACTGGAAAATATGGATGTGACACACATGATTGACTATTACACCAGACCCACAGCAGGAGTAAGAAGGTATCAGGAAATACTGAGATCTACTCTAACAGCATCTAGGAAAGGTGCTGTGTATGGTCAACTGACCCCCTGCTGCTGACCTGGCTGGGCACAGTGTGTGCTGCTGTGCAGGTGTTTTGCAGCCCCAGGGGAGGGGCAGTGGGTAGGCACAGCCTGACCCAGGGACCCTTGCTGCCTGTGAGAAGACTGTGGGACTGACAGGTTCCCATGAGCAACTGAACTACCTGAAGCCAAGCCAAAAGGCAGAGTTAAAGCCGGGTAGTTTTATGTGTCTCTGATCTGGCTCACTTCTTATTTGGTTCTTTATTTTGAACCCTAATTTGGGAAAGTCATTCAAGTGACAATCAATTTTGTCCTGGGTCTGAGGATCTCCAATGGACTTGCTCTTCTCACCAGCTTAAAGGGGATGAACATGTGCTGGGCCTATAACCACACAGGTCTTGGATCCTGAGAAGCTCTGTCTTAGCATAGGGCCTGACCATTAAGATTCTGTGTAAGTACACAAGAGAGTTCTAAATTTCATTCAGACCTGGAAAGAAACAGTGGTGAGCAGAAAGATGTCTTCCCTCAACAGAAGTGGTTCCTCAGAACATTGCCCAAACTCCCTGAATTTGCTTTAAAGTGCAGCTGAGATCTCAGCTTTAGTGCATTTACTGTCTGGACTGAAACACAGCGCACTACAGCCTTACCTTGATATTTTTTTTTTTTTCCTGAATCAGCTGCTACTGCTCTGGAGCCAGAAGCAAGAAAAAACAAAATTAATATCTGAATAAACAGCCCATGAATTTGATGACAACTGTTGCTCTCCATTTCAGGGTCCAGAAAGCAGCCCAAGCAGTGAGCTAATGACAACACCAGAGCTGTGCAGACTTGGGGAGGCAGGGGGTAGAGAAGAAAACAGAACAAACACTCCTTTTGTAGCTTGGAGCTAAGGGGAATCAGCCAAAGGTTAATTGCTTTCTACCCTAAAATGCTGTGAAGTGTTGCTACGTGGTGTCATACAGCTGCTCTGTTCCAGCCTAGGGGTGTCTGTTTCAGTGGTGGGTGGCATGAGCCAGGATCCTTTTCTTAACTGTATGGGGGTGTTGTGAGGTCTCTCAAGTTAAGACTTCCAAAAAATCTGGTAGGTCTTGGTTGGTGTAGTTTAGGATATCACTGCACATGGAAGCAGTGATCAAAAAATACCAGATGAGTAGACTGCCTGTCTCCTCACTTCTCCCTCACTGGCAAAAATGTGGAGAGGGAGTGAATAGTAGATTCTTGATGGGTGGGCCCTAAGTAGCTGGGAGGAGCCCGGGACTAAGGAAAGGGGCAGACTTGGTCACTCTATGGCCACCCACTAGTGCATGCTTGCAGCCTGCACTGCCAGTGCCTCTTGGTTGCAACTCTGCCTGGAACAAAGGAGCGTCATAGGGAAATGCTCCTTAAACTGTGTCTTGTCCCTGTAAAACATGATTGTCTCTTCTTGATCTTGCTGATGTTTTCTCACTGAAAGTGGTTGCTTATATAAAATCTACTCAGCCTATTTCTGTTCACTTGTGCTTGCAACACAATGAGTGTGTGCTCATTGAATGTTGGAGCTTGACTCAGGTAAAGGGGAGTTGTTTCCTCTTTGATTCTTATGATGAATGACAGGGTAGTCTGAGAAAGCCCTGGAGGTTTTATTACTGTCTCTTCCTATCTCAGTCATGTGTGCACAGCTCACCCTGCTCTGCTGCACACCCAGTCTGGTTCCACTCAGCTGCAGAAAGGCAAGGTGTAGGATCACAGTACTGTTGCAAAAAATCATGCTTTTTGCAGATTTAATCCACCTCAATAAGAAGGTGCAGGCAACAGGGAAACTAGGCATAGTTGTACTTTGGGCTCTCATTTACTGACCACATAGGTCCCTCCTCATCTTTTTCTGACAAGAAATAGGCCCCAGTTTTTCAGCTTTTAGAGCATCGTCTTAAGTTGCATGGTGCTTAGACAGCTAATGATGAAATCTAGAGCACCAACAACCCTTTATGTTTGGTAGGCTGGATAAATGACCACTGAGAAACTTACTTGCTGCTTCCCTGACAGCAGCGTGCCTGGGTGTACAGGAGTCTCCTTACAGCACAGAGCTGCTGTGTACATAGTCCTGTTAAGCAGGACTAGAGCTGCCTCGGTAAGGGTTGGGCCTTTGTGGCTGATGGCTGGAGGAAAGGCTGGTGTAAGCAGGCACTGGGATCAGGTGGCAGTGCTCTTCAGCTTCAGGGTGCCTGTGGAGGAGCTGTCCTGGGGCCTGCAAGAGCAGGCTTTTCCAAGGTTTCTTTTCTCAGGTTAGTGCTTACACCCCCACCCCCACCCCCCAACTGCTGTTTTGAAGTGGAGAGAAGTGAATAGGCCTTTGCAGTTTTGCCATAGGTAGAGGGGTTAGAGGATCTTCTCAACAAGGTTTTCATGTGTTCTGCTTTTGAAGTCTCCTGCTGCAAATAGGAGATGATGCACTCTGCTATTGTTGGAGCTGGGTATTGTAAATAGAATGAGGCTCTGCCTTTCTCTATAGAAAACTATAAATTTCACTAGAAAAAACTTGCTTGAGTTGGCAGAATTACCTACATTTTCAGAGAAAGCTACAGCCCGTGCTCCCAGTGCTGGAGTTGCACGGTATCACTCCTGTTTTCTTTTGCTTTCTGGTCTAGCTGACGGTGCTGAAGCTGACTTCTTGGTTTGTAACGTGAGCAACTACTGAACCCAGTAGGACTGTGTAAGTTGGTAGAATTGTGTTGTGAGCCATCTGCCTGCTTCTGCAGTTGCTCAGCAGCCTGTAAGAGCACTTTGACATCAGCTCTACTAGAGCAACCCTAGTAAGTTTTTGGTTTTTTATTCCTAGAACTGTGTACGTCAAATGCTATCTTGGAGTCCTGGATCTTGTCGGGTAAGCTGAAAGATTTTTGCAGAGTCTGAGAGATCTCCAAAGTAGCTTTAAACTTGTGTATTTAATGGCAAACAAATCTGTCCTTGTTCTCTTTTTTTCCACTTGATAGAGTGTTAACCTAATTTTCTGCAAACTTGCTTTCAACTTTTATTCTGGAAGTAATTGGACACACCTTATGGTGCAGTTTTGCTCTGAACTGCAGTTTTCTTTTCAAGTTGCTGTTCTCTTCCACCTGGTAACTGCCATAACAGCAGTTAAGTAACCTGACTTCTCTTCCCTGCCAGTGATGAAAGCTTAAAATGAGTCTGTGTGGTTGGTGTGTCCAAGTGAGTGCTGGCTGAAAGGGCTTCTTGTCTCCAGAATCAGACTCTTAATAACCAACTCTCTTAATAGCCAAGCCAACTTTATCTGTAGGTGCAGGAAAAGAACCAAACCCAACACCAAAGGTGATATGGTTCAGAGGTTTTTAAACAGTAGCCGTTTGGCATAACTTTCTTTGTGCAGGAAGTCTCGCTCAATGTTACTGTCCCAGAAAGATTTTTAAGCCATCAAGAGGGTTGGAAGGTATTTGGGCTGCATTTAGCATTTGGGTCCAGCAAGGCTCTATGTGACAATAGCTGTAATGCAATGGATTATTTCATGTAGAAACTTTAGCTGTTGTGTTCAGTGAGTTTAAAGGAGCTTTGTGAGTCTGCCCTTAATGTGTTCATGGTGGGAATTCTGAGTGGAATTACTTGCTCAGGCTTTCAGATACCTGCTGTAAATACACAGCTCCACTCTAGTCTCTTACTTAACAGTAGCAGCTGCTGCGGTGTTACAGAAACTTCATAGCTTTGACTGCATCTTGTTAGTTCAGCACACTATTACTATCCCAGCAGCTTTTTGTGTATGTTTCCACACTTAATACTGATTCTCCTTCCTTCTTCCCTGTCTCATTCCCTCCACTTCACACTCAGTGATTAAAATCAATTCATCTTGAGGCTGATTCATGTAAGATGCCCTTGCTGCCCCCAGCAAAGAGGGAAACCAGACTGAAAGCAAAACAATTGTGCTAACAGTCACCAAGTATATTTAGTGGCAGTGTCATCTGGCATGCATTTACTGCTCAGAACTAGCATCTTTCTGCTTCCATATGGAGCATTTGTAGTGCTGGCAAAAATCTTTCCAGAGAAACAGCTGCTGATTGGCTCTTCCTGTCTATTTGGGGAAGGATCTGTCCTTAAATACTTAGTTATTCTGCTTGCTAAAAATGGCATCGAGCACTTGGCACTATCAGGGTGGACTAGGAACTTTACTGAGATGTGTTGGCTGCATTGCACCAAGATCTGGTGAATCCCGTCTGCCCCAGAGAAATGACTGCACAAGTACCAGCAAGAAAATTAGTGGGTGTAGGCACATCTTGGGCAAGTAACTGCAAGGGACTCTCAAAAGCTAATTGTAGTCTTCCCCTGGAAGGTTTTAAAACCAAATATCATGGTATGGTTAAGTGGGTCTGGTGAAAAAGCTACAAGACTGAAGTGCACCTCAGATACTATTTCTTCTTAAAGAAATTCCCAAATGGCAGTGATGCCTCTTCTCTGCGTGGCTTCACCTCAGTGAGGTGAAGGATACAGGTTGTTTCCTGAGTAGAGACTGGGAGCTAGCTTCCCTTGGCCTGTCTGCTAATAACCAGAAGCAGGGCAGAATGGAAGTCTCCATCAAGCGTTTGGCATGACTTTTCCAGCCCCCAGGTGAGCAAACCATCTGGTCAACAGCTAACTGCGTGTCAGGCACAAGTCCTAGGCTGAGCCAATCACCAAGGAGAATAGGAGTACTGTACCCTTTTGTTTGAGGTTGCCGCTTGTCCCTAAAGCTCGCAAGGCTAGAAAAACATGACATCCAGAGAGCTGGCAGAGCACTGATGGGTGGGCCCAGAGCCCAGGGGCTTGCTCACCTCTGAGCTCGTGCTGTGACACCTCACACAACTGTGAGCTGTGAGTCAGCTCATGTAACCACCTTGAAGGAGAGGCTGGCATAGGGTGGTCTGAGGGTCTAGGACACTGAAATACCTTCCTATCCAAAAAAATTGTTTGAATTAGTTGAGCTGCATGGCGCACTGCCAGCCTTCAAGGAGACCTGGGGAGATCTGGCTACTGGTCAGCAGGGCTGGGCTGGGCAACAGGAAGTTATTAATAGCTGCTTTTCCATGGAAAGAATGAGTTTGGTTTAGATGTGCTGCAAAGCTGCTAGCTGGGATAGCAAACTCTGAAAGTCGTGTTTATTAACACTTGAATGAGCAAGTCCTTTGGAGAGCTTTGAGCCTTGTGGCCTGAGGTATCTTGGTATTTGCCTTCAAATCTGTATGCAGGTCTGGAGAAAAGAGGCTAACAGCTCTCTGGTTAGCCTTAGGGTGTAGTGGGTGTTTCTTTTGTTTCTTGGCAAGTTTAGGTTCCCTCAAGTTTCCTTATGCTCCAGTTCTCACCTGTAAGAGTCAGCACTGTCTACAAAGCAACTTCATGTAGGGATGGAGAAGTGAGAAAGACGCTTTTCCACACACTAACATTGTAGTAAAAGATTATCTAACAAACACAGGGTGGAGGCAATTTGGAGAAGTAAACAAAAACTCCCCTCTCCAGTGTAAAGGCCAAGAACAACTCCTTACAGAGGATTCAGCTGCCCCAGAGGTAACGCTGAAGTGCTCACCTTTTATTGATTAGCTTATCAGTGCAGTGCAAATGTGTTTATTTGCTATGACTTTGCCTAAATCGCTGAAAGAGTGTTAAAATGTAGCACCTTTCAGGGCCTGGAAAGTCACACTTTCTCAACCAAAATGAGAGTCCAGTTTTGAAGTTGTTTTGCCCATGGTTTGTGTGTGAGCTCACTTGGAATATGATGAGGAAAATGCTGTAAGCTCTCTGTGCAGATAAAATCTATGGCTGAAAGTCTATGGTCATAACAGCCTCTTGCCCAGCTTTGGGGGCAGCTGAAGTCAGGTGGAGGTTCCTGGTGTGCAGTAGCTGTAGCTCCTGTAGCTGTGAGCAGCTCCTGTAGGAGGAAGAGTTGTCTTAGCATTTCCTAGGTGATGCTTGGGGAGCATCCTGGTTGTAAACCGTACCAACAGGTCCTCTCGTTTAAATGTTTTTTGGGCAAACTATGATCAGAGTTCCATCAAGATGTTATTGCAGGTATCTGTTGGGTTTGCTTTTGTGCTTCTGACTGGAGTTTGCCTCTTATGGTTGTAAGGTGAGGTTGGGAAGTGAAGTGGTAGTGTCTTCAGCCTGAGGCTTTGTAGCTTTTGGTTCCCTTCAGCAACAACTGCCTCTTGCAGGAAACTAACACAAGGCTCTGGCTTACTACACAGAGGTCTCCAAACCAAGCCCTGTTCAGTGTGACATAGAAACAACTAGTGCTCCTTAAGGGGTCTGCCATCCCCCAGAATAACTATGGATCAAGTTTTGGCCTCTCCCTCAAAGTTCACACTTCTGATTGTCCTGCCTAGAAAGAGAGGAGCCCACAGATGAGAGGCAGTGAATAGAAGCTGACGGATTATCCAGTTCTTCTTATTAAAAATAGTCCTTAGAAAAGGAGTTCTTGTCCTGACTTGCATTGTAGAGAAAACTGCCTTGTTGCTGTTCCTGTCTTTTTGATTTCCGCCCTGGAAAACAGGTGTACAGATGCTATAAGTAGCTGGAAGACCACTGCATGCAGTGAGTTCCTTGCAGACTCTAAATTACAGTTTTCCTTCCTGTGCCACAACCTCAGGTCCATGACCTGCAACTGCAGCGCATTTTCTGTGACTAACAGCTGTAATTCCCTAATTACCATGCTCTGTTGGCCTTCTGTGCTGTAGATTTTGTTACCAAGGACGCAAACCAAGTTTCCTCATTCCTGCTCTTGCTCTGTATACTTCCAACTCCTTTAAATCCACCATTTGATGCAGCCCATAAAGACAAATGACTGTCTCATTTAAAATACTCAAAGTCTCCAGAACATACTACATCTCTACAGGCTGGGGAGGAAGAGGGCAAAACAAAGCTTCTGGCCTCTCTTTCAGTCAGCTATTCCTAGGTTGGAGAAAGTGCCTTTATTAGCTGTAATTATCCTGTGTGGAGTGCTGGACTAAAAGTGGTCTCAGACAGTGGGCCCAAGTGAGCAATAGTGCTGGAAAGTGACAAAAACGTCTTCAAACTCCTGAAAAGCAAAGGTGTGCATTGAATTCGGATGGTGGATTCTGCGGGTGGTGGGATTGCCATAAGCCTCATTGTTTGAGGATTCTGGACGTGGTAATGGGACCCCTGAGCAATTTTATTTTGGCCTGCTCCGTTTCTGAAGCTGGGGACACAGGATTGTGTGCCAGACAGAAATGAGAATAATCTAGATGGTTAAGAGCAATACAGCCAGGCTGTACGGTGACATATAAGCAGCTGGATAAAATACCACAGAAAGATGTGAAGCAGCAGGAAAATGTTCTAGAATCTACAAATAGCAGAACTAAATATTAACCTGCTAAGAATACCCAAAAGTATTCTTGTCTGCTGCAGGCACCTGAAGCCATGCACTGGGTACTGCCCATCCTCCTCCTAGATGATGCTCATAGGTGAGTCTAATCCTCTAGGCACCATACAGTGACAGTTTGGACTTGATCAGTGAAATATGTCTGTGTCCCAGACATTTGTGTAAGGTCAGCGTTGCCTTTGCTGGCAGCCATGATTGGTAGGAATGCTTTCCATTGGCCTCAATCAGAGGAGAAGATGAAATATAGCTGTCAAAGAGAAGGAGTTAAGTTTGGACAATGCAACAGCTCTCCCTAGGAGTAAGATGCCTAGTACTGCTCTATCTGTAGACTTCTCAGGGGGCTTTATAGTGAGTTATACAGCAGGCAGGCATGGGGCAGGCTGAGATTTATCTGCAGTACAGACAGTAAATGCTTTGTGATTGATTCAGTTGTACTTTGGTCACTGTAAATCTATGAACAAGAGTGCCACTTGCGTGAGCTCTGTGCAGTACAGGCTTGGCATGAATGCTGAAGAAAAATTCTTGGTCTTAGTGGCTACAGTATAACATGTCCACACTGTGTCCTTGGAAAAAGCGATGCTGACCATGGGTGCCAAGAGCTCATGGCTTTGACAGATACAACAACTGTACTGATGTCTTAACTGCAAATCTTCAGGTAAGGCAGGATATACTGGTAGGTGTAGTTTGTAACTGGTTTGGGTCTTTCTGGCTCCTTACTGAGTATAAGCATGTGTGACGGAGCTGGTCAATGTGTCGAATGATTTGATGGTTTCAAAAACTGCAGGTAAAGGTATTGTCTTCCCCCACACTGAGCAATTTACAGGCCCTGGTTCTCATGGGGCATTTTAACTACCCTGATATTTGCTGGAAGACCTACTCAGCCAGCCATCCACAGTCTAGGAGGTGGAGGAGCCCACTAGGAGAGGAGCACTGCTGGATCTTATACTCACCAACAAGGAGGGTCTGGTTGAAGCAGTGAAGGTCTGCATTACCTCAAGGGATGCAGGAAAGCCCCGGAACTGCTGAGAGGTGCAGGGATGGATCCTGGGAAAGGTGAGAGACCGAGGTGTTTCAACACATGGCATGGCTATTACTGGGTTATGTAGTTGCAGGTGCTGGGCAGAGGGAAGCACTAGAGCTGAGTGGAGCTGGATGGATACTGCTGCCTTCACCTCACCTCAACTACCAGGCCATGATGTTGTTTTTTTGGCTCTCATCAGTCCCTGCTGGTGTAAGAAAGCAGGTGCCTGGGGAAGGGGACATGACAACAGCAGGGACACACAAGAACAAGGCAGGGACTCTGCGTGTGTGTGTGCATGCGCATGCACGCATGTGTCTCTGTGTCTCACCTGTGTCCTTATTTCTGGGTGTTTGTGTTTCTGTCTAGATGTGTTCCTCTGTGATTGCGGTGCCATATGGGTGGCAGGCATGCATGCTGTGTGTGCTTTAGTGTGTTGTGGTGCAGATGTCTGCTGTGCAGCACATAGGTGCAGTGAGCAGAGGTGTGTAGGACACACGCAGAGCACTGCCCATGATGTGGTGGCTTACCTGTCCTGTCTCCATGGTGTGTCCCGGGTACAGTTTGTGTCCCAAGCTTGCAGCACACACCTGTTCTAGTGTTCACACGTGCAGTGTGTTAGTGCTGTGCACCGAGAGTTTTGTCTGCAGTGAGTGTTGTGTGCTCTGAAAGGGCCGTGTGTGTTCCGCTTCTGAAGCGTGGCACGCACGTGTGGTTGGTGTCACTTCAGCAGCAAGTGGTTGCCGTGGCATACGCAGAAGTTCCCCTGCACTCCCCCACAGCTGCTCTGACCTGTCACCCTCCTTCTGCCCAGCTGGGGTGCAGTCACGGCTGGCTGCAGCTGTTTGGGGATGAGGTGCTCTCCCTGCTGGGGTGCCAGCCCGTGGGGCTGCTGTACAACAGAAACCCCCGCTGTGGCCCCACAGACGTTGCACAAAGCTGGGAGGGTTTGCAGTTCTGCTGCCCTCAAGCACAGGCCCAGGATCTGTGTGAGCAGGAGCCCTCTCTGGGGAGCTGGCAGAATAACACTGTCCTCTCGCACCAGTGGGTTTTTGCTACAGTAAGGCCCACCCCTGGTCAGCCAGTCCCGGAGGTGCAGGTGCCACCTGGGGGCCCATGCAGTACCTGCATGAGTTGCCTAAGCTGCAGGGAACATATCCTGGTATGGTGGCACGGACCTGTAGCTCCTGGGGCCAAGCCTGCTCTTCAGCAGCACATCAGCGAAATCCCACATCCGCAGCAGGGTTAGTGCTTAGATACACTGCACCATCTGTATTTGTGTGTCTGCCCTGCTGGAGCAGAGGTCTTAAAGCATCCACACTAGGAACCAAAAACTCAATTGGGCTTTGACTCCAGGGCTCTGTGGAAGCTTCTGTTCACCCTGTGCTCTTGCACAAAAGTTGATCCCAACACAGGGGACCATTGCTGGGAGTCATCAAGCGCGTGTTCTCAGCCCAAATCTGATTTACACCACCTCAACAACTGGACCACAACTCTGCTCTGGTTTTGCTACTTCACCTTAGCTGAAAGAAAACATCTACATCGCATCATGCTGAATGTTTGGTTTTGATTTGCAAAGCAAGTCTCAGTTTTTCACTAGCAATGTGCATTTAAAATACAGTAATAAATAGGCACAATGAGGGAATAAATGGGGGGACAATGGCTGTTATTCATACTTCACTTACTTCAACTTCGGGACAAACCCCATGGTATCAGCTTCCTTCAAAGGTCTTCCACTGTTTCACAGTCCACCAGAAAAGGCTGATTTGGGTGGCTGGGCACGTGCAGAGGGGATTGTGCACAGAGCCTGTGGGCTCAGCTGCTGCCTGGAACAAGCGTCATGCATTAGAAAAGCTGCAAAGCTTGGACCCAACAGCTGTTGCATCTTCTGCAACAATTTAAAGCACTGAGGCCCTTTCTTAACCTAGCAAGAAAGTCAGGCAGTCAATTTAATTTTTAAAAAAACTATGTGTATGTAGATAAATGCTATATGTGTTATCTATCAGAGCGAGAGAGAGAGCGAGCCACGCACAAGCACATCTCTTGTTTACTGACAGGTATGCACATATATCGATAGGCAGGCAAAGGTGGACATGGGCTTCACGAAAAAAGACAGTTGGAATGGTCAACTAACCCCCAAGCACCTCATTACTCAGCTCAGCAGGGGGCTGCAATCTGGCCACCTCACAGTCCCAGCTCTTCGGTTAAAGAGCAGCTTGTTCTGTTTAACGTGTGCTCACACCACCGGCCAACAAAGGACCATGCAGAGACCCAGTTCCATCTCAGCAGCTGAAACCACGGCCATTTCAAAGCCACCATGTCACATGTTTAAGGAGAACAAAATTAAGCTGAAGGGGAAGAGACAACAGGCCTGGGGAAAGATGGTTTGTCCCATTGCAGCATCTTCCCCTGACCCAGTCTCAGGTACTCAGCCCCCGTGCTTTAGTAGTGAAGTGCATTCAGCACCTACTGAAAGTGCTGCAGCCATTTTTGTATCTTAACTTTAAAATGTAATATTTTAGATAATAATACATAATATCTATGGCTATTAAAGGGATAAAGAACTTTTATATACATACATATAATTTCTTCTGACAAGCACACAGACATCTGGCCTAACAAACTGTCTGTCCCACTCCCAACGATCCTGTCACATAAAACAAGGCAGCCAGTGGGTGCACACACAGTTGTTAGCCTCTCTCTTGGAAGTGAAAGCATAGGGTAAGTTACTCTGATATATGTTTTTTTCCTTAGAGGAAGGCATTCAGAATTTACAAGACAACCCTATAGCTGTAACAGGAGCTTATGCTGTACATACTTCTACAGTGCCGTGGCTGTTACCAGGCTCATGCTATAGAGTCCTCAGTGTTATCTGCAAAGACTGTCTCATTGGGCATTTTCTGCACCAAGCTTTGCTTATCCCCCTTTCCCCAACTGTCCTTCCTCAACAAAGGCTCTTTTTTCACGAGAATTAAGATGAAAATCATCCTATCTGTTCCAAGAGCAGAGTGTGTCTGTCTTATTTACTCTGTGAGGAGCTCTGGCATTCATGGGATGCCAACAGCTGGATCTGAGCATTTCCTTTAATTGAACAGGTTTGCGGTCTTTCTGTGCTGAAGCAATTCTCCACATCACACAAACTTGCATACCAGAATAAAATGAAAATTTAAGAGCGCTGGCTAACAAGACCGAGAAGTTTATTGTTTAAACAAGGGGCCAATTGTGTGGGTACGCGAGTGCCTCATTCCTCAAACATTAAATCCACACAAGGGACAGCAGCCTAATCCACAGCTTGCCGCCAGGTGGTATAGAAATTAATCTTCCACTTACCCGGGCTATTAGTTGCGGTATTCATAAAAGTTTGTGAGTGAATGAGGCGAGAGACTGAAATTTTCTCCTTGTCAGGAAGGGCTGTGGCAATGTGGTGATATGAAATACCAGCCTCCAAGAGTGTCCCCTGTGGTGAGGGAAGTGTGGGGGATGTACACCACAGGGAGACCAAGAACAGATCCTGTTGTTCCAACACATGCAGCCCTGGACTGTCTAACCACACAGCAAATGGACTGGGAAAGCCCAGGCTCACCAAGGACTTCATCACAGTCTACCAGAACCTATGGGACTGAACAAGGTTAGTGTTTATGAGGGAAGAAACTGATGGGTTTTGCTTCTTAGTAACCCCAAAACTCCCATGTCTGATCTGTCAGGACTCCTGGGAGGACTGGATACAAAATACAGAGACCTTTACTAGGCCCCGCAATGGCTCAGGAACATGTCAGAACATTTAACTTTTCCTAATGGGGTAAAGCCTCACGAGTGTTCAGCACAGCTCACTTCATTTTCATCTGCTCTCATTTCACTGCAGACATAATTCTTCTCAAAGCACTGCCAAAGCTTTACACAACACCAAGCAGAGTTAGATGCAGACGTTATTTACAAATATCACAACTGCCTTCTCCATTCTTCCCCAGCAGCTTACAATCCCATCTGGCTATGGCTTCTCTTACTGCCCTCTCAATGACTTTCCCAGCCCCAGGAGCAATGGTAGCCTCTTCATTTGCCTGCATGGTGAGTGACCTACTTGCGTTGCAAAAGGAAGAGCAAATGGTGAGAGCCAAATGCAAATCATTCCCTCACCACGTGTTTGCACATGACTCTGACTTGGTGCCCAGGTATGTCTCCAGGGCATCCCAGGTCACTCTCCATCCCAGAGATACACTCTGCAAAACACAAGCTTTTCTCACATGGTACCATCGCAGTTCCCTTTCACTCCATATTTTCCTGTCTGTGTCCTCCCCTGGCAGCAACTGAACAGTTCATGCACCATCTTCTTCCTTATCTGCTATCAACTTCTGCTATCAAATACAGATTATTTTCCCAGAGTTTGATTAGGCTAAAGGTACAAATTCTGCAAGGTAACAGAAGAACTGAACAGATCTAAAAGGCTTTAAAGCAGGGTTGGATGGGTCCCATCAATAGCAGCAGAGCTAATGTGGAGCTGAGAGGAATTTGAATCCAAATTATTTTTGTTCCTCCTTTGGCTTGCTTTGTAAAACATACAGTCAATAATTCCACAGCCTCTGACCAACTCCTTGCTATAAATAACAATTTACCATTGAAAAGAAATGTAAAGGGTCAGAGCAGCACTCAGAGGTTCACATATCATCCACAGAAGGACCCTCAAAGCGAGTTGGACACAGGCTGAAAAGTAAATATCTCAACATGGGAAACAACGGGAAGAAGTGAACAAACAAGGTGTTCAATTCCTTTTGGTATCTTATCTCCACTTAACCCAGTGCTAATCCCACCTGCAAGCACTGTCCTAGGATGAGTCACTAGACAACCACACACGCAGCTTCCAGCCTAAACATGAAGGGCAGGGCAAAAAAGCAGAAGCACATCTGCAGTCCCATCATTAACTTCCATCCTCATCTGTCACTAGATCTACCCTTTAGTAACTCGTTCTTGAATCAAAACTAGCAAGCCAGTTACATGACCAGCTGGGGTCCTTGTAGCAGGAGCTGCAAGATGGTGCGTCCCTGGCCAATGCTGGATTACGTGTGGCCAACACTCCTTTTCCATGTCCAACTTTGACTAAAGTACAAAAATCCAAGAACCATACCAACAACTTCAGCTTTCTTGAGCTGTAAACTCCATCTCAGTACTAACCACTGCCTCAGAATCCTAGGGAAAC
Organism: Phoeniculus purpureus; assembly: GCA_028565055.1. Classification (NCBI taxonomy): domain Eukaryota; kingdom Metazoa; phylum Chordata; class Aves; order Bucerotiformes; family Phoeniculidae; genus Phoeniculus; species Phoeniculus purpureus. The sequence goes on along the minus strand of JAOXOE010000441.1, from coordinate 8,997,030 downwards.
TAAAACTTAACTCTGCTCCAAAGAGGAGTAAGCACCAGCTCTTGTCCTCTCTGTGCAGGACTATGTTCCCACACTCAATGAATGTTTGAATCCCCTGTGCAGGCAGCTGTAAAGCCAGTGCCAGTTCCATTCATCAGCAAAGTCACCACTAGCACTCCTCATCACAATCATCATGGGTACTTCTTGCAAATGCTGTGATTCTGTGATATGCTGAACAGAAACGTGTGTCTGCTCAAACTGGTCCTTGGCTAGTAGCTGCAAACATTAAGGAATACACTAGTTATTTAGGCTCAGCTACCTCTCTTTTTCTAGAATAACTCTATTTCTAACTTTGTTACAAATCTTGACATCAACAGCAGCCTTCCAGACAAGAGAGGCCACCTGTAAATGGACAACCAATGTCTGCCCTTAAACTGCCTGGCCAGCACTACCCTAACCCCTGACCCAGTGTCATAGTTTGAAAACTTTGTGCTTTTCTGCATGGAACACCCACCCTGCCACAGCTGCTGAGGAGAGGCAGAGGCAAGAGTCCATGATCTGCTTTGAAGGAGTAAGGCAGTGTTTAGTAATTCCACCACCAGCTCGCATTTTGAGGAGGCTTAGCTTTATTGTGTGTCTGTTATCTAGGTCAAACAAGCTCTCCAATGCCAAACTCAACTTCATCCTCCCCCAGCAACCACCAAAGGGCTGCTCTTGAAACTCCTCCTGGCTGCCATTCCATCTGTCTGTGATTAACATGAACTGTTAGTGGTGATGCTTCTCTGTTTTTCAACTCTAGACTTCATGTCAGCAAAAGCAATACAAGCATCATAAGATGAAGAGGCTATTACGTTAAATTGGTAGCAGTGTTCACTCTAGAAGAATAAATATTACTAAATACACAAGTACACCTGCTTTCTGGCCCAAGGACAGCTCTTCTAAGCTCTAAACTCCAATCTAAAGCAGATTCAAGACTTACCTTGGAAAAAGTATTTTTTGTCACTCTTACTGGAAGAAAATGCAGGGGAAAAAAAGGAAGAAAACCCAACTCTTATAGCTGAACACATGACACCCTCTCTTCAAGATTAACATGAGTTGTTAATACTCACTCACTCAAATTGCCATTACAAATATCACATTAAGTCTCAGACCATGGCTTAGAGTCAGTTTACGGCAAGAGTAGCAGGGAGTCCCAGTTGGGAACCGCATTTTTCTTGGGCAGGTCCCCACTCCACTAGATGAACCAGCCACTAATTGCAGTCTCTGATTTTTCCCATCACTATTTTAACAGACACTGACTAAGGTAGGGTGACAGGTTCTTTGAGGGTCAGGGGTGTACGATGCAAATATCTGCAGCTCTCTCTTTGCAACTGGGGAAAAGCAGTGGCCAGCTGAGGGCAGGACTCACCCAGGCTTCTGGAGATACCTATTTCGGGGACACATTGTTTTTTCTGTCCACTGACTATCAAAGAGGAGTAGCTCTAATGACAGTATCTCTTCAGCAGGGTAGGAAGGTCTATCTTTTCCCTCCCCAGATGGGAAGTGGTACTTCAGTGGGACCATTTAGTACTCAGTAAGCTAAATATCTATTAATAATTACAAAAATGTGACTGTTCCCAAGTGCTGAGGTGTTTGTGGAAGTGGACACATTAAATATTTACCATTGCCCTTTCTTTGTGTGAGAAGATTTTCATGGCCAGTATCTAGCAATTAATTTCTGGATTTGTCACGTTCAGCAGGGGTTGCTGGGGTACAGCAGGAGCACTGGTTTTCTCACATCATACATGAGTTTGGGTAGGAAAGAAAGAAAATTTGGCAGAGCCTGTTCAGTCCAGCAGAAGGAGCGGGGCAGGAAGCGTATCGTTAACTGACCCATCTTTGACACTTTGCCCAACAACACACACAAAGCAGCGTCGTGGGAATGTTACAAAGTCAGCTACTAAACTGAAATATTTTAAAATCCAGAAGAGCCACAAAAATCTCTCTGGACAGGTTGCCTACTCACTGCTGCTTTGGGCTGCTGAAGGCACACGTTCTAGGAAAGTACAACACTCATTTTCAGGATGCTACAAACAATAATGAGAGAAATGAAGTAAAATTAATGCCTTTAAAAAAAAACCTACAACCACAAACTGGAGGTTTTTTCTTCCATTCATTATCCACTGCAGAGTATTCTTTATGTCCTTCATCAGGCTTGTCCTTGGTTACAGATGGAAAATATTAGCTCTGGTTTACAAAACACAGCCTCGTTTCCTGTAACACAGCACAGGTTGGACAAATCTGTCATTTGAGTAGTGTGTCTATTCTGTGGCCAATTGTGTAATCTACAAGCAATGTAATCCTAAACAAGGAATCTCATGTTAGCAGCCAAGATTGGAAAATCCCTGTTTAGTGCCATTGCTGCCAGATCCATCTCACTTGCTAAGGACAAACTAATTTTCAATCTGCAGTTTTGGAGCTGGTGCTTTTCCTTTTTATCTCTTTTCTTCATAAATAAACTTCACTTTCTAAGATGGTGCAAATGCACGCTTGATTTGAAAAAGCACAAAATGGATTTAGGAAGAAACTGTCCCATGTATTCTGTTTTTGAATACAATTTGTACAAATACCACCACTTCGCACACTTAAAGAGTTGTAGTTAAGGATAAACAGCAATGTGACTGTTCTATACAAATAAGAGAACATTGAGGGAGAAAAAAAAGGGGTGTTTTTTCACAACACCTAACACCTGTTTTTTCACAAGTAGGGCTTACTTGAAGGACGATCTAGACAGAGAAATGAGAACCTGACCTCAGTTTTCAAGATTGATCGGGGCTTTATAATTAACAGCAATGACGATATGAGACGAACACAATTAAAATGGAAGCAAAACACAAGAAGTTCAATAGATCCAGCTTGCCAGGCACAGAATTGAAAGAAACGCAGGAGCAGATATATGAAGGATTTATGATAAACTTTCCAGGTCAAAGATGGTCCTGGATGATGAAAAGATCAGTGCAAGAATAGAGTGAACATATTCAAAAATCAAGCTTGGAGAAATGACTCCAAAGAGTTAGATTTATGTATTTAATGCTTTTGAAGAAATGGTGAAGGAGAGAGGAGCTTGACAAGACAAAGGGGAAAGCAAGTGTGTAACACAAACCAATGTGTCAGGTGTGGTGGGCATCTTCTAGAAACCTTTTAACGTCTAGGTCTTTTCTTTTCTAAAACTTTTATCAGAGCAAGCTGATATAACAGAGCTCTCCTGTTTGGACATTAATAAACCATTTGAAATCATGACACAGGAGCAACATTACTCAAAAGAAGATTCAAAATTAGCACAGAAACTATACATTGCCTGAGAAGTTGAGCCAAGTCAAAATGTAAATGAGTGGTTTTGAGGAACGAAGGATCAGGCTGGAGATAATTACTACCAGAAAGTGCCAACACCACGTATGGGACAGCCCTTTAAGTGTTTTCATTCACTATCTTCAGAAAAAAAACACAAAAGTTTTCAGTGAATTAAGTTGAAAAGCACTGCCAGCAGAAAGGACTTTGGGGGCTGTTGTACAGAACCATCTAAACTTAAAATTTCAAGTGAAGGTGTCCTTCCCACAGTGTAACACTCAATATTAAATGAACAAGAGTAACCGAAGGGCTTATTTTCACAATTTGATAGCTCATTGGATCTGCCAAGGACTGGGAAGGAGTTGTGTGTCTGAACTGGTCCTGCAACAGCTGTCAGCATCAACATGATGCATTTATGAAAACAGTGAATATGATCTTGCTCTCTCTCACAAGAGGAGTCCTCTGCAGATACGGGGATGTGTTTGTGCTGCTGTGCAAGCGTCAACAGTATCTTCTTCGATATATTGGGCATGGTTCAACTCAGTATTTAAGAAAGAGAAATTGCATCACGAATATATGTGCAAGGAACCATCCTGGCCCATCCCTGGACTTGTTTTGTATGACATACACCTTTTCCAGGGTTTGAATTCTTCTCTCGTTGTCCTCCTAAATGTGCCATCAGTAGTTTCCTATGTGAAGAGCTGCTTTCCATTTTCAGGAAGTTGGGATGGGAGGTTGTGTGGTTTTTGTAGGGAAATATTACTGAGAAATATTACTTGAGTTAATTTTTCTTGCCTTTCCAGTCCTTGCAGAAATTTGACTTTCACAGCAACAGCATCTCACACTTTGGTGGTCAAACAGGAGGATAAGGTTGCACCGTCAGAACGACCAACGCCTGGAAAGGTTTCTCACTGAGAGATGCATGAACAAGACTAAAAACTCTAAGCATGAGCTTGGTCAGGAGACGTAGAAGACCTTGGTAGGAGAGGAACTGCTCCGCATTTCCCACTACAGCAGAGGAACAGGAATCCTGATTTTCTATGTGTTACTGACAGAGCACCCTCCAAGCACTGCAATCCAAATGCAATCCTCAGCGTCTGCCCAGCACCAATCTGATAATGTGGCATGCAGAAAAAACTTCAGTTTTCATGCCTCGAGCTGTCTGGATTTGATCATTGAACGATAGACTGTTAGGGGTTGGAGGGACCTCTTGAGATCATTGAGTTGAACCCCTGTGCCCAAGCAGGATCACCAAAGGCAGGCTGCACAGGGCTACATCCAGGTGGGTTTTGAAAGTCTCCAGAGGAGATTCTACCATCTGTCTGGGCAGCCTCTTCCAGTGTTCTGTCACCCTCACAGTAAAGAAGTTTCTCCTCATGTTGAGGTGGAACATTCTATGTTCAAATTTATACCCATTATTCCTTGTCCTACTACTGTGCATCACTTGACACCCACCCCAGATATTTCTAGCTATTAATAAATCTCCTCTCAGTCTTCTCTTCTCGAGACTAAACAGCCTCAGTTCTCTCAGTCGTTCCTGACAGGGGAGATGCTCGAGTCCCTTAATCATCCTCATAGCTCTCCACTGGACTCTCTCCATGAGATCCCTGTCTCTCTTTAATTGGGGAGCCCAAAACTGGACACGGTACTCCAGGTGTGATCTCACTATGGCAGAGTAGAGGGGGAGGAGAACCCCCCAGTCCTGCTGGACATAGTTTTCTTGATGTGCCCCAGGATACCACTGATCCTTTTGGGCGTAAGTGCACATTGCTGTTCTATGGATAACTTACTGTCCACCAGGACTCCAAGGTTTTTCTCCACAGAGCTGCTTTCCATCAGGAAAACCTCTAAACTGCCTTGGTGTTATTCCTCCCCACATAACATTTTTATCTCTTACTCAGTAAACTTAATTACACTGTGTTTTAGCAAAACCACACAACAAGTGCTGGACACAGCTGTGCCGTTGCCTAGCACCTCGCTGCACCTATTACCCTTCATCTCTGTCATGGCACAACCTCATCCAGACCAGCTCCCATTGGGAAAGAACAATCATTAAAGCTGATGTATGGGAAATGGGTATGAGAAGTTTAGGGGAATTTCCTTGGCCTGCTAAAGAGCTCATCTCATCCCATGGACCCTCTAAGAGAGTGCAGGAACTAATAATAACTCTCTGGTTCTGTTATATAGCATTTCTTCCTATTTATTTAAACTTTCACTGGTTGCACTGCCAGCTGCTCCTTTGCCTCTGCCACATAACTGTCAAGCCATAAATCAGCTTATGGTGAAGTTGGTACTTTCTCCCTTTCTGAAGGGCTAGAATTTTAAATATACTTTATTTTAATATTTGATCATTTTACTTAACATTAAAAATATTTGTAAGAGTCAACACAAAATCAGTTCTCCTTGGAGAAGGTGGGCACTCAGATTTCTTCAAAAGAGCTGTGGCCACCACTTGGCACGAAAGGGACATAGCTAAGGATGTGCTGGGGTGTAGGTAGGTGCTGGAGATTACAGTCCTGGACACAACAGAAAAAATGACTGACTGAGGGGAAAAAATAATAGAAACAGAGACAACTTTTTTTACAATTCAGCAACTCATTTTGAACAACTGAAATCTAAGTTGCTTGCATTCATGTAGGAAATTCTAACAGGAGTAACTACTAGCACTCTGTCTTCAGTGTCACATGAATGATGATCCTGGCTGCCTTTGCCTTAGGAGACTGGGGTTATGTTTCCCACTGGCTTTCTACACAGCCTTCCAAAAATAGGGAACTGAGAGAGGGATGGCGCCAAGTGCCTGTGGAGCACAGCCAGCTCTTCCTGCCTTGCACCAAGGATGCAAAGGATTTCAGCTTTCATTTTCATAAATACTTTGCACCCTTTCTCTACAAAGATTACCACAAAAACACAAATGAATGACAGTCAAATTCTTCCCCTGCCTTTCTCCTTTCTGTCAAACAACTCATGATGTTTTCTACAGAAATAAATTTTATACTTCCACAAACACGGAGAAATGACATTTGGAGCTGTCAACTCCAAGATCCTTCTTTCTAGGTATTCACTTTCTTAAGGTGATATACAATTTTTTAGAACAACAGATAAAATCTAATGACAATCATGGAACATGCAGTTGTCAAACTGAAGTGACTGAGACGTTGCAGTCTTTTTTCCTCTCCTTTGAAATACGACAGTGAACACTTACACAGCAAGGACAAGGCAATGTGAACTAATATTTAACATAAAAACTCCTGTAGTATCCCCTCTTCTAGAGTTCTCTTTGCCAGGAAGATAAGCAGCAATGCCGAAAAACTGCTCACTTTTGAAGTGACACTTAAACCCACACAGCTCATCTTGAGTTCTCAAGCAAAAGACCACATAGCCCTATAAATTTGTTGCATTTTAAAAAACAAGCAAACCCACACAATTCCCCGTCACTATCCTTGAAGAGCAAAAGCATTTCACAAAGAATAAAACAAGAAACTCAGCTTGCAAGTGATGCCTGCTCACAAAGTGACTGCATGTTTCATTTTGGGAAGAAAATATGTCTCAGAAAGGTTTTGGCAGTTGGTTCTCCATTTATCATACACTCTGATTTACAACTTTTTTTCCCGAATGCAGGACCCAGCACCTGGCCTTATTGTACTTCAAATAATTGGCCTTGGCCCATTGTTGCAGTTTGAAAATTACCAGCATTTTCAGATGAGGAAAAAGGTGCATTTCACTTTAAGAGAATTGTCCCAGGTACCTGCCCTGAAGGGGTGTGGGCTAGCTGACAAGATAAAAGGGGCTAATCATCGTGGCCCTGCCTCTTTTGGCTGGGGTCTTCCTCCCAGCATGGGCTGGCACTCCCCCCCTTCCCAGGGTTTGGTGGGGGGGAAGACAGGACAGAGTGGCTTGCAGCAGCTGGCTGTGGCCCCTTAGCCCTCTCGTAGACAGTGCAGGGGTGACCACCCCACTTCCCTGGGCTCCCATTCTACCTCAGGTGGGCAGTGGGGAAGACAGCTAGCCATAATTTGCCGCCCCGCTTCCCCCATCGGAGATGGGATGGAGGGGGCACGGCAGGCCCGTTGCATTCCTGTAGATGGCAGGGTGGAGAGCGGCAGCCTCGCTGCCCTCCGTGTGGCCCTGATCCTGGCCCGGCCTGGCCCCGACCCCGGCCCGGTGCCAGCTCCCAGCCCTGGCTCTGGCCCCGGCTCCCAGCTTTGACCCAGTCCAGCTCCAGGCTGGCACCGCAGACCGGAGAAGCCAAGAACTTAGTCCTGATCTTCCCCCCACCACAGAGCAGCCATCCAGTGACCTGTGGTGAACTGAAGAATTCTTCTCTTTCCCCCTGTAGCTGAGGCAGGAGGAGAAGGGAGACATGACGGTCATGGAACCCTCTTGGCCACATTTGCGGAGTGGAGGGGGGCCCTGCTGATGTGGCCATGCAGTTGGTCATGCAAGATGATTCCATCTTGAATCCTGCACGTGGCCGGGGCCATGCAGCTGTCACCACCATCTTAGAAAACACTGACCAGCAGGAAGAGAAACTGCTTGTCATTTCTGCCACTGAGAAAAGCTGGGGATGCTCGAGTATTGGGCAGAGAAGGAGCCTTAAGACAGGCATCTGAGAATTCCTTCATGCTTAGCTGAAGAAAGCAGAAGAACTCAAGAATCCTTAAACCTTGGGCATGGAAGACAGAGACTGGGTTCTTTCTGAAAGCATGTCTACTGCATTGAGGGATGCAGTTCAGGTACCGAGGAATCAGGCCTGCCTAATCAGCATTGTGCTGGAGAAGCTGCATTGAAGAATTGAAAAGTTCACTGGCCTGGATGGCCGAGAGTCTGGCATCTGCAGGCAAGAGTGGTGACACATAAGGGAGAATAGAGAGGGTGGTGGTACCCGTCTCTACTTGACTGACATGTTCTTTCCCCAGGTCTCTAATGTAAAAAAAAAAACCAAGCAGTGATATGATAGTAACCTCCTGTTGCATTTTTCTCAGAATATGTGATGGCATTTGTGACACAGTTTCTAGTTTGTGTGCACTAACTTGCTTAACCTTTT
>JAOXOE010000441.1:8970173-8988580 GCA_028565055.1 Phoeniculus purpureus | reverse complement strand
AAGCGCCGTCGGGGCGGTGCTGCGGGCGCGGTAGCGCTCGCAGTCGGCGGTTTATTCCCCCGTGTTCTACCCAGCCCTGCGGGGAACACGCGGCTCCCTAGTGTCCCGTGGGGGCGGGCGCCTGGCGCAGGGTCGCAGCTCCGCTCGTTCCTGCAGCCCCGGGACAGGTGGCTCCGCGGCCACACGGTAACTACTCTAGCGGCGTTCGCGGAAGGCAGACAGCGCGGGCAGCACCTCAGGGCGGTGGCGAGGCGCCGGGGCCGAGGATACGCGGAGGGACAGCAGGTGCGAGGGGAGAAGTGTCACTGCACAGCAAGGTGAGGTCGTAGCCGAGGACAGCTGCACTCAAAACGGCAGCCGTCGGGTGGCGCTGCGCTGGGCGGAAGGCGTGACCCGGTGACCGCTAGGTGGCGGTAGTGTCCCGCCGCGCTCTGAGTCAAGTCCGCGTCCCAGGCCTCTGCACGGCAGACGGCTTGCGGGTGCGCCTGTGAGAGGGTGACGGCTCCCGCAGGAGGGCCAGGGCCGCCTGGTCTCCGGTTCAGGGGGGGAGGTAGCGGGCCCGCCCAGGAGAGCCGTTACTGTGGAGCTTTGCGAGGGTCTGCGCGCTTCTAAGGGAGAATTCCCCATCAGAAAACACAGTGTGTCTGGGGCCCGGTGAGCTCTTTCCTCTGGAATCGCTGTCTGACTGCGCTGTAGTTCAGTGTCCCCTGCAGAGGATGGAAAACATGCAGCAAGGCTGAAGCGCAGGTAGTGGAGCTATTTGACCTCGAATAAAAACCAAGTTATGTGGAAGGGTGAGGTCTGGAGCCACAGAGACACCTAGCCTGTGCTTGAGCAAGCTGTAAGCGTATTAACCACAGGAGAAGTTTGATTCCCTCAGTAAAACTATGCAGTAATGGTCCAGTACTGAGGTACCGGGATAGCTGAGGCCCGAGTTAGGTTCAGCTGTCACTTCAGCAAATGACACTACACATGAGCTACAAGGTATAACATCGCATTTGGGGCTCCTCTTTCAACTCAAGCCTCTGTTCACCTTTGTTCTGAAGTCTTTGAGGAGATGGGCTTTGTGAATTTGCTGCACGTATAGGGGCACTGTGACTGGACTGCTTGTGCAACAGCAATTTGTTATTTCAGGTAACAGGCAGTGGCAGAGTTTGCACCTTGGAGAAAAGGGGTGGCTTTTAGTAACATCTCCCAGAGTTCTAGAGTTTTTACTCCATTTTTGGAATATCATTCAAGATGAGGAATTTGATTCTTTTCTGGTACAGAAGCACTTTATTTATTTGATTAAAATAGTTATGGGTAATTTTAATGTACTAGGATGTACTCATTCTGCCATTATAAACATTGGTGAAAGTTTAATACATTCAAAAGGCAAAGCTTTGCCTTCAGTTGGGCAAAGAGAATCTGAAAAACTAAAAATCGTTAATCAATGATACAGTCTCCAGTCCCTGTGCCTATGTCTTTTTGAAGGAGCTATTGTTTTCTTTTGACAGTTTCTCTTGTTTTTGTGGTGTCAGGTTGTAGGGTGGACTGAATGCTCTCAGAGGTCTTTTCCAGCCTCAATAATTCTGTGATTCTGTTGTATGATTTGGTTTTTGAAAAGAATCCTAATCTGCAGTCACCATTTTCTACTTAAAATTGTCTTCTAGTACAAAGATAAGAACTGTTAGTAATACTTCGTCATCTCCAAAAGATAACATTTTAGATAAAAGATAACATTCTTTAAAAAGTATAGTTTTGGATTCGGTGCAAGTATTCAGTCTTTCTCTGTGTCCAATTCTGAAAAGCTGTACATCCCAAAGACATCAGCTGTTGATCATCCTTACACATTCAGAAGTGTATCTCCCAGCTGTTTTGAGAGGCTGAGTAGCAGACCTGTAGAAACACTTCACTGTTATTACAGAGATTCCAGAAGGAATGAAAGGATGTATTTTGTTAATAACATTTTATTGAACAGTTAAAAAAGTAAAATTAATTATATTCAAAATAGTGCTAGGTAAATATAAATGAGAAATATTCATGTGCTGTAACAAATGAACATATAAATTCAGATATCAGGCTTGGTGCTGGCTTAAGGGACCAAGACACTCAATTAGCTCTAGAGCATTGTGTTAATTTGTGGAAAAGATAATTTCACCTAATGTTTAGCTGGTGTGTAGGTAGTGTATTCTGCCACTCTGTTTCTAGATTATATTTGACCCCAGAAAAATGCACCCTCGGACTTGTATACGCATGAATCCACCTCAGTGAAGGTCAGGAGAAGACTGTGACCAGATGGTGAATTCTGCTTGAAGTGATCTTCCAGTGAACGTGCCCTTGAGGTCTCCTTCCCTGCTGCTACCACCAGAGCTAACACTCAGTTTCTGGTATTGTTCCCAAGGATGGCTGCTGCCTTGTACAGCAGCATCTGAAAAAAATATTATTGCAAGTAACAGTTCTGGACATGGTTGTCCTAATATTGTGTGGTGATAGCAGACAGGATGAAGGACAACATGTTCTCCACCTAGAGACTTAATTTCTTTCTCAGAGTAGGCTGGAATAAGGGCCCTTTTTCTGCAACCATAGGTACTGCTTATGACATTGTTAGTACTGTTTGGAACCCTCTGTGACTGTAACTCAGAATTTCAGTAAAGATTAGGTGTCCAGTTTGGGTGCTGTGTTTAGGGTACTGGTGCCCCAAGAGGGCTATAGCTGTTCTGATTGCCCCAGATTGTGTGTTTGGATGGTGTGGGCATTGCTTTGGAAGTACAGGTACAAAGTGTGTACATGAACAATCATTCTTCAGAGAAAAAGAATTTTTAAAGTTTCTGTGTTGTTTGCCCTATACCTGTTACACATTTGTTCTTCATCTTGTTTTCAGGGTATGATTGTAAAGAAAGCTGGGAAGACAGATTGTATTGCTGTATTGAGAAGCATGGACAGAGTCATCCTATACACAATTGACAGGTATTGTTACCCAAGTTTGAGATCATACTCACAATTATGTGTGCCCTTTCAGCAGAAGCAGCATGTGGGCAGGAAGAGCTCGTTATCTACAGTAGCTGATTGATTTCTGTTTCCTTTTTCATAGACTGGAAATGTAGCTGATGGTGAGTTAAGCTAAATTTCACAGAACTGTCACTTGAGGCAGAAGGCATTTTGGAAAAGGGAGAAAGACCTAAATGTGCACGTTTGGATACAGCTGACTAGAAAGATGAGAAGAATCTTTGAGAAACAGCCATGGCAGTGCTTCAGGGAAAAAGAACAGGAGGGTAAGTCTTGCTTTGAAAACTGTAGATGTTACATTGGGATTCAGACAGTTTTAAGTGCTGAAGTGGTTTTATATGGCACTAGTTTACCATTCAGTTAGTAGCTTTGCTCTGTCCGTACTTAGTGAACTGTATTTTAATACTGAGGGATGGATTCCATTGCTCTTACTCATGCTGAGTTGCTGTCCGTGGAACTAATTGTTGAATAAGGTATGCTCAGCATGAGGAGGAGTGATGGAATCTAGCCCAGATGGAAATATCTTTCAAACTACTGCTGTATTAGAGAGCAGCCATCTCAACATAGGCTAGTCTGGCACACTGCTAAGTGTCATTCTTGTGGCACACTACTGCATATTTTACAAAGGAATACAGGGTTCTTTTAAAGATACTCCCTCCCCCCACAAGGTTTAACCATGTTACCAGAAAGCTTAGAAAAGCATCTGTGTTGTAACTGTCCTGTGTTACAACACCAGCAGAAAGCAGGTGGGCTAAGGCAGTTTAGCTACTTAACTGCAGCTGTGCATAAAAGAGTTAACTGAAAACAATTCATTGTGCAGTGTTCTCTTAATGCTCTTTTCTGGGATTCATTTTCATACTTTCTAAGTAGTAGAAAGGAACCACTGCAGTTTTATATACATGTGACATCTCAGAGAAGACTGTAACAGGCCTGTGTGATAAATGAGAGAATACAATGGTGACACAAAGTGCCATTTCTAATATTGAACAGGATTTATTTTCAAGCATAGTAAGAGTATTGCTCACAGTATTACATAAAACTGAGAGGTGGTCTTTCCACAAAGCAAGCCCCAGTTGCATGAAAGATGTATACAATGATCTGCAGGCAGCCAATCTAGCCAGTTGCTCTTCTCAGGTGGCCCTGGTAGCCAGTGTACAGAGAGGCACTCCTGTAGGGGATGAATGCAGGAATTTGGGCACCTCTGTAACTAAGCTGGCTAAAGTAAAGGCCTCAGGTACCCCTAACTGAGCACTACCCTAATTGAAATGCAAAACTAATGAGTGGCCACTCTGTGATGCAATTCTAGTTAAGTGGGCTACATTTTCACTGTTATCTTATTCCTCTACTGGGTCTGATATAGGCAATACGAGAAATCAGATTAATACCATCGTAACACCACAGTTAGCTAGCTGAAATACAGGTCTGTATGGTAATTAAAGCAACCTTCTTGAGTTAAGTCTGGACAGAGACCTAGAGCTAGTGTTTTCAGTGACAGTTGCAAAATACACACTAGAACCTGTAATGATCACATTTAATGAGATCCCCTAATATATCTCCCATCTATCTTCTGATGATGACAACAGCCAGCTAGGCAAATAACTGTGGAGAAAACCAGCACACTGTCTTATTCCCACTGTTTAATGATGTTTGCATCCTTCATCTTGGAGAAGTATACCACTGGAAATAGTTAGGTGATAAGTCAATTAATTAGACTGCTTAAATTGCTACTATGATAGAAATAAGTAAACTTCATTTTAAACAAGTCTTTTAAAAAGTTTATTAGTTTACATTACTGGTAAGTACACTATCCATTAGCAATAGAAAATACTTCATAGAAAACTACATTTTTAGACTTTTCTGCCACATAGAAACTTACTTGCACTGAAGTTGCATTTTTTAAACAGTATTTGTAACTTCTATTAATAATTTGCATCAACTAATCTTTAGTCATTTAAGAGATGAGAGGCCTAAAAAAATTTACCAAGAATTGCATAGATGAAAGTGTGACTAATGCTTACCATCTAGGTAATTAGCAACCTTGTTATCGTTTAAACCAAGTAATGGTATGGGCTAGGTCTTGAGCTGCTACTCAGAGGGAGAAGGGACAGTGTGTGCAGCAGGAGAAGCGATACAGCATCACATCTGCTGACTTCTGGTCTCAAGTCTACTCTCTGTACAGGTCTGCTTTAGGAGCTGCCCAACAGCTGCCACAGCATTAAAGGCCCTCCCTGCCTTGCTTCACTTTTGGTCCTGTCCAATCTGTGGCAGCATGGTAGTGCACTGTATGGTTGCATATATGGGCCCTATGCTGTTTCTGTGATGAGAATATTCTCTCTGGGGTCGCTTCATACCCTCTGCCGCTCCAGTACACTGCTGGAGAGGTGGGCAGGGGCTGCAATGCTGACTAGATTCTGGTTCAATGCCTATTCTGAACTCTTTCTGCAACCGGTCCATAAAGTAATCTCCAAGACTATTTCTGCCATCTTGGGAACAGTCAAGCCTGCGAGCATTGGTCAGCAGATCACCCATCAGCTTGATCTTCCGCATTTTGGGCCCAATAAATTGCTTCTTGATAGTGCTTGCACTATGAGGGTCTGCGTTTTCAATACTCAGGGCATAAAGCTCTTCAAAATATCGAATCATAGTTTTCCACTGCACCATTGCTACTTCCAGGGCTTTCATCAGACCGACTGCATATTCACAGTTTGGTTTCTAAAAACAAAGACAGAATTTACATTTATTCAGAACAACTCATCTCACTGTATTCATTGATTTCCTGCTACTTACCTGGCCCTCTAAATGAGATGTGCTGGGATTCTGCAACAACTCCTTATGGTTCAGAGCACCTGTTGGTTTTTTGCAGAGCTGGAGGACTGTAAACATAGAAGTGGCAGAACCCAAACACTTTTTCAAGAAACAGAAACTTAGATAGCAGATATGCCTGAGATGCATTAGAATCATAGAATCATTAAGGTTGGAAGAGACATTCAAGATCAAGTGCAGCTGTCTGCCCTACAAACCCTAATCTCTAAACCCTCCCCTGAAACATCAGGTCTACCCATTTTTTTCACACCTCCAGGGATGTGCCTCAACCATCTCCCTGGACAGCCTGTTACAATGCCTACCCACTCTTTCTGTGATGTTTTTCCTCATATCCAGACCAAACCTTCCCTGGCACAACTTGGCCCCATTTCCTCTTGTCCTATTGCTAGTTACTAGGGAGAAGTGGCCAACACCTGACTTATTCCTTCAGGTAGTTGTAGAGAGCAGAGATGTCTCCCAAGAAACCCTATCACAGAACAGTTTGGGTTGAAAAGGCCTTTAAATACATCTAATTCCAACACCCTGCCATGAGCAGGGACACCTCTCAATAGTCCAGGTTGCTCAAAGACTGGTCCAGCCTGGACTTGCCAGGGATGTGGCATCCACAGCTTCTCTGGCCATCCTGTTCCAGTGTCTCAACACCTTTGTAGTAAAGAATTTCTTCCTACTATCTAATCTAAAACTACCCTCCTTTCAGTTCAAAACCATTACCCCGTATCTTATTATACTCCCTGATTAGGGGCCACTTCGTAGTTTTTCTTTTATACTGGAAGGCCACTATAAGGTCTTCCCTAATTCAAACTGAGTATTTAGGAAGTTTTTCAAGATGACCTTTTTCTTTCTATGGCTTAAGAACTGCTATGACAGGCTAAAGAAAAAACCCTCTGTATTAACTATTTACAGAATGCTAATTTGATAGAAGAGAAACAGCCCCTTGGTCTTCAACTCGGGTGTTTTTGTCCTGATAAGTTACTCTTTCTTAGCTGTGAAGGCCTGTCAGATCTCTAGTTTAAATACTGTCTTGAACTATGTTCCAATAGGTAACTACTGCCCCAAGCTGGATGTTTCTTCTATCTCCTTCCTTACTATCCTTTTTAGGTGTTAATGGCTTTGAGACCTCTCTAATTTCACTGTGAAGGAGACAAGTGGGTTGTTTCAGCACAGTTTAAGTAGCTTCTTAATCCATTACAGCACACTAGAAACAGCAGTCTCCAGCTGGTTATACTGAGCTAGAAAGAACCACCTAGAGTTGGGACCATGCATCCAACAGTTTCTAGGCATCCCAATCAAGAACAAAATCATATGCGCCAACGTGACAGGGAAATTCTATCTGGAAATCTAATTAAATACCAACAATATAATGCAAGAGGTTGATTACCATGGGTTACAACTGCTTGAAAGCTTGTTGTGTCTACTCACCTGAATGATTTTGGAACAGTAATGGCCTCCTCTTTCTTGTTGGTACTTCATCAAGGCCTCTGCAGCTTTTCTCTCTTCCAGAGCTTGATGTAAGAAGAACTTTGAAACATTTGGTAGAGCAACATGCGACTGATCGAAATATTCACCCTAAGCACACAAAACACAAGCATCAAGATTTGCTGGAGGTGGGACTCACTTGCAGAAGAATATGGTTTATCAGAATTTGGGAGGCCCTTCCAACAGAAGGTGTTCTGCCAGAACAATCAGTCTGAAGACCTTAACCCAAATTTCTGCAATAAACAAGGTAGTCACAGTCTTAAATGACAAAAATTCTATTTCTACTAGAAGTCCTTCTGTGGCTTTAATACTGGACAAAGTGACTGCAGTACTCTCTGCGTAGCAGTTATAGACCCTTGTCATGTTTTATTTTTGAGGGGTTGGTGTGCTTTATGAGGTTTTTTTTGTTCTTTAAACATAATCCCAGCAAAGGAAACACAAGGTTTACCCCTTCAGGTCAGCATTCCAGTGAGAAATTTGCTGTCAAAGGCATGAATAAAATGAAGCAGATACCAAAAGGAGAACAGGCACAACTTTGCATCTGTTTAGCAGCTTCATTACAGATAATGCTATTTCAAAACAAAGAACTGAGCTGTACTGTATACACCTTTAATGTTGTATGTAGCTCATGCCCAGGCACACTTGGCTAGTCACTGCAGACCTTGTTCTGTTGTGTATAGGGAAGTAACAACTTCCATCACTGCAATATAATCTATCAGCATTTACATCACAAGAATTTTATCCACAGTGTTGCTGTGCCACAAAGAGCCTATTAGGGACAAGTAGTGAAGGAGAACCACCAGCTTACAGATTTCAGCACTGGCTCTGCACAGCTCCAGTGCTGAGGAGAATGAGGGGCAGCAGCTGTGAATAGACCAGGAACTCAACTGAAGGAGCTACAGATCTTGATCCACTGGTTCCCTACACATGCAGACACAGTACAGCACAGCTTCTGTATGCTGGACAGGTTCTGGACTGGAACATGAATATCAAGCTGTTGGCTTGTAGCCTGCCTAGGAAGAGTAAGGAATAAGTATGGGCATTTCATAAGTTCTTCTGTTTCTTGTTGTCTTCCCTGCTTTCATCTATTATCCTGCTTAAATACTTGTGTTTTGTCTGTGTTGCTCTGTTTAGAAAACTGCAGAAAAATGTTATACGTACAAGTTGACATTTTTCTCTTCTATTTTTATGGCCACCTAGGATAACTCAAACCCATGACACATAGACATGTACGACCGTAAACCATTCCAGAGAAAGTATACACTGCAGTGTTTTGTTAAGAACATTAACTGCAGTATTTGCGTAATCCTTTTCCTGAAGTCATTCACTCATCTTTCTGTTGACAGAAGAGCCAGGATCCATTGCTCTATAACCACTTCCTCAGTGCAAGAGTGCTGCGTGACAACAAGCAAAGCACCAGGTTTCCGCACCTGCTGAACTGTTCAACTAAGTCCTTCATATTAACCATTACTTACAATTTCTTGATTCAGCCACCGTCAATTTCTGAGTTTTCTCCATCCCATCTAACTGCCAATCACTAGGATTATTTTAATCAGCATGCTAAACACATAGAATTCTTACTTCGTTTTCATTGGAACAACACTTGCCACCGAGCTAAATCAAAGGATCTTGGAGATACACTGAATGGAGTGTGCTGCTTCTCAGTGCGTGCTTGGCATCAGCAGGGACTGCACTGGTCCTTTTGTGATTTAAATGGCTTCATTAGCTATAAGATGCCTTAACGCCTGGCAGACAGGCAGACACGGTTTTGACCCGCATGTCGCACACCATCAGTGATAACATTTTAACACTCACGTCCAACACTCCTACTTGTGGAGCCAAATCCCCAAAGCCGACAGCAGCATTCACAGACCGGTCCTTTGCCAAGGAACGACCGCCCAACACTGCCGCTCCCGGTGCCCGACTCTGTGCCCCTGTCTAGACCCGGCCCCACTGCTTACCAGCGCCTGGAGGCGGTAGGCGAGCTCCAGCAGGGCGCTGGTGAGGCCGCACAGCGCCTCCTCTACGGCGGGCGGGAAGCCGAGACGCACGCGACTGCCGGGCAGCGGCCGGTGCGCGGAGCAGGCGGGCAGAGGCACCCGGGGCCGCTTGGAGCGCGGCTCTGCCATGGCCGGTACCGCCATAGAGCCGCCCCGCTGTGCCCCGCCGCGCCGCCTCTTATAGCCCTCCCCGCTCCCGGAAGCCGCATGGGGCTGCCCGCCCTTGCTGTGGCACTGGGCTTCGCGGGCGGGGCAGAGCGGGCGTCACCGCTTCGTGTGGGCCCGTGGGCAGGGGCCCGTGGGCGGTACCCGCACCGAGTTGATGCTTGTGCAGCTCAGGTAAGGGGCAGCTGCCGGGGTACCCACTCAGGAAACCCTCTCTTGAGAGGCCCAGCGTGGCCCAGGGGAGGCCAGAGCAGCAGGCAGTAGTGTGCAGTCAGACACACAGTGTGTGCAAAACCCCAGGACCACAGCAGTGTGATTGTGTGTCTGGTCAGGATAAATCCTTAAATCTTTCCTGATTTAAGGGTGAAGATGTTTGCATCAAACTGGCCCTACCTAGACAGACTAAACCATCTTTAGTATTTCAGTAGCTAATAATACTTGGTTTTCACAATAGTTCAAAAATACAGGTGTCTGACATTTCCAACCTTTTTATCATAGGGATAGAGTTCTGCAAGTTGTTGCTTGAGCATTCATTTGCCTTCAGTAGGTCCCAGCTAGTGGAGTGGGAACATGATTAATCTCAACTCCCTTTGAAATGGATAATTTTCTGTTCAATGACTTCCTGTTCAGTAAGCTTAGTGTTAGGTACTGTTAGGTGAAGAATACTAGCAAAGCACTCCACTCCCTAACAAACCCAGGATGCTACAGGCAAAATAATTATCCCTTTGCACGTTTTAATTGTTATTGGATCTGACTACCTAGAGCAGAGCACACATGAGAGCAGTCCTGTAGGTGTGACAAAATTGCTCATGAGAAACTTGGGTACTTCTAGTTGGGTGCCTCCATCTCATATGCTCTAAAGCCCTTTCAGTTTGCAGTAATGGAGCATTGTTTTTTTTCTAATTCTCATTCTTCACGCTGTATTTCAGTTAAATTAGAATTTTCAGCAAATGAAACGGGTGCAAAATTCACTTTTAAAAACCTCTATTTAAGCATTGCTTATTATGCAAATGTATGAATAAAGTATATCTGTAATGTTTACACCTTACTAAAGTAAGTACCTAAATTCATAAGCTCTACTGTGTTCACTGACAAGATTGCTCAACAATATATGAGCTTGTTCTGAAGTTCTTGGCGAGGGTTCTCTTTTCACTGGAGCATTAGGGACTTTTGAGATGTTCTTCCAGCAGTTACCATTTAGCTCCCTTAATTCATTGTTTTAGCCAGTAAAATAGTTAATAGTGGTTTATTGTTCCAGAATAATTCTTTGACTGCCTCAGAATAGGAAGACAAAGTGTGTGTTTGTGTTGACATCCCAATCTATTTGATGACCTCCTTTCTGTAGACAGTCCAAATAACCTGGAGTGTGACATCGCAGGAGAAAGGAAGTTAGCTGGTGTCTCTGTATTTTGTTAGGTAGGCATTCAAGAGGGTAATTTCTTAGCATATTAGCTCAAAGATGCTTACATCTGTGTTAGTGGAGTTGTGGGCACTTGGAGATCAATACTAAGTTATCCCATTTCAGTGATGAAGACCTAAGACACAAAGACATTTCTCAATGAAATTTCAGCTATGATGGGTCTGATCTGAAAACCTACTCTAAATATCCCAAATCACCATATGCTCTTTAACCTCTCTCTTTGTGAGAACACTGTTCAATTAATTTTGCTTTGTGCTTCAGAGAACTAAAGGAATTATATGTCATTTGTACTGTAATAAAATGTATTGTGGAACAATTCCATTACAAAGTAACAAAGGGATTCTTGCTACTTTGGCTGATGTGGTGTCACATGCTGGTTGTGTCTGGACTGAGGAAAGGATAATCTGTTTCAGGAACTTGTGATCTCAAGTCTTGAATTTCAAGAATGCCCTATGCTGGGGAACTGAACTTAGTTCAGTTTCTTAGTTATGTTTTGGCATGTCATGGCATTTCAGCAGCCTGCTCTCACCTTGGGTTACTTTGAAGATATATTGCTTTTCTTCCCACCTGCCCTGAACTAAAGGGAAATTCTTAGATATCTCTCTCTCGAACTGTAAACTTTAGAAAAGTGATTACCCACTCGGGGTAACAAGATCTATGTGACTTTGGTACAAGAAGTGAATCTGTATTGTCCTTATTCCCACTAAATCCTGAAGTATGAAGGTACTTTACAGATTTCCTCAGTTAACTGATGTTAGGGTGGAGAGAGTTGGACATTTGAGTGATCTTGACCAAGAGAAACCAAGAGTACACACTTACGTGCAAGTCACTGCAAAACCAGATTGTTGACATCTGTAAATAGGGTTAGTATCAGGATGGACCCTTTTTTCCCCACCACTAGCATTGTTTAAATGTGTTAGGCACACACCTTGATGGGCATTATTTTGGCACAATGCATTTGGAAAAGCACTGAAAATCTATGGAAGTTGGGAGCTGTTGGTTGACAGTGTGGTATACAGAGCTGCAGTGGAAATTCCAAGCAAAGCAAGCATTCTTACACACACACTAACCCCCTTTCCCTGCTTCTTATTCTTTGGCAGAGTGCAACAGAGGACAGTTAGTGTCAAGGGGCTTCAGCAATAATCTGGAAACATCCCTTCTGCTGAGACTGCTTTGCAAACATTTATTCTGTGTTTCATGTTGTCTGTTTTCTACTTTGATTCTCTCACTTAAAGCTAGGCTCCTTAATACACATTGTAGTCTGCAGTCAATGTTGTTTGTTCTTTACCCATGGGTAGCAAGAACTGTACCTGTTGCTTCTGTCCAGCTACCACCTGTTAGCTTCGTTCTATCTGTGCCACATTTGTCATGAGCTTCACAAACACTGTATCTCATGCTGCCAAACTTTTTTCTTATGTGATCATTCAGTGCCCCTCAATAGGTGTAATAAATACAGAAGGTTGTTTGGGGAAAAGTAATAAATAAATTAATACATGATGTGTTGTGAAGGCCTGTGAATTAGCCTTCTTCATTCATGATTTTGTTTCATAAGTAAGTGAAACCTAAGCTTTACGGTAGGATATGGAGAATGATTCACATGAACACCCGTGGATTCACAATTGCTGATATTGTGTGAAAGTCACTTAACCCACCTTTTTATATGCTTTTCCATTCTCAGCGGGTGCTTCATTTCACTATTTTATCTGATACCACTCTTTTTTTATTTCCCTTTTCCATGGAGAAAAAGCCAGCAAGACTTTGGAGTTGTTTTGTTGCCTTTTTGCATTGTATGACTCAGAAAGTTAAAACGGCACCCTGAAATTTGGGAGATTGCCACTTAAGTGAGCATAGAAAAATAACTTTTTATAAACTGTCTCATGCCAAAAGTAGTCACTAGCAAAATTTGAGATGGCCCAGGGAGGACAGTAGTGCTGTGACGGAGCTATGAGCAGCACATTGTGGAAAATGTTTTTTTCTGAAGGGTCAGGTTGTTTGCAGTGCTGTGAAATATGCATGGTTTAGTGATACAATAGAAGAGTTTTCCAAAAGTTAACGTTACAGCTTAGTGCTTTTAAAGTGAGAGTCTTGATGTTGTTGGCATCAAAAAGCAGAGAGGAACCTATTTTTTTTGGCTTATAGGTACTGAAAATCACTCTGCAGTGACGTATCTACACATATTTTTAATATATTCAGTTTATTAGATTGAAGTGTACTGTTTGTAAAATTCTTGGATTAATTTTGATTTTGGAAGTAATTTCTGAAATACATTTTTTGGTGTTTGCCTCGGATACTCCTTAGTTTTCCATTGCTTTTCTTTTGTAATGAGTCAAAGTTTTTCACATCCATTACTGCAGTGTTTAAAGTGAGTTGAGATGTTGTAGGATGTTCTTCAGTTGTGCTGGAAACAGCCCTGGTTTTTTTGCCTTCATTCACTTTTCCCACTTAGCATCAGTAGCCTGGTAAACTTGCGACACTTTTGCACTTCTGATGTAACTTTTGTCTCAGACAGTTAGTTCCATTAGGCTTCCCTGATATGAGTCTGCATGGCACAGATACAGAGAAGTTGTCTCATTTGTCTGTCTTATTTTGCAATGAAGTTCTTTAAGGAAATTTCCAAACACTGAATAATATAAACCACTGTGACGTATAGAGAGAGGTCTTGAGGGAGATCTGTCCTTCAGAAAGATGCGCCCACACCCTATGGGTATGCCTCTGCCATGCCTAGAACAAAGGCAGAAGACAAGCTCATAAGAGTTTCTGAAATGGCAGCAAATCTGATCTTTAACCTTGTGTCACAGAACAGGTGTAGAAGGGTTTCCTAATTCATGCTCTTCTCTGCAGTGTTTAAATGCTGTCTTACTGCACTGTAAGTTAATCCACATATGGATGTGTCTGAGTGTGTCTGACAGTGTGCATGTGCACAGACTTGATAGTGCTGGGGCTGCAGGTACAGGTGTGCCGTGGCCACTGCTGACTTGTGTCTAGGAGCCATGTATCACGGTTTTCTCTTTGCAGTGCAGTTTGCACTCTTTGTAGTACTATGCAGACGATTCACCTGCCTTGACTAGTTCTCCTCCAGTCTTCTCTCCTTGTATTTACAGAATAGTTGTGTGTCAGCTCATATGTGTCTTTAAGGGCTAGGCCTCTTCCTGTACTCAGGAAGCCGCGGTTTGGCTCGGACAGAGGCAGTGAGGAAAGCAGAGCACTGTGGCCTGTCTGTTCTCCCTGCCTCTGCCTGGTGACTACAGAGGGCTGACAGTCACATTGAGCAAGCTTCAGCCTGGGCAGCAGTATCAGTCTTTCGATCTCCATTTCTTCTCCTGTAAATCCACTTAAGCCGTAAGTGGACTATTAATTTCAAGTGGCTGATAACTACCCATTTGATTTATTTTTTTATAAGGAAGCAGGGCTTGGGAGTAACAATAAACTGAAAAGGTTCATCTCCCTTGGAGATTTGCTGTTGTCATTTCAAGCCACATTTATAAAAGCATAGGCCAGTACACTTCAGGTTTATCCTTGGTATATGGTAAGTCCAGTCAGTTACTGCAGG
This sequence comes from Phoeniculus purpureus, assembly GCA_028565055.1. Taxonomy (NCBI): domain Eukaryota; kingdom Metazoa; phylum Chordata; class Aves; order Bucerotiformes; family Phoeniculidae; genus Phoeniculus; species Phoeniculus purpureus. The sequence goes on along the minus strand of JAOXOE010000441.1, from coordinate 8,974,158 downwards.
TTGAAGCCACTGGGTCTCAGCACTGGAGCAAATTTAAGGGGATTCTGTGGAATTTCTGAAAATGCAACACACCCCAGGCAATATGTTGCATAACAGGATTGTGCAATGCCAAACTGCCAAACAGTCTGACTTAATTTGTATACCTTGCCTTTCTGTTCTACCTTCCTTTTCACAGCTGTGGGTAAGAATCTGCTAACTTGTGGACAAATGAGGAAACAAGACTTGACGTGTTGGAAAAGGCCTGTGCCATCTGAAATCAGTGGCTGCAGGTGATGCCTTCCAGGCAGTGTGAACTTCAGGAGGTGCGCTCTGTGCACCTAATGAAGCATCAGATCGGGCCTCTCTGAAGTGAGTGTGAGCAGATGCCCTCGGTACACATTCAGAATATTTGGGCCAGCAGAAGTACAGGCAAGGGAAGAAGATCGAGAAACCATTTACTGTCTTACTGCTGCATGCTACTGATCTCTATCATCAGTAGTCACTAGTACCCAGAGTAGTTAAAAGTTTTGGCCGATGCTTGGCTGGATAGAGCAGAGAGTAAAGCCACAGGTGTGATCAGAGGTGTGCAAAACGTTTGCTGGTGAAGAGGACATGATTATAAATGTTTTAGTCACCAAAAGCTAACAAATGACCCCTTGTCAAAGTTTTTGTTTGAAACAGAATCTTTTCAACGTTTCCAATGAAACTGCTTGAGAAAAAATATGAAGCAGTTCTTTATTTGAATGTGAACATTTATCAGCTAAATGTTTGGTTTAAATTTTGTGTTACTACAGATATAGTGGTAGTGAATCAGACAATACAGAAGTGGATAATTCCACTCAGACATCATTGACATTAACATCAGGTGATGTTAAATTCCAGTGAAGTAATTCCTCTTCTACCGCTAGTTACAAATGACCCTTTATTGCTGCTTTCTGCTCAGAACACATCTTTTAGGCCACCTACATATCTTTCATACTGTAAGTGTCTGATTCTCTATCATTTTCCACCTAATGCCATTCTAATGGCTTTATTAAAATTTTTTAACAATAGTAGGTGTTAGATTATAGTCTGTTTGTTTGTGGCAAAGTCTTTTGTGCCAGTTTGCATGGATAAAACAAATATAATCCATATGCAGAGCACTTGTTAAATCAGACATGCTGGTTTCAGGAGAATTCTGAGGTGTGACGCATGCTATGTTTCCTGTCGCTTAAGGCAGTCAGCACCATTAACTGACAGTCCTGGGAAATTACATGTTCTGGTCTTCAGGACACAGTGGTGTTGCACACAGTGATCATAGAATCAAAGAATCATTAGGGATTGAAGGGACCTCGAAAAATCATCCAGACCAATCCCCCTGCCACAGCAGGATCACCTAGACCAAGTCACACAGGTGATGTAGTAAAATGCTTTGCTTTTGGTTTTTTTAACCACAAGCCCCATTTGCTATCTTTTTTTTTTTTTAGAATTTAGAAATTACTGTGCTGAGTATTTACAAATTTTGCAGAACATTTTGTTCTCTGATTTAAATCCTGTGTACCAAGTGCCTGCCTGGGGCAAAGGCACAGAAAAGTTAGCTTTGATACTCCAAAACTGGTTGAATAAATCCTGTGCAGCTGGCCTGCGTGAAATGTGCCTAGTGACAGCAAGCCACTGAGAGAGTTTGGAGGGTTGTGGAGGGCTCTGTGCCTGTCAGATGCCAGCAGTGGTTTATGGCTTTTGCTGTGAAGGGCAGTAGCATGTAGGAGTCCATACTGCTCAGTGTTAAGTGGCCATTGCCATGCGGTTCCCTTAGGCATGCATGTGGACAGAACTGATGCCTAAGTGTGTAGTATTGCCTTCTCTGTGTTTACACATGCTTAGATATTTTCCAACTTTAGAAGTGTGGTTGAAGCTCAAAGAGAATCTGTGAGTCTGCAACAGCTGAGAATATGGTTCTCCCTCTGTGTGGTTGAGGTTGTGTGAATGTCTGTTCACTGGTGAGGGAATGGCTTTGTCTAGCTCATATTGCAGTGTTTGTCAATGGAAATTCTCAGAGACTTATTTAAAAGTGCAAGACAAACCAGTGTGATTTACAGTTACATGTACTTGTGGATGAGGTGCCAGTAACTGTTACAGATTGGAGAACACTTTTTCTGCCTATGCTGTCCTCAACATCAGCTCTGCTCCTTCATCTGTCTCTGCTTTGTTCTTTTTGTGGTGTAACCCAGATGAGACATGGTCCCAAGGGGAAAGTGACCTAAACAAGCTTAAATCTTGAAAACTCATGTATTAAAAAGATGTACAGTTCAGCAAAATAGACCCTGGAAAACAAAATTATGAAGGCTGTGACTGGTTCATGTTAGCAGCTTGTAGCAAGGCCATGTTTTCATCTGAAAGTGCATCCACAGGAGTTTGGAAAGCCTGATTTTACTCGTGCTGTGTGAGCAGCGCTTCTGGCAGTGCCCTGCAGTGCTACCTTTGTAGCTACCAGGTTCTCTAAAAACAGGCGTAATAGTTGCTGCAAGGAATGAGACCAGATTTGCAGAACTGACCTTTGGAGCTCAGAATGGCAGAGCTAAGAAAATAAAAAATATGGAGGCTTTCATTATTACATTATTTCATTTTTAAGTCAGAGGGACTTAAAAAAGATTAATATGCATTTGGTTATAAAACAACTTATAGCAAAACAAGAAAGTGTTCCTTGGAGCCAATTTGGCCATTAGCTGTTTCTGGCAGGATTTTCTTACACTCTTGCCATGTCATTTTGTAGCAGCCATAACACTGAAATAAGGCACTGCTCCACTTGCCTGAGCAAGTGCATGGCATTTCTTACGATACCTGTGCTGAAATACTTTTCCCTTAAGGGACCTGAATGGGGTTTGACTTGATTTGTTCCAGAATGGAATGGCCCTTGTTCCTGTTGGTGCATGCTCATGTTCTAGATTCCAGGCCCCAGGTAGAACTGAGGGACACATCTCATCAGGCAACAGTAAGACTGAGTTATCTTTGTGGAGGAGGATGTCAAATCTGGTATATGTAGCTTGTAGCTTTCAGATGTTGGTCTGAAGCAAAGCAGGAAGCTTCCTGGTTTTTTTAAAGGAAGATCAGTGCAGAGCAGAGAGGTGCTAAAAAATCCTTAGGGAAACCAAGAAGATAAGAGAAGCAGCACTGAGAGTGGCCCAAATCTTATACTGTATGAGCATTATTCATATAACTTTAAGAGAGTACAAGCTTTAACTGGCCATGTACCAGCTGAGGAGTTGGCCCATAATGTCCTTTACAAAGCTCTGATTCCTCCCCAAATAGTTTTTCCCCTCCCTCTTCAAAAAGGCACCTGTTGTTGGTGGAGCTGGTGATGATACTGGATTAGTGCACATGCGGTCAGCCTGCTTGGCCTCGGCCCTTTGGACCTAAAATGAACTCCAGCTGCTGCTGCCCAGAGCAGGTGCTTCATCCAGCCCTAGCAGCTGTTTGGATGTACACTGGCATGGCCAAGAGCAAGGGGTAGGTTCCTTGAAGTCCCCAGAGGAAGAGCTGATCATAAGGAAGGAAGGAAAAGGGAGTGTGCCACAGAGACTTGATTTTTATACCCAGTGTTTAGCTTGAGCTTCACGCTTAGGCTGCCAAAGCTGACAGCAGGGGAAGAAAACAAAAGAAGAGATGATCTGAGGTTATGAAGCAGCCACAGGGAACAGTGCCAGGGAGCTGGAGTGTATGGAGACAACGTGGGGAAGACATCGAGGCTTTGGAGGTGGCAGCCTCCAGCAAGACTTTGAGAAGGGTTTGATGGGTAGACCACTAGATTAGTAAAGAACTGGCTTGATGGCCGCACCCAAAGGGTGGCTGTTAATGGGTCCATGTCCAAGTGGAGGCCAGTGACAAGTGGAGTCCTTCAGGGATCAGTCCTGGGACCAGTCTTGTTCAACATCTTTGTTGGTGACATGGACGAGGCATTGAGTGCACCCTCAGCAAGTTTGCTGACAACACCAAGCTGTGTGGTGCAGCAGACATGCTGGAGGGCAGG
>JAOXOE010000441.1:8952330-8965551 GCA_028565055.1 Phoeniculus purpureus | reverse complement strand
TCCAACACCCCCCCCCCACACACACATCAAAGCCGGGCTGACTAAAGCACATGGCACAGAGCTGCATCCAGGTGGGGTTTGAATATCTCCAGAGAAGAAGTCTCCGCAACTTCTCTGGGCAGCCTATTCCAGAGCTTTTGATTCACACTGTAAAGAGATTTTTCCTTACTTCTGAATGAAACTCCTTATGTTCCAGCTTGTGCCCTGTGCTCCTTGTCCTGTCTCTGTACACAACTGAGAGCAGTCTGGCACCATCCTCCCTAAACCCACCCTTCAGGTCTCCTCTCATTCTTCTCTTCTTGGGGCTCAACAGTACCAGCTTTCTTAACATCTCTTCATAAGAGAGATGCTCCAGGTCCCCAGTCATCTTTGTCACCCTCTGCGAGTCTCTGTCCAGTAGGTTCCAGTCTTTCATGAACTAGGAGCCCAGAAATGGACACAGTACTCCAGATGTGGCCTCACCGGGGCAGCGTAGAGGGAGAGGATGGTCTCCCTAGACCTATTGGCCACACACTTACTAATGCACCCCAGAATACCACTGACCTTCTTGGCAACGAGGGCACACTGTTGGCTCATGGTCAGCTTGCTGCCTGCCAAGACTACAAGATCCTTCTCTTCAAGGCTACTCTCCAATAGATCTGCCCCTAACCTATACTGGTGCCTGGGGTTGTTCTTCCCCAGATGCAGGACCCTACACTTGCTCCTGTTGAACCTCATTAGTTTAATACCTCATTAATTCTTCAAAAGAATTAGAATATTTTAGTGTTTTTTTAAACTGAAATGAGAAATGAATTTATATTGAATGATTTCACTTTCCACAACTGTTGTTACTTCTCCAGCCTACTCTGAGTTCGCGGCAGTGACCAGAATGTTCTCAGACAAGCAGATGGGAAAATAGCCTGTAAATCTTTATTGTTATAGACGATTTGTAAAACTATGGATGTTGAAAGGTAAGAGCAGTTCAAATAAATCTCAACAATGCTGACTCAAAGGATTAAAGCATTGCTTAAATCTCTTGATTAACCCAGCTTCTCAATATTTGACATGAATCAATAACTGAGATGTCTTTGCTGTTCTCTAGCTTTGTAAACGTTTCTGCAGACAGTCCCATGAAATCTGGCTTTTAATCCTGCCAAAGTAATTCTTTGTGCGCTGCTTACGAAGCGATGCTAAGTGTAGTAGTTCAGTGATGAGAGTTAAAAACTTGGCACTGAGGATGACATTTGCTGCATTTCATTTGTCAGTGACCAGAATGTAAGCGGGAGGGAAAATCATTTGCGAACAAATGTTTGCATTTTCAGCCACGTCTGTTGGAAGGCCCAAGAGATTTGAAGAAGATCTAGTCTGTGTGGAAATCAGGCTAAAGAGGGTATATAAAAATATTAATTAAAACTTCCAGAGCTGAAAATATAAAACTAATTATCTTGGTTAAGGAAAAGTAAGATCTTTTCATTCACTCTGGGCGATTAGTGTTAGATTTTAGACAGCAAGTTAACAAGTACGTAAGTAGGAATGGGGTAAAGTAATAGAACCATAGAATCGTAGAATCATTAGGGATTGGAAGGGACCTTGAAAGATCATCATGGAACCTCCTATGTTCCAGCTTACACCCGTTGCCCCTCGTCCTATCACTAGATGACATTAGGAGAGCTTGATGTGCCTGGATGTTTGCTCAGCCAACCAAAGTTCCTAAAGGTTCAGCTGCAAGTCTGGAAACATAACAACTGATGTCAAAAATAGAAGATGTGGAAATAGATGGGTTTGGTTTGGGTTTTTTTGCTTTCTACATTTTGTGGTTTACCACAAAAACAAACAAAAAAAGGCCACAGGTAATGGTTGTGGTCATGGAGTGCTTGAAGGGCATTTGCCTTCACTCACCACAAAGCGAAGACATGTCAAAGATGGATTGCTTCAGTTACAAAACATAGGGTATGAATCACTGCATACTTAGCAGCTGAGAGGCTCAAGTTATCTGATCAATTTTTCTGTATCGCTTTTTAACAAAAATTCAGTGTATTCAGAATAAAGAATACATTTATTTATCTACATGTGGTGAATAGCTTTTTGTTTTCTTTCGGCTTTTTTTTTTTTGCCTTTGATGGACAGCAGAATTCAAAATTTTTATTGCAGAAAGAGCCAGACAGCCGACAAGGCGAAATGACAGAGTCAGGTAAAACACGAGCAGACAGCTCACAACAAGCGAGTTCATTGCGTGACAATCTTTCTGCTGCTTTTCCCTAGGGACTGAGCAGAACCGTTCAAGAAAGAGCAGATGGAAATAGCTGCCAACAGATGAGTGCTGGAAAGGATTCAAGCCATGGTACTTGCTGGAACTTAGGAGTTTGCAGTGGCCTGAGCTTCCCCAATGACAGGTATATAACATTTACAGCCAGACAGCGATCAGTCTGCTCTCAGCTGTGAAAACCAGAGAAAGACTACTGTGGAACAAAAGCTATGTACAGGGCATTCTTGGAACCAGCCACCAGGACTTATTTCTCAGAGAAGTCTTGTGGTGAAAGGAATCTTTAAGCTGCTGTTGCTCACAGTACTAAAGATAAAAGAGCACCACTAATGTGTTTTTTCTGAATGTGTCTGTCCCATAAGTCATTCACTGAAAACAGCGGTTTCTCTTGACCTTGAGCTGTGATTTAACAGGTGGGAAAGAGATAAATTTAGGAAATCCAGTGATGCAATACTAATAGTTTTATGTCTTCTTGCCTGTTTACTAGCATACCATGAGAAATAATAAATGGCAAAAGCTAAAGTGTCCTTGGCAGGCAAACAAACAAACAAAATAGCACCTTGTGATATTTTTACCTTTGCTTCCCCTCACCACACAGACTTCTACTCCCACAGAGCTTCAAATATTAACTCAGCATGTTAATTTATTTCTTCCAGAGTTGCCCTGGCCATTGGATTTAACTTCTGTCTTGAAGTGCTTCAAACCAAATGGCTGACCCCACCCCCAGCTTTGTTAATTAGCCACATTATTTTGTTGCTTTTCTCATATAGTTGAATGTAATTGGCATTTGTGAAGCTTTTGAAAGCATGTTTGGGACTACATTTTGTGCAGCTGGCTTTAAACTGCAAGATGCTTCAAGTGTCTAGTTGTGTAGAGGACAGCCCTTGAGAGCATTAAGCACGTGTGCTCAGCGCATATTGCCTTTCCTTTCCCAACAGGAATGAGGTGACCAGTATGACTCACGTTCTTCCTGCATCCACTTGACCAGGACTCCCTCTGCAAGTTGTTGTATAAGGCGGTTTTCATCCTCACCACCATTAGGCAACTCACTGGGATTCCCTGCCATATGGGCACAACGCCGGTGTATCTTCACATCAAAGCACACCTTCGCAAGCTATGAATTTGGACTTGGTAATTCCATGCTCCAATTCCAACTGGTAAGAGTGCCAATGCCTTGTCAACTGACAATACATTGTCAGCTGATACAGTAAGATGGTTGAATTAACACTGGGTAGGGATTCAGCTCATTAATTTCCATTGTCTTGGTGTGACATGATACTCTGTATCTGAACTGAGGAAGATATAAAAGTATAGGGGGGAAAAGGGTGTGTGCTGAGGACATCACGTCCAAGTCCACTTTTCCATAGAAATGCTGCCCTCCAGTGGTCTGCAAGCAAAAAGGCAGACATGCTGCTCACAGATTTTATTGACTGCAGTAATGTAGCTTCCACTTACACTGCAGCGAGTAGCAAACAGATACTCTTATTATCACATGGGTTGTCTGGCTCCAGCCTCAGGAGGTCTGCATAGAGCATAAGACCAAGTAAAGACATTTGTATCAGAAAGGTTTTGCTTCTCCAGTCCATATGCACTGACTCTCTCTAAACAACCATCTGAAGATAACAGTCCTCTCTTGCAAATGGCAGGATTATAACAGTCTGCACCACAGCGACAGCAACCCCTGACTTCAAGCAGAACCACATGTAAGAAGATGCTGATGATCTGGACAAATGGCTGTCACAGGACACTTGTTTCCAATTGCAATGGATTGTCACTGAAGAAAACTCAACAGCCTAGCGCAATAGTCAGACACAGAGCTCTGCACACAGCAATTGCCAGTGAACCACAAGGATCCCTCTGTCCCCACAGAGTATGGATCCCAAGCCACAGAAGAAATACTAGGTCTCCAGGTTTTGTCTTTCAGTCGTGGCAGCCAAGTGCGTTTGCTTTAGGATTCAGGCAGAGCGCAACAACGTGAAAGACAGCAGTGTTGCGTGACCAAAGTGTAAGGCAGGTGATGTGAGGAATGTTGCCTCTATGTTTGCTTTACTTTTCCCATGCCTGGCTTCACATGGTCTTTCTGAATGTGCAACTATTTCTTAGCTTGTCGTGTTCTATACCTGCATATTAGGTGGGGGTTATTGCGCACGGTGAGATGATTTGTGCGCTACTGAGGGGCTTGGCTGTGAGAGACTTGCGTCCTGGTCCTGCTGTCATCTCCTTCTACTAGTAAGCAACTTACCTGTCTCCTCCAGGACCATTCCTTCCAGCACAGGTTATGCAATGCCTTCAAAACCCTTACTTTTTCTCCCTCCTTTTTCTTTTTTATGCAATACAGCAGCAGAACCTGTGCAGTAATAAAAACACCTTGTACTACACCTTTTTCTTTCTGTTTCGGTAGAAGGCTCTTGATAAGGAGCTTGGCTTTTCTGATGTTGTTTTCCTGCTGTTCCTAGTGTATGGGGCTCCAGGTGCCGAGTGCTAATATTTTTGCTGCTTCTCCACTGACAGATTTTTCCATAATGGATGAGGAAACAGAACCTCGACTTCACCAAGACACAATTTCAGAAAGAACTGCAACTTATGTCTTATCCAGCAGATGTTGCTGTTGGACCAACAAATGGCTCAAGGTCAGCTCAGGTGGGTTGATGAGGACTGTACTTCAGAGGGTTTCAACATTTCAGAATTTTATCCAGGATCTCCAGATCTGTCCCTTGAGATGGGGAAACCCCCTTTTGCAGCCATGGACATGCAACACTAGGTGACTGTGCTGAGACACAGACCTCTGAGTGAATCTGGCTCCAAGCGAAACACTCCAACCACATTCATAAACTCTTCAATCTTGTGATTAAGTGGATTATTGTCTGTCAGAGCTTTTAATAATGTTTCTCGACAGTGGAGGGCCTCACTTCATAGACAGCATTTGTTTCCTTATAGACAAACATGGGAGTTACTCATCGAGTCCTACCCGAAAGACCACACTGGTTAATGTTGTCAAGACACAGATGGAAAAGTTCTTTTAGAAAGAAGATGTGAGTTCAGTGCTCTGCTAGCTGTACTCTTGGGAAAGTCCTGAGGTTTTCTGTGACCTCGACATTGCAGGACAGGTCAGTTTTCCCTATTAAAATTACAATGTTAAAATCTTTATTGGGAAGTGTCTGTTATACCAAAAGTTGATTTCTGGGTGCACAACGAAATTTCTGGGTTCCTTCTGCTGGCCCAGGTGCCTTTATACCAGACACTGTTAATTCCTGGCAGGAAAGCACTATTTAGAGACTCATCTGTGTAACACTAGGGACCACTCTCTGCCTCATTAGCCCTAAACTCTCAAATATTGTAAGGAAAGCCATAGGTCTCTGCTCAATGACACTCCCAATTGAGCCTTTAAAGGAGGGAGCATGTTACATAGATCACAGAGAGACAGTCATGAGTGTTTAACAGTTTCTCTGGAAGACAAGTGGTGTGCAAGGCAAGGGAGGGTTAGCTGAGGAGCATTAGTGATTAGTGCTTAATGAAGTACTCAGGTATCGCTCAAGAGATGCATGGCTCCATGTGAAGCAGACATTTTGGCAATGCAGATTTTCAGAAAGCAGTATTATGGGGCTAGTTTCTGCTTTGTATTTTCACAACCGGGTGAGCAGTAAAGCCTGGCACCTTGTTCAGTGCAGCTGTGCTCCGGGGATCAGTGTATCCGGAGGTATTGGGACAGTGAGCAGAGTACAAGTGAAGGGTCACCGCAGGGAGATTGTCATGGCTTTGCACAGCTATGTGAGCAGCATCTCAGATACTCTTACATGCAGTAGCTTGAAACTATTCCTCTGGAAGGTAGAAATTTTGCCACTGATTCCAAGGAACAACATAGTTTCTAAACAAAAGGGAGATGCTCATTTCTTCTCATTAACATTAGGGCGGTATGTGGTACCCACATTTGCTTGTGTCTTCGCTTTTAGATGTAGTTCTTCTGAAGAAGATAACACCGTCTTTAAGGGTAAAATGAGCGAGATCTGCTCTTTGCACAATTTGATCCTTTCAAATGTCTCCGCAAAGTACAAACTGTAAAATGAAAACTGTTTTCCCTTCAACATTTAGTGGAACATTCTTGTGTCTACAATGACAAGTCATTTTTAAAAGAGCAGTATCTGGTGCAAAGCCACTACCAACTTATTATTTCCTTGATGGTTTTGGATACATATGAGAAATTATTTTAAAATAAAAAAATAAAAAATATACCAGGAGTAGTTCCTATGTTTCTTTTACCTAAAACTGAATTTTCAGTATGTGAAACATTTCTGTAGCAGCTTCAGTGGTAATATGGCTGTATAACATCATTATTCCTAAAATAGTAAAATATTTCAAATATTTTAAAATGTTTACATATTAAAACATAAAATATTGAAATATTAAAATTTTAAAAGTGCTGTTTTATTGCACTTTTAATATTGTGAGATATTGAAAACAGAAAAAGGATCCTCTTCATTCTCACATTTAGCAAGTGACCGATGACATTTAAAATCAAAGGATTTATCACATGTAAGTGAAGTATAAATTTATTCCTCTTCAATTTCTCCATAGCAATAGTTTGAATAAGATAAAGTTTATCTTATAAGATCAGCACTCACTGCCTAAATAAGTCTTGAGGAGCCACATTTAAGAACTAAGTTGGATCAATGTTGGATCAGTTTTGTACCTCTGCTCTGCTTGTGTTCCTGCCACTCTTGGAATGAAACTAAAGCTCTGAATGAAAATATTTCCAGGTTTGAAATGTTTGCACATAGACTAGGAGATACTTCTGTCAGTAACATGCTGTTCTCATGATGCACAGGGGAGTAGGGTAACTTCAGGCGTTTGATTTAAATATATTACCTTAGAAATAGAGAGTGAGAATTTGCACAGGGAAAGTATTTTCCATATTTAAGTTAAAAAATAAATATAGCTGTAACCTAAATGTGCATTTATCAGCATTTGACACCATTCAGTCTTATTCCAGCAGAAGTTTCTCCCTGACATCAATGGAAGAAAGATGGGCTCTGCAAACAAAATCTAGGAATATTCTTTTCTTCTTCATCCATCTATTTTGGGATGTGCTAAATGCTTGTTCTCTGTTGTAACATCGCTATCAGTATGTGGAAACTTGAGCTGCTAAAATAAATCAGTGAAATGCAATATACATGACTTCACGTAGAACTGCATGTACATTGTTGAGCGCAAGTGCCCCGTGCTCGCTCTGCCCTGTTACCTCGGCACACAGACACACCTGACTGCAGCCCACAGAAGCGGGTGTTTAGTGAGGCAGTCATAAACTTTGTGTTGACAATATGGACAGAGTCTCTGCAGTTCTCAAGCTGGCCAAATATTACCTGGGGCCATTTACATTACAGTAACTTCTACCAGTCTCAGAGTATGAGGATGGCAAAGTCTACAGGATTTCACAACTGTCTCTGTTCAGTTTTTGTAAATTAGTCATAGTGCCTTCAGACTAACCCAGGGCATTTTTCTGACCCCAGTAGAGCCCCTCCTGATTCATGCCAGTATGAATTAGTGCGTTTTCAAGTTAATTTAATTTTTATTTTTAAGGGAAAAATTAAAGAGCTGGATTGTTTTCTGCCCACAGCAATATCAATGGGGAACTTTATGAAGTTCGACACTGACAACGGTATTGAGGTTCCAGTCCAACCTTGGAGTCCCCTCAGATCTGTGGGAGCTTGACCTGCTCTATGGAGGTGTCATTTGCCTCAATCAGCCATCATGGTCACAAGGAAACAGATGAGGAATGGAACCTGTGCAGCTACTACCTTCCCTACCCCTCTGGCTTCAGATAAGACAGCGAACTCAGAGCACACCTCGCTCCAGGAGGAAGGAAAAACAAGTACATTACTCTGCTGGTCACAAAGCCACTCAACAACTCTCCATGGAGCATTGATTTTGGAGGCCCCCATGACCAAGGGAGCAGGAGACATTCCTACGGAATTAGCTGTTCCCCCATTCTTTTTCCCACTTAAGAGGTAAGAGCTGCACAAATTCCCACTTCAAGAGTCACCTAAGAGAGAGTATGACTGGTCTGTCATGAAAGTATTTAGAGTGGATGACAACATCTGGGTTGGTTAGAGGGGTGAAGTTGGTTGGGGTTTTTTTCTGTGACGTTTAAGCAAAATCCATAAATCACAGCAGTATGACAAGAAATGGACTGTTTGACACTGGCTGTAGCTGCTGGTTATTCTTGTCCAAATGTACAGAAATGTGCTGACTTACCAACGACAGCCTGACAAGGGCTTAACATTTTTCAATTTCATAGCAAGCTTGCAAGGTTACCCATATATACTGAATGAAACAGAGCCCGTCCGTTATTTTTAGAGAGGCTCTAAACAAGTAGTAAATCCCTGGAGTGGTGCTGCCAGAGATGCATAAAGTTCAAATCCAAATTAAAAGTGTTTATCTTTGGCCTAAATACCAACCTGAACTTGAGGAAAACTGTTATCTACACCTTGAACTTTATGACAAGAAATCCTTTGCAGTTATTTTCTAACACCTGAGAATGTATGAATGTGGCACAAGCTCTTGAAAATTAGAACTTGAGTGGAAAATCTCAGTATTTCTCTGCAGTGCCTACTTTTGTGAGATTGTGTTGTATGACTTCTGCTGCACTGGAAGTTGGAGAATCCAGTTTATTGTGATTTCTAGTTCTAGCACATCTTTGTAAGATCATGTCCTACCAGGTAATTGTAAATTTTGGGGGGCAGGAAGGGAAACACATTTACTGACCTTACAGGTCTCTTTGGTAATCACCTCTGATGTGCAAGACCTGGTTTACAGATCACCAGGATACAAGATAAAGAAAGTAGACCCCTTTTCAGCAATGTATTTATGCAAAGTAGTTGAAAATAGTGCAACTGAAGTGTGTACTTTGCTGAATCAGAGCCTGTATCTTCTTCCTGCCAAAGCAGCAATCTTAATACCACTTCAAAATGTACTGGTAATTCTAGAGGCCCTAATGAAAGTCAAGATAACGCCAAAGATTTTATAAATAAGAGTCTTTATTTAGAATACTGTTGAAAACATTCTTGGCAACTGCATTGTATAAATATATAAAGTTAAAATTTGACACGACAAACCAAGCAATATTAAATACTTTTCCCCTCTTTTCTGTTTAAATTTTGCTTTTCTTTCTTTTTATTTTCGTTTTCCTCTTTTTTTCTTCTTTTTTCTTTTTTTTTTTTGCAAAGCAACTCTTATTTACAATTATACAAAAACATTTTATATAAAATGGTCCACAACCTCACTTTTGGCCAGAACAGGAGTAATAGGATGGCTTTGTCATGCCACTACTGTTGTTGATTTCCTGAACATTCAAGAGCCACATTCCTATTCTCCAAAGCCCAGATTAAACATTGGCCATTTCATGGTATATAGTTTTAGCAATAGACACATTAAATAACTTTAGTTTAAAATCAATAAATACTAGGTGTATTTTGAAGTAATACAGGTTTGAAAACTTGTGGTTTTGAATGAATTTTGAGTGGTATCTTCAAACTGGAACTCATCTTGAGAAGTCTTTTCAGTCTTAGAAGGCAAGTCTTGGAGTGTGGCTGAACAGAGCAGTATGTTTTCCATGCAGTCCAGCTGGACCTGCCTTTATAGCACTTGGTAGATAGGGTTGCTGCTGCTGTTATCCTGAGGCAGTGGGGTGCATTTGGTGGGGGAAGGAATTTGGGCTCCACTATCACTCAGACTCACTCTTTCTTGGGGGGAACTGGGACCCACTTCAGCAACAGTTTCCACTGGAGGCAATACAGGACATGGGGAGTTATCTGTGGAAATCCTCTCTACAATGCTTGAGAGGCAATCAAGGCTGGAAACAACAGAGCTCTTCCCATGTTTTGGATCTAAAAAGGAGACAAAAAGGTGCTCAGTTTGTCCAATGGGTACTTAACATCAGTAGAACGTAGTTTTGATAAAACCCCAGTGAGTGGCTGACAATATGCCTCTGTGAGCATGTAAAGGCTCAAGGAAATGTGGATATTGGTGAAAGACACCAATTATTACAGAGCAGACACTAATTTGCAAAATGGAAGACAGAATAAATCAAAGTCTGCTACTTTTGGGGCAGGGTGTACACTGGATTTCACCTTAGTTCACAGAAAGGGAAGGGAATATTTTAAGTCACTCAATAGTTCCTCCACTTTGGATAAACAATAGCTAGAGTTCAAATAGCCTTCACAGAGTGGTTAGAGTTGGAAGAAACCTCAAGAGATCATCAAATTGAACCCCTCTGCCAAAGCAGGGCTACCTAAAGCAGATGGCACAGAACTGCATCCAGGAGGGATCTGAGTATCTCCAGAGGAGACTCCATAACCTCTCTGGGCAACCTGTTCCAGGGCTTTGCGACTCTTTGTGCAGAACACGGTTAAACACTGAAAAATTAGCTGAAGAGTGGAATATATTTTTATCCAGATGTTATATTTGCAAAACAGGCAATACGGCTCTAGCATATTCCCATACTTGCAAATACATCTAGAGGAAATGCAGTGCTGCTGCTAGCATCAACGGCTAGCTGACTGAAAAGGCAGGTTCCTCTTTCAGCCCCGCCAGGATCAGCTAAGCGGGCAGGGGACAGGGAAGGCACAAGGAGGTCTGCTGTGCTCACTACCTCCATCTCCAGCTTTCACAAAGCCATTATGACACATACTCACCATTTGCTGATTCTGTGTAGTAGTTGCTATCATAGCTGTTTCTTCTGCGAGAGCTGCAAGGAGGCCCACTGTACTCCATCTGGAAAGGAGAGCAACCTGAATGAGGTCACTGGCTGGGGACAGCATTTACTGAAATCCCAGAAACCATCCCATTTCATATTTCAGTACCCAGCCTGTACCATCATTCCAGTCCTGGCTGAAAAGCCATCACAGTTTTAGGGGTTTTTTTAAAAAAGGCAGAATTTAATTTACCTAGTACGGGCTTTGGCCCAGAATATTTTGTGTTCCAAAGGAAAATTACCATTGTTGTTCTATGAAATGAGCTCTACAAATGAGATGAGGTTTTCCAGCATTGTGATCAGGTACTGCCCTATACATCTTCAATTTACAACAGGGAGACAAAGGTCATAATGAATCTTTTTCTGGTTTAATTTTTGAAGATTTTTCCAAACATGAGTTCCTCTTAAAAAGCCTCTGGTCTACCTTTTCTCTTGTTATTTCCTTTAGTTTTTCTTTCCATTTTGTACAGAAAAAGCTCCAGAACATTGACCAATATATATGTTTCCAATAATTTAATTAATTGAATTACGAAAGATAAAAAGCTTGAGAAGGGATCACTTGCGGAAATCTTTTCTCCAATATGCCAACTATCTCATAGTCACTGATATTTAGCTCAGTAATGATTACGTCTACCACGGCACAGAAAGAAAAACTCAGGTTGTAATGCTCTGTCCCGTACTGCTGTCCTGCATTCCAGTCACCATGTCCCACCATTCCAGTCAGACTAGACACTGAGCCTACAGTCACAGTGAAAAGACACAGTGATGGGACACTCTCTGGCACCCACCTTTCTTTTCCCCTGTACATAGCATACAGATAGCGCAAAGCCTGGGGTGTCCTTCCTGTTGCTGGCAAGTGTCTAAGGAGGGGGTGACGTGCAAGAGAAGCGAAGAAGCTTTTCCTTAAGGATCAAGAAATACAACTGTTGCTTAGAATTCCCGGCTGTTAGCATGACGAATGGCAGAAAAACCTAGACTTTTACTAGTTCTCCTTTAATTACCATAACCAAGGGAGACTTTCCCCTCCAGCAGATGGAAACAGATGTCCCAGTAGGGGCACAGGGAGGGCTCAAAACACTCCCCATGCTCCTACTTACTGTACCCATCCCAGGCAGCTTCCGAAAGTGCTCTCTGAGCAGCTCTTCCCTGGCTCCTCCAGGACACAGTGGGGGCCAGCCTGACTTCTCATCCCAGGGAAAGAGGTGTCTGAGAGATGTTTTCTTGTTTCCCAGAGATCCTGGCCTGTGGGGACCCCACCTGACTTTGCTGTGGGAGCTCAAGACACAAGAAAGGACACTGTCCTCTGCCTGGGGAGGTACAGAAGACAGCTGGTATAGGAAAAGCAGGAGTAGGCCACACCACCCTGCACAGGTTTGGACTTGGTGGCAGGTGTCTTCCCGGGGGCACTCACCATGCCGTCGGAGCAGTTGGAGCGAGGGCTGGAGGCATCCGATTCCCCACTGTAGTGCTCCAGCACTGGGTAGTAAGTGTCCTCCTGCTCTCGTAGAAGCGCCTGCAGGCTCTCAATGTAGCGGATGGCGTTGCGCAGGATTTCCACCTTGGGCAGGCGCTGGTTGGGGTTGGTGGAGGTGCAGCGCTTTAGGGTCTCAAAGGCCTCATTGACCTTGCTGAGCCGCCGCCGCTCCCTCATGGTGGCGGCCTTACGGCGGTCGGCGTTGGTGGTCTTCCTCTTGCAAGCCTTGCAGGCCCACAGCAGGCAGCGGCCGGCCTGGTGGTGCCCACTGGGCGCTCGGACGTGCTCCTCTTCGTGCATGTGTCCGTGGTGGTGCCCATGGTGGTGTGGGTGCTCCTCGGGCTTCAGCAGGCCCCCCACGTGCACCAGCCGGGGGTCCAGGTCTTCAAAGAAGTGCATGTCTGATGTGTTGAAGCACGGGTCGTCGTAGAAGTCATCGGCGGCCGAGAAGGAGCAGAGCGAGCCCTCTGCCATTTCCATGGGACCCAGTAAGTCCATGGGGGCGGTGGACAAGCAGCGGCTGGGCCGAAGTGGGTGAGCGCGGGTATCGGCGCAGGGGTACTTGGATCGGGCAGTTCAAGGGCCGCCGCTCAGCGAGGCCTCGCACCCTCTTCCCGGCGAGCCCACCGGCGCCGACTACTGCTGCTACTGCCGCTGACCCCTTCCCCAGCCGCACCGGTCCGGGACAGCCACTCGGGGCCATATTTATGCCGGAGCGCCCCCGGTGTAGCTGTTCGGCACTCATTTCACCCAAGCCTT
>JAOXOE010000441.1:8937426-8952230 GCA_028565055.1 Phoeniculus purpureus | reverse complement strand
GGAGTCTGTTCCAGTGCTCCGTGACCCTCACAGCAAAGAAGTTCCCCCTTGTGTTGAGGCGGAACCTCCTCTGCTGTGGTGAGCATTTGCAGCAAGCACTAGCATAACTACGCAGCTTGATCGCTTCGTGTCACCTCGCACCACTTCTCGCTTACAGCTCGTACCATGTGCGGTGCAGGTAGTGAATGGAACGATTTTTTTTTTCCATCTGCACACAAACCTTTGCTGATAGACCTCTCAAAACGCAGCTTCTGGTCTCTCAGTAACAGGCTTTGCGAACGTGGTTTCCAACATGAATTGTCTCTTGCGTTTTTGTGAAGGTACTTCTGAGCCCGTTGCCTTCTGCGTACGTTGTAGGTACTGTAGAAAGGTCTTCAGGCCAAACTGCTGCTGTATCTGGACGGTTATGCTCAAGCTGCTAGGAGAAAGCTCGCTCTTTTTGTGTTTGTTCTTTGGCTGAAGTTGTCAAAGTGAGGAGCAAGGGATGCCACTGAAAGGGATTTCTACTACAAGTTTTGCAGTTACTAGAATTAATTATGTGCCCACTGCTACCGTAAGTGGAAATCACATCTGTTAGACTGCCATTGCTAAATAAAACCTGGCTGGCTGTTGGGATGAACAATGTGATCATACCCTTGAGGCAAAAAAAGCTGCTGTTCCTAACATTCACGTCTAGGATCTCTGATTAACTTTACCGCACCTGTAAACACGTACATCTTACTTCTAAAATAGATTTAGGACAGCCAGGATAAAAAGAGATTAGATTAAATTTCTTGCTGCTTTGAATTAGACCTTGCCGCGGACATCAAGGGCAGAGAAAGCTTATTTCAGATGTCCTGAGTGCAGCGCTACGAAGGGTGTCTCGAAATGTAAGTATATGTTGAATAAATATACAGATGGCCTAGAATGACCTGCCACTGGGTGTCTGTCTTGTTTATGAAGTGCCTTGTGCTCACTATGATCTTAAGTATGAGAACAGCACTGAATAAAACATGTTTTTCTCTCCAAGAGGTAAGCTACTCCTGCAAGGAGCAGGGACTCAATGATCCTTATAGGTGCCTTCCAATTCAAGATATTCAGTGATTCTAAATATCATAAAATCAAAGAGCAGTTGCTTGTGGTGTTCTCAGCCTACCTGGGTGAAGAGAGTACAGAAAATACTTCACAGCAGTGCTTATAAAAATGGTACTTGAATGATCAGGAAAAAAAAGCTTGTGGATACAGATTCCCCCTGTGCAGTATTCCCTTACCCCGTATGTCCAGGGAAGAGAGGCGATGCCTGCTTTACCCCATTTTAACTCTTGGCTGATGGAGGTTGTTTAATGTGAGTCTCTGTATAAAGGAACAAAGGACATCGATTGCTTCATGGCAGAGTTCTCCACCTCCCAGCAAATCGAAAATAAAAACGAACTCCACAGATTCCTACATACGAAAGATCATTTCCCTTATTTGCAAGGACCCAACAGAAGCTTTGAGAATAGATCCACTTCCTTTGAATTCTCTTACAAAGTGACTTTCATCCTAACTGCCCTGAGTATGTCGCACTTCAATACTGAATACATACTTAAAGTTCTAACAGTATCTTCTTCATGTATTTTCCTTTTTGTTGAAGTTTTAAAAAGGATTTTCATGAATGGTTAAGACTTACAGAACCCTCGTGATGCAGGGAGATGCCACTACTGACAACTCCTTATCAGATGATGACCAATAGTGACAAAGCTACAACAGCTGACTTTTTAAAGAGTTTTCAATACCTAGCCTAAGAACCTTGGTGGGGGTCAACTTCAGAGACCGTCCGCAGCTGTCATTGACTTCAGAGGGAGGTAGGAAAATCGGGATCTGATGCTTCCTGTATTTAAAGGGGATTTCTACTACGGCGTGTCCAAGTCTTAGCGAGACCACTGAGACAAGAGGTAGCACAGTGACTCAAACCTGCTTGTGACTAGCTTGTTTTCAGTGGGTTTGCTAGTGGGCAATTTGGATGCCAAGCAGCATCTTGAAAACAAGACAAGAGGAATCCTCTCGAAGCAAGTATTTTAAAAAGTGTAGTTACTTAATTACAAAGGACTGGAATGGCTTTCATGTAGAACACAAAGAGAACAAGAGGCTGAGGAACACAGCTCCAGACTTCCTGGCTTTTGTTCATATTCTTCTTGCCATTGTTCCCAGATGATCTTTAAGATCCCTTCCAACCTAAACCATTCTATCATTTCTCTTTCATCGGCGTTTGCCATAGTTCCTCCTTTTTTCCTTTCTAATAATTTAAGAGACAAGATGACAGAACAGGTTAGAAAAATATCTATAAATACTACTGTACGTAAAGAGGCATTTACCCACCGAGTCTGAAAAACTCTTTCCCTGATTTGGTTCTATATTTATAAGCTTCATCTGACTTGACACTGACAATGATTCACATAAATATTAAGTATTCATTTTTAGTCCACTGCACATAAGTGAAACAAAAATGTAGTGTTCCTTGGAGTTTTTACCCTGCAGGTCCTTAATTAGTATTGAAAGGACAGGAGGATTCAGTTCCTACATGCTCCACAGTTTGATCCTACAGTCCTTTATTAACTAGCACAGCTGCAGCATTTTTCAAATTTTCAATGACATTACTGCTTCAGAAGGGTTTTTGTTAATTTTCTTTTTCTTCTGAGGGATATAAAAATAGTTATGTGTTACCATGAACTAAAGTCGAAATCTGAAGGTTGTGGAATATAACACGATTACTTATTTAGAGCTCTTTGTTGTGCAGTGGTTATGCAGAACAGCTCTATCACAATTCTTTTGCTCTATCTTGGCTTTTTAATTACATCTTCTTTTTAGTACGTTTTATTTATTGTTCAAGTGTTTTGTTCTTTAGACTGCACATCAAAGCTATTTAAATAATGAAAGAAGACACTTTTTTTCAACGTTTGTCATTTCTAAATTCGAATACAATTGTGTTTCTGTTACAGCACGAGTAGATTTGATAACAGATGGTAAGACTGCCAAACTGCCTCTGCTTCATTAGAGCCCCTGGCAAGACTCTTATACTAGGTATGTTACCGTGGAACGGGTATTTTCCGATACGCCCGTCATAGTTTCCAGGAAGATTTTGAACTAGTATTATGTGTATCATGAAGGCAGTTAATGTAACGGCTAGAATGTTCACGGCAGATCACTTCTGCATGTTGTTGTTAATCCCAGAGTTACAGCATGCGTGCTCTAAAAGTCCCTAATTTTGGAAGACTTGTTTTGGGTCAAATTTATCCAGGCAGTAGCTGAACTGAGATTGCTGTCCTTTAATGGTAATAATGCACTTTAAATAAAAAGTCATCAAATGAAAGCAATCCATTTACATTTAAATGTGTATGTTAAAATATTGATGAAAAGGCAGCCTTCAAAGATTTTAACAACACTTATATTTACATGGCAGGACTGAAAGGTGACAGATTGATAGCCCTGGGAAATGTAGGTCTTATCAAAACAAATTATGTGATGTGTCCTTACACTGCCTTGGGAGCTCCATTCTCAGCCTGGCGCAACTGCTCAGCCTGTGGGGGTTAGAAACTTCTTTCTGCTCCTGCGAACCATCTACGTCTGCATATCACCTCTTAACTCTTTTGTGTGTTTTGTGCATTCCTCCTGTGCAGGAGCCTACAGAGATCACTAAATGATTGCATGTGGCTCACTCTGGAGTTGACCACATAACGGCGACCTACGGTTATTTGCTAAAGGGAAACGGCTTTGAACTGGTGAGTAATTGAAAATAAAAACTAGTGTTATCATACACTGAAGTTACGCTGTCCCTGACAAGGTCACTACACAGATCTGTTTTCAGCTCTTCATCTTGCTTAACTCAGTATCCCAGAAGTAACATGCAGTAACAGATTCTCAGCTCCACATTACTGGGAATGTTGCTTTGCCGTGTACCCAGTATATAGGTTTGTGAATTTGTGCAGCGCAAATGAGGTTAACTCCACTAACTACCTGGGTTATGCGGTTGTGTTGAAGATGGGAAGTCTCTTGAGCAAAGACAGGTGAAAATTTGAAATCTTACAACTGAAGGAAGACACTAAACTGGTCATTTCACATTCTAAGCAAAAATTGTAGCCGCTGGACTACTGCATCCAAGGAAATGTTTCATACTGCTAACGTCTCCTGTTCACATTTGAGCATGTTTTTGAAAGCAGTTTATATTCAGAATGTATGGGACGAGCAGATTTAAAGGAGTGTGCCTGCTAGTGAAGAAGAATTATGGGCAGTAACAAGGTTTTGATAGAAGGCAATTGCAAACAATACCAAAGCAGTTCTGAGCACAGGCAGAAACATTCCAGTAGGCACTGTGAAATTTTAATATGCCCTAAAAAAATTACATCTGCTGGGTTCGTGTTTTGAGAACTGCAAGTTTAAACTCATGTGGCTACACCTTTTTAAGTCTGGCATCTGAAGTGAAGATGTAGGAACTGACTGCTAGATTTTGATGCCGTAGAAGTGGTTGAGAGATGGTGGGTGTCCAGCCCTGCTGGCTGTGCGCTGGCTGGCGCACCTCATGCACACACACTGCACCTTTTCGAGAATCACAGAGTTGGATGATCTTCTGTCCCAGTCTAGGTCAGTTTGGGGAACACTACATGTCAGTATGGTGTAAATTCTTCCCAAAGATGATTACTGTTAACTTCCTAGTTTTCTGGTGCTAGCACCAGAGCATATAGTCCTGTTGTGCTACTTGCTGCAATAAACACTTGATGGGCTGCATTAATTTCTCTGTCCAAATGTCGGGTTTGGGAGGGGTTTAGGGTTGGGGTGGGGTTTTTTTTGCTTTCTATTAAACTCATATCATGTAGGTCTGTGTGTTTCTGTGGAGGTGTGTGGTCTGTTCTGAAAGAATCTTAAAGATCACCTAATAAGAACGGAGGCTTAGCCTTCTGCCCTAGCCAAGATTTCCCCAAAAGATGTTAAATGTGCAATTTTAGGAGCTGCTGTAGCCAACAGTACAGAATTGCTGTTGAATGTCAAACTTTCCTTTGCCTTTAGTCCATGTTCCAGACTCTTACAAGGTAAACTAAGCCTCTTCTCTTAGTGGAGCAGGTTCTCCAAAAGAACTTTGCTTTAGAACAGTGAATGCAATTTTGGGCTATCAATTTCCTGCTGCTGGGCCACAACTAACATTTGAAGTGATCTATACAGTTTGGAAATTCATATTAGGTTCTTGTAATAAAATCACCAGCACCTTTGGGACTTCTTGGTAGAACAAACACTGAACTCTGAGCAGCTGAAAACTAGATTTCAATATTGCTTAAGCAAAATTCAGATCTAAGTTCATCAGCTACCACCCCCCACACCAAAAAAAAAGAAATCCAAATGCCACCCCCATGCCCTAGCAGCTGACGCTGTGTGGTACTGGTTGAGCTGTAATAGCGTGGTTAGGTTGTTCTTGGTTTGTCCTTCCAAGTGCTTTACTGAAAAAGCCTGAGTTAAAATCAGTTCTGTATTATGCGGGACACATTCCCAAGAAGTGCTAAGATGTACTGTCACTAGATTGCTTGCAAAACACTAGAAGCAATGGGGAGATCCATGCTAAAAAGAGAAACAGGAACAACACTGGGGCTGATGTCATGTCTTGTGTTTAGAGTAGAGATCAGAGGCTGCTGTGAAGGCAAGCCCTTTTGCACTGAGTGTTGTAGCAATTACACAATTGTCCTTGTCCTGAAAAGTTTTGCCTGAAATAGGACTGCATGGGTCTCTGGCTGGATCTCACTAAAATCAGTGGTAACTGTGATCCCAGGAGGTGGAGTGGGATTTCACTGACTCTCGTAACTCCTTGCCCACGTCCTTTTCTTCTATAAGGCATGAGCTCCCTTCTGCTGAAGGTTGCAGGTGCTCAGCATTTTTAGGGGTTTCTTTCTGTTAATTTTTTCAACCCTATTATCAGGTTGGAAACATTCTGATTGAAGGTTTTCATTAACTAATAACTGTCCTCACCTTCTATACCTAGCAATTGATCTGGCATAGTGGAGACTGCAAGAGTGGAAAGTGAGAAACAGAACAGGGTTAGAGGAACGAATCTGCAGCTGAACTTCAACAGAGAAATGCAGGTAATGTTTTAATGTGTTTTTTTGAGGGCAAAGTTGGACAGGAATAAGGATTCTCCTGCAGTGGAAACAAGATGCTGTTGTTCTGTTGGTGTATTTATGCGCACATTTTAAGATTTTTGTGAATGCAGAGTATATGATCCAGGAAGTTCAGGAAAGATGATGGGTTTGTGCAGACCAGAATCCCTGTTTTAACTTGCATTTGTCGCTGGAAACTGGGAGACTCAATAAGAGTAGGTTTTGCCTTTGTTATTTAAAACAAAATAATCCATCTCACTGCTGCTTAAAAGGGACACTCTTGCCCAGGTTCTCAAGTAAAAAGCCAGTAGGACATTTAAAACTGTTTAATGTGGTCACAACAGCACAACGGAATGACCCAACGTTTTCTCAAAGTAAACCCAGCCGTGCTGATTTGCTGCTGCTCCTGAGGTATCAACATAATTACGTAAGCGTGGGCCAGCAGCGTGTGCCTGTGTTGGTTGCTCATGTGCAGCACACACATCGCTGGCTGTCTGCAGTGCACTGAAATCGGAGATTTATTGCATTTACAAAGGGCCATTACAATGCAATTTTAACTTACTGTCATTAAAGGGTTTTACATCATAAGCAATCACTGAAAAAAAGCGCCTTGGACTAAGATTTATTCATCATTTTTATAGCATGATTTATTAGGACCCCCCCACTATATCTTATAAGTCACAGCTGAAAGAAATGAAAATCAGTCATGACCCGATCCTTTCACCTTTACCCACGTTGAGGAGTACCTTGTTCTCAGCCTCAACGAAACGGGGATATTCCTGGAGTAAGCTATCACTATGAGAGTAGGAGTGAAGGCAGCAAAATCTGTGTGCTTACTGAGCACAGGAGAGAGATGTAAAAATTATTCTAGAAATGACAGCGTTCGGTTTATATTCCAGGGGGAGGAGGTGGTTCTCCATAGATTCATAGATTTCTCTGATTTCATCTGAGCCTAACACTCCTGTGTACCATTTGGAGTGAATCACGTATTTATGTAATGCAATATTCAGTAGAGAAAGCCAAGTCAGCCTTCTAATGCTGTTCTTTCCTCAGATCAAATTCAGCATATAGTAACTGAGAGGATAATGGTAATACAATTGCAAAGATCTCAAAATGGCTGTTTTTTTGTTCTTATCCTTCAAGAAAGCACTGAAATGTCATAAAATCAAGCTTATATAAAATGGGAACTCAGTTTTGCCATCTGTATTTGCATGAAAAAGAACTGCACCTTTGATTATCAATTAGGGCCCATGTTATCAATCTGAATACCCCTGCCTGCCCTCTTCATTATGAAATACAGTGCTCAGATGTGATTGGGTTGAACATTAATTGAAGTCACAGGGTTTGAATGGGAATGTTTTGTGCAGTCCTTTGCAGTAAAAAAATGCCAGCAAGATCACGAAGAGCTGTGTCAGTATTACAGCTCTGCTTTGATGCAGTGTGCTAAAGATGCTCGTGTCTTCAAACAGTTATGAAAATACATACCTGCCTATGTATGTTCCTAATCAATTGCTGAGATCTGTTGGGCTTCAGTGCCTTGGAATGGAAGAATGCAATGCATCTATTAAAAAAGCAATTAATTTGTTACCCTGAACTGCACTGGAGGAAAATTCATTTCTATCCTTGAAGTCGACGGTAATTTTGGCACTAAATTTCACTAACAGTGAGCCCGGGCCCTCTCTTGCTGATTTGCTAAGCGTCTCTCTCTCCCTGTGCTTAAAGAAATGCGATGTTATACATTTACTGAAGCCCTACCACAAACACACACGACCAGTCACACATCTTTGCAAGTAAGAAAGAAGAACGCCATAGAATACTTGACTGCACAGAGGAGGAAGAACAAGATGGAAAAGATCATTTTCCTAGGTGTAGTCTAATATACCACACTTCTGCAGCAGTTCTAAAATAGAAATATTAGAATTGATTCTTTTTAAGATCTCTTTGTCTCACGATATACCACAGAGAACACAGTACTTTCTTGCCTTTTTGTCCCCTAAACAGAGCCAAAATAGTCAATGACAGGAGAAGGGCAAAGAAAACCATTGAAGACACGTAAGGATGGATTAAAGAGAGAAGACACCAAATATCATAGGGAAACCAGTCACTGAATTCATACTGATTTCAGTGGCACCACGGTTACATTTTCAGAAGTATTTTGGGATGGTTTAATTTTAAGTCCTTCCTCATATGGAAATCCCACTCAGCATCGTAGGAGGTGGCAGTGATAGGAAGGCATATATATGTGTATGCATATGATGGTACAATCCATACAATCACAGCTTTGGCTAAATCAAGCAAATTTTGTAACCTAGAAACATTAAAATTAAGTAAGATTTTAATAAAAAATTAAAATGGCAACAGATGCTGTTCTTTTTTTAAGGATTTAGAATAATAGAAATAAAATTGGAAATAGGCAAATGGATTAAAAAAACCCTTCCTTGAATTAAAACTGCTAAGTCTGTACCAGACAGGCACAGATTTGTCAGGTGGATAACACCATCCCTGTCATCTCCCTTGAGGTTGTGACTTCAGCTGGATTGTAAGATGCTGTGGGCAGACATCAGGTCTTTCTAGGTGTTTCTGAACAACTCAAACCAATGAAGTCATGATTCTGCGTGGCTGCTATGACTGGTTTTTTTAAATTATTTTTTGGTGATGGTTTTAAAATTTATTACTTCTTAAGTCAGAGGAAAAATTCCCAGGAATTATCTCTGAGTGTGCCTGCTTGGCTAATGCAGTAGGGAGTGAACATGGGACTTGGTGTGAGTGTGAACACTTTCTAGCTGGCATTGCAACGGCTTCTTTGGACAGGACGCAGAGACTATGTCACAGTTACTAATGGGTTATGTAAGGATTTGCAGTAACACGTCCCTTGGTGAGAGAAAAGAGGAATAAAGTGGGATTTTTAGGAATGATAGAATGTTAGTTAATAGATGTCTGTCTGTAATTCCATCATACTACTTTTGCAAGAGAAACTTGCACATTTCACATGGAAAGATTCTCATTTTTCCAGCGCCGTAACGCAGCACGCAGTTACAATTAGGCTGTCTTGTTAATTGTCAAAGTGTATGGTAACAATTACTGCCGGCAGCCGCAGTGAGGGATTAGACACACCTCTGCAGGACAGACCTTGCAGAAAGGCCCAAGGTAGAAGAGCAGCTCCATAAGGGCTCTTTGAAGAAATCTATCCCTGGGGAGATGGGTGCTGCTGGGGAAGGGAGGGTGCGTGGGACAGTTCTCCTTTCTCTCCCTATTCTTGCTCTGCAGGAGTCCACAGTGCACTCCTGTGTGAAGTGTGTTCTGTGTCAGATGGCTGCAGAATGAGCCTCCTCCCCTTGTCAAGGATGATGAGTATCTCCACTCCCTGATACTTTCCCCAATTCCTGAGCTTAGCTGTACTGGGACAGGGTAAAGCATGAGCACAATTCACACCAGCCTCTAAGCCTTGAGAGAGACAGTATGGTTACTCAGGAACTATGATCCAATAAGCCTTCCCATACCGACAGGGTGCAGTTTATATAGATTAAAATCAGTTTAAATGAACACAGCAAGACTGAAATGCTCTGGAATGTACAGAAGCAAGCTGAAGGAATTGAGGAATGCCTTTTTCCTCATCTCTTCCTCACTATCATTTTTCCTGTCTCTTCCTCAGTGTTGGGAGCTTGTCCTTCAAAAATGTCCCACTGAGGAAAGCAGATCCTTCTGCAGGATGTGAAGGGATGATATGAAAGAGGGATGAGTGAGAGCTTTGCCATTAAGTCTGTCCTCTTCCAGATCAGAGCTGTATAGCTTACATCAGGATGGCAAGTCAAGCCATTGAGGACTTTCCATAGGACTCCAACCAGTTTTTACTTAAAAACAGTAAAAATGTTTATTTGAAAGGCCCACAAAAGCTTTCCTGACAGCTCATTAATGAAGCTTAGCTGTCCAATCTGAACGTGAGCACTAGCGCAGATTCTCAGCGCTAGGTTCCCAAAGCACTGACTGATCAAACGACCGTGAATTAATGCAAACTTGTGAATTAACACAAACACAACCTTATCCTGAGGAGGAGGAGAAGGAGACAGGCAAAGATCTTTGATACCTGTAGGCCAAACTCCCCAGGAAGTCAGTGGGAGCTCTGCTAGTGCAGGAACAGCGTAAACTGTCATAAATATACAGGAGAGCGGATGCCAAGAAAATATTTCACACATTTGTGTACTGAGTGGCCTCTAAAGTCTAATGACTGCATAAGGCAGGAACTCTGCAATAACAAAACTCTCAGATATGCTGCTTCAATGTATTGGTGTAGCTTTCTCTGTGACTCTATTTCCCCTTTCTCTCTCCCTATTAAAAAAAAAAAGTTGCCCAACCCTGCAAAAAACCCCACAGTTCACAGCAGCATCTCACCAGCTTAGGTGCCCAATACCCATTGGCATGCAATGATTTTTAGCGGCCTTTGAAAAGCCACCCGGATGCCTGTCTGTGTATGCACCCAGTATTTCTGTAAATTTGATCTTTTCCATCACTTTATCCATTTCTCTGGTCAGACTTCCAGGCACCAAAATTTGCCTCTGTTAGCTGCGTGTTGATTCTCTAAATTATGCAGACGTGTGATGCCTGTTTGTCTTATTAAGGTAGGTGTCTAAGGCAATCTGTGATGTAAGACTAGTTATATTTTCTTATTACAGGTTTAGCAGATGATGCAAATTTTCAAAGTATTTAATCCTTGTAGATAAACCACCTTGTTTAAGAAAGTAGTGTTTAGGAAACTAGCATTTAATTAAAATCTGATACTATTGTTTTAATGAGAAACTTCTGTGTAGCACCTAAAGCAAAGAATTAGTTGCTGGGAGCTTAGGCTTTATCAAAGTATGTTTAGAAACAGAAAAAATGGGCAGAGTTAGCTGATTTTGCTTGAGATACACAAATGCTCATCCAGGCTTCTCTGGCTGTCGACGCTAGCAATACGTGTAATTTGAGTTAGGTGCTGGTCAAGCAAAGCCATGTTCATCAAAGTGCTCCAAGAACAGCTAGGTTTGAGCAAATGCTGAGCTTTCTGTATACAGTTCCTAAACATTCGCTGAATCAGGATACCAAATAAAGTCCAGTGAAACCCTGATTTATTCAGATAAGCAGGTTCTCGTTTAATCTTCATAGTCATACACTGTTACTCCGTTTACTCACCCAAGTGTAAGAGTGCAGTGGTTATGTAAAGTGATGCTTATATTAAGATGTTATTTTCACATACACTTTGGTCATGTGTAAACACCAAACATGACTACAATAACCTCCAGCAGTACAAGTTCCAGATCCAATTGGGATGACAAATATTTGTGAAGGGTTTTTTTTTTAACAACATGGCAATGTGAATTTAAATTTTTGCGTGACTAAGATACAGTTTGTAATTGAAAGTAACATACACAATTAAAAGTGAGGCAACAGTGGATTTGTTGCCTGACTCTACTAATGATTGCTTTAATATACTCTTCACTTGTTAATGGTGCTATCAATTATTTTCCTGTAAATTAGCTATTGTGAGTTTAAGGTCTTTTTGCAATGACTGTGTTAGGTTGCAGGAGCATAAATCAAATTCCCATCTCTTTTTACATCCATAACCATAACATATGGCTTTTATTAGAAAGTGTTGTGTTTTATAATGTCTTCTTAATGGACAGTGTGTGGATGTGTTGATGATGAAAGCCATCTTCCTTCATGCAAAATATTAACACATATGGCCTACGTCTCCATAGATACAAGTTACAGAATCATATTTAAGCCATGAAATACTCAGTATATACTTCAACTTTGCCCAGAATTAGTATTTCTCTAACTTAATGACCCTTCAAGGAAAGACCAAGGTAGGGGTGAATCAGGGGTTCAATTCTAGCAGGTATGCACATGAAATTGTGAATAAATGTGATAACATCCACTGAAAAAAAACGACAAACCCAAACCACTTTATAAAATGCCTGTTTCTAAATGAAAATACCCATAGAGAATTAGAAAATGGAATTCATATCCACCTAGAATTCCAGCTCATACATCACAGAAGACCCTTAACAATGGTTATAGATTTTTGTCCTCTGACCTAGAAGATCATAATCCTTCCAAGCAAAGGAAGGATTTTAGCCTCTGTTTTATCATTTTCATTGGGACAGCATTATCCATTTGGCCTTTGCACTATGCCATAAAATCTTGGTTAAGTACACTGCTTCGCCTTGAAACATGTTCTACCAACAGGTTCCTGGGACACTTTGATTCAAATCAACGACTGCTGAAGTTTGGCTTGGTTAAAGGAAGCTAACCACACCACTTGAAGACTACTCTCCAGCCTTCCCTCTCCATTTCCATGTCCCCTTGGCAGAAATCAGGGATTTGAAAGCTGCAATTCAACAGCATTATCCTTTCATCTAATGGTAAATATTTTATTATTCCTTTATTATCCATGCTGTTTAAAGGAATTCATTTAAAATATTAAGTTCTTTGTTCAGGGAGGAAATCTCCAAAGAGTACACAAACAAGTGTCTTTAGAAATGCACCAAGATAACTACAGGCTCTGCTCCAGCTTTCCCCATTCATTCAGTTTGAAGACCTGGTGGTTCCCTTCTGGAGATCTCTGCTCAGACCACAAGTCTCCAGCAGCTGCTGTTCCACCATCCATTCACACATGCCCAGTTTCCCTGTCCCTGCTCCTATTCCCACTTCAGTTTCCTGCACTGGTCCAATTTGCTCCTTAATCTGATCACACTTCTTTAATCCTCCTCAGGAACACTGATCGTCCTCCCACACCAAAGCACCACTCATCCCTGTCGAGGGCTGGCAGCAATTATGCTGTAATATAAGGTGCATTTAAGAGAGTAAACCCCTATCCAAACCCATTCCTTTGTAAAGGCACTACCTGTCATGTATTTTCCAGTTTATCAATAGGGGTACCTTGGGGGTCAATCCTGATGATGCTCCTGAATAAATGTTTTCTTTACTTTTGACTTCAGAAGCAGAATCAGGCCCTAATTAATGCCATTATTTTCATACATAATAGCACGAAAGGTACCTGCTTAGAGGATTTGTGTTCAAGACCATCTTTATCCACAGCTATGCTGAGAACTGCACCAGTGTGCAATCCCTTTCCAAAACAACCGCAGGCACCAGGAGGGGAGGAGTTGTCCTTCAGTAGCCAGGCAAGAAACCTGTCACACATAATGTCCCTTCTACACAAATGAACCAT
Organism: Phoeniculus purpureus; assembly: GCA_028565055.1. NCBI lineage: Eukaryota > Metazoa > Chordata > Aves > Bucerotiformes > Phoeniculidae > Phoeniculus > Phoeniculus purpureus. Next base: position 8,938,928 of record JAOXOE010000441.1, on the reverse strand, counting down.
CTCGTCTGATTAATACTTTGCATTTCCCTCAAGGGAAAAGACAGAGTGAGGAGGTAAGAGAGGAACTGAATTACCCATTCTCAGAGAAGCATGATCATAAATATTTAACATGGTACGTATGAGGGAAGAGAAAGGAACAGACTTTCTTTGCTAGTCCAGCTGAGAACCTCTCCAAATCCCCTGCTCTGCCAGGTACTGCCTGCACCCATGATCCTTTCTCCATATAATAAAGGGGAGAGAGCTGTTAGCTAGTAAGAGGGCTGGACAAAGTGTCTCATTACTGGTGAGGTAACGGCCTGTAAAAATATGTGCATGGCAAGAAATTACCTGGTATAATGAACATGTCCCCAGACTGTGAATGGGAACCTGCCCCCAGGCTGTGGGTTTTCAGCAGCCTAGAGAATAAGGGTCTCTGGAAGACCAGGTTGGAGGACATGAGCTCATGTCTTGGTGTCCACTCGTGCCCCATGCACGAGGTCTGCTTAAAGTATTATGTCCCCATAGCCTGTGCATGATTTTGGGGTGACCACACACACAGATGGGTGCTCTGCTCTGATAGTGGAGACAATCCTGATGGTATGGTGTGAACAAGTGGGGCTGAAGGGAGGTTTGCGTGTTTTGATGAGGGTGCTGATTGCATAGCTTACCCTTGCATATCTGGAGGAGTAGGGATCCTCAAAGAGCGCCCAGATGCGGGGCTGCCACCGTCTCCAGAAGCCCCCAGACCTGCCGTCTGGGGAGTCACTAAGTGCTAGGCGTTTTGTCATCTCCAGCTCCTCTTCACCATCGCCAGAGTCTCCGGTGCCATCTATGTCCCCGTCCTCAGCACTGCTATCCAGGGGAGCCCCACCAAAGCTGTCCAGCGCCTCTTCGGCGTCGCGGTGCTGCCGGTAAGTCATCCAGCAGCAGGGCTCCACATCGGTCTCATCGATGCCCCAGAAGGCCAGCTCCTCCTCATACAGGGGCCCGCACACGTCCGCGGGGCAGTGCAGCTTGCCGGTACGGTAGTAATTCAGGATGTGGGCGAAGACACCCGGGTGCCGGTCAAAGAAGAACTCATCCGTGCGGGGATCATAGTCGAAGTGGCTGTGGGCATCGGGTTCGGCGATCCAGGCCAGCCGAGTGCCGGGCAGGGTGCGCAGGGTGCTGCGGTAAGTCTGGTGCCTAGTCCCTCCCACGTTGATAACAATGCGGTCGCTCTCGTCGCCCTGGCCCATCTCGTCTCTTATCAGGCATGTCGCAGACTCATCCAAGCAAGCACGGCAGGCGGCGAGCCCGTCACGGCACGGCTGCTCGGCGGCCGTCGGCGCCTAAACCGAGGCCCGGTCCGTGCCGCAGGGGCCCCGGGCCCCGTGCGGCTCCGCTCCCCGGTGGTCGCTCCGAGTGAGGGCTCCCGGTGCCGCTGGCTCCGGCGCTGCGCCGCCGCCGTCTGAAGTCAGACGATGGGGGCCCGCGGAGGCTGCGGCGGCGGCGGCGGCGGGGCAGGGGCAGGGGGGGCCATG
>JAOXOE010000441.1:8913157-8937326 GCA_028565055.1 Phoeniculus purpureus | reverse complement strand
CAGTGAGCAGGGACATCTTTTAACTAACTAGATCAGGTTGCTCAGACTCCATCAAGCCCAACCTTGAATGTCTCCAATAATGGAGCTTCTACCACCACTCTAGACAACCTGTTCCAGTGTTTCACCAGCCCCATTGTAAAGAATTAATGGCTCAGGAGCCATTAATTAGAATCCTGTCAGAGGTCTGGAGTTTTGCCATGCCTGAGGCGAGGTTTGCAGCTGCATTGCACTTAGTTCTTTTTTAGTGTAAAAACACATGGGCCTTTAGTTGGACATAGCCAGAACGAATCCTTAAACCACTCCTAATGATAGGTCATTTCTCCCAGAAAAAGTAGACAGTAGGGTTCAGCTGTCCTCCACAGAAGGAAATTTCACACAAATCACTGCAATTTTACTCTATGAACCAAGGGCTTGAGTGTTACAAAGGTGATCCTTGACCAAAGCTAGTATCTCACAGGCTTTTTCTCACAGGCTTAGCATTTTCTCTACTGACATGACCCTCTATGTGATTCCATCCAAGATGAAAGAAGCTTCTGAGGTTTGTCAAGGGACAAGAATTTGTGTCGCGTGTCTTGAGCCCTTCGCCTGCAAGCAGATGTTCCTTCTTCACAGCCTTTGAAAAATCTGTGGTGCTGTCCAACACATCCATTCAGACTGAGCTGTGCAGCCCTCAGTCGGAAGGGCTGCTTGACCTCTGAGCCACTTGCATAGAGTGAAAGGTTCTTGCAGTATAGGCAGGTGTGCCTTAATGCTGCAGGTCTCGTCAGGAGTTCATTTCGTGGCGTCTTTTCTAAAACGTGTACCCTACCTGCTGCCTCAGTCCCCTCTTTGGAAGGGTAACTGGCCATAAAGATCTCACTCAAATTTCACAGTGGATGAAATGCTGGGAAATGCAAAGGGAAAAGGAGTCACAGCTGATGTCTGAAGCTCACACCAGGCGTTAAGAAGCTAGTAGCATTGACTGTGACCCGTTATTGGAGTCAGCATCAACCATGCCATAGATGGACTGACTTTGTCCCTGGGCTTTGCTAAAAGGAGAAAAATGAGAAAGCAAAAGGCAGGGAAAATGATGACTTAAATGAAAATGGGCACAGGTATTTCTTTGGGAAGAAAAAGAAACGGTCTGTGGACCGAAGAATGAAAATGTAGAGTATTTTTGTAGATTACATACTATTTGACAACGTTGACAGGAGTTGGGAGAGAGCAAACAGAGTTCCTAAGTGCTTCTGTAATTCTTCTTCACTCATGAATGCTTCCCCCTGTGATTTTCAAAGTCTAGAGTACTGTGTGTCTACGTGTTTGTCCAGTTTTAAAACTTAGGCTCCAGTTTGGGAGCCTAAGTACAATTTCCAGAAGAGACAGGCTGTATTTCCCTGAACATCTGTAGGATTAGAAGTTTGTCATTTGCTGGTAATTAGACTTTGACTCTTTGATTATTTCAGTCATTGTAGAAAACATTCTGAATCTTTACAGAACTGTTTACTTTTCTGTTTACCGAATTGCCGCAATTCCCCCAGAAAGTTCTTTAAGAAAATGAAATTAAGGTTTTCTACAAATACAGTTGGCATTTTCTGGGACCTGGAAATGACTGGATTATGTAGAAGCTGTTTCATTTGGATGAATCTGTTTTTACTCAATGCCCAGAAATGATCCTGGGCAGCAGGCACTGACTGGAATTCCAGCCTCTCTATTGCTGCTTTGCAATCAGCTCTATTGTGACTTCTGGAGTATTATGAACATACTTAAGACATAGCTAGTGATTCCTTTAACTATTTAGTTCCCTTTCTTCCACAGAGTGCTAATTCTGAAGTGATATGCCCAGAATGATGAAATCTTTTGAGCCGTAAGATTATCTACATAAACTATCTAGATCTGTGTTTCCTTGGAGGCCACTTTTTCCTTCCATGTGAGTTTTAATACGTTGCACTTGCTGCACATAACGGCATCTTCAAGGCCAAAGGCCAGTGCATTTTCAGCAACTTTGTAACCAAAATAAGAGTTTTTCCAAAGGTCTGTTTGACTTCAAGAGAAAATATATGACAACTTTCACTTTTTTTTTTTGAGCTGCTGCATGGGCGCAGGGCTGAAGGTTCTGCAGTTACTACCAGTGTTTTGCAGTTATAGTGTCTTAGAGAGCTGCTTGCATAACCCTGTTTGCTAGGAAGCACTGAAAATCCATGAGTCTGCCTGGATTCAGTAGGAGCAAAAAGTGTGTGACCGCTCTGCTGCTCACGCTCAGGCACCTAAAATACATGTCCACCTGCAGATGCTGTCAGATGTATACTTTACAGTATTTTTTTGCTTAGCTGTTAAACTCTGTGAGGTAGAGGGTGAAGGGCAAGTACCTGTTTGGATCACAGAATCACACAACATTAGGGATTGGAAAGGACCTTGAAAGATCATCTAGCCCAATCCCCCCACCACAGCTGGATCACCTATATCAAGTTACACAGGAACATCTCTAGATGGTTTTTAAATGTCTCCAGCAAAGAAGACTCCATAACCTCCCTGGGCAGCCCACTCCAGTGCTCTGTCATCCTCACCATGAAGTAGTTCCTTCTCATACTGATGTGGAACCTCCTGTGTTCCAGCTTACACCCATTGCCCCTTGTCCTATCATTAGATGACACTGAGAAGAGCCTGGCTCCATCCTCCTGACCATGTTACTTTCATAGCTTCACTTTGCTGAGGCCAATTTTTTAACAGGTAAGGTGCTCTCAGCGAAATTGTCCACTCTTCTAAACAATTCCATGGGCAGCTAAGATCCTCCCATAAACTCCACAGCCCTAAAGATGAATACTAATGAGAAGAAAGTACGTGCCAGACGCTCAGCTGGTGGAAAAGGAAATCATTCCCTTCCCCGCAGTGCTGCCAGGTTCACTTACATCAGATGAAAGTCTGACCAAATGTCCCAGTAAACAGAGCAACGCATCGAGAAGATGAATATAGGAGAGCCTAAGCCTAGGGACCAGTAGTGATTACTAAACTTGATGGGAAACCTGCCTTCAGAACTTCGTCAGAAATGGCTTTATCACCGTGATTCTGTACCTGAACCATCCAGAACACATCACTATTCTAAATAATAAGAAATTACTGTAATCAGCTGCAGTAGGCAAGGGAGAAGTAATTAGTGGTGCTGAATATATGGTTAAATAGGTCTTTTTTCCCTCTACCTATTGGTTCCAGTTAATATTACACAGGTGTCTTCTAAGATCAAATTACCTGAACGGATAGGTAACATTTTCCTGATGAGCATTCATGAGCAGACTGTTGTTCTAAGGCAGACCTGAGACCATCAAGTGTTTGCTAATAGAGAAGTTAATTTTGGAAAGAAGTGTAAGTGTTTGTAACATCTGCGCATTTCCCTAACGAATGGCTTGTTACCAGCTGATTCTCCACAGACTTCACCAGTCATGTCTGTACCGTAAAGAACCAGATGAACAGACATACCCCAGCAGAAAACAGAACTTGGCTGCCAATTTCACAATTTCTCTTTCATGGTATTGAAATATCTTTAGGAGGAGATCACTGTGTGTGTGTTGTCTTGTTCTCCCTGCGCTGGAATTCTGTGCCATCATCAGACTGAAGGAAGCCTGTCTCTTCAGTCAGGCAGATCTTAATCTTAGAGCAGTTTTGCCTGAGAAGTTCCTTTTGATTCAAGGATTCAGCCTGAAACACTGTGGCTTACGAAACCATTTTAAGAAGCACAAACTACCCCTTTGCAGTGCAGAGAACATTAAGATTTATGGCTTGTTACTAGCTGTGGGGAGCTTTGTATCTGTAGATCATGCTGGTCCTCTCCCTGTACTGAGATTTTTGCAGGCTTCAGTGCAGAACTTCATCTGAAATAGCTGCCGTGAAGGACAATTGCAGGTAACTAACCCTTACAGTCTAGATCTGCGTGATCTTGCTGGGTTTCTGATTACAAAGTGATCGTTTCTGTACCTTTCATTTGGTGCTTCATGTGAGGAATGGCATGAAAGACGGCCAGCTCTGGGCATTGCTGGGTGGACTGCAATCTCTGGGTTTATGTATTCTCCCATTTGTCTCCACAGTGAAGCAATACTGTTGTTTGCATTTTGCACCTTTGAACAGTGAAATCTGCTTCACTTCTAGCAGGGTCCCTTCCTGTAGATTAGCAATACAATAATGGAAAATTTTGCTGCGTTTCAGTGGTCAGATCAGCGCTGCACAGGCTCTATAAACAGCAGCCTATTCCTGATGCATTTCCTCTGGGTTTTGTGTGTGTGACTTACTGACATCACAGGACCACTTCTTCTCCTCTGCAGCACATCCTCTTAATCCTAGAGGCAGAAGTGGTTTGGGATGTACTGTACTCTGGTGGAATAGCATTAGGAAATTGCTTTAAGTCGAGGAGTTAAAGCTTCCTTCCTTTTCCTCTCCCATTCCTCTTCTACTGCAGTGCTCTCAGATCCTGAGGGTCTCAGTCCCTGAGGGTCTGTGTGTGTTCTGCTACGGAGTGACTGCTCACTCTGCATCCATTTTAGGGAGGAACAAGGTGTTCAGCCATCCGTGGGGATGCAGGAATGCTCCCCTTTGCTCTGAGCACTGACGGCCATGCCACCACCTGGCAGTAGCGGGGAGCAATTCACTTCTTGCTTTCTTGAAGAAACTGCAGTCACTGCTGAATGGTGAGTTGAATGGTTTCTGGGTAAGAGATTTGCAGTCTCAGCTGTAAAATGGTGAAACTTTGTGTCTGTCCTAAGACTACATTTGTTAATAACCAGCTTTTCTATTTAATCACTGTTTTACATTGCCTGAAGGCTACAGCACTGGAGGTATCACACTCTTGAGCAGCTTTACAGTTCAGGAGAACTGCGGGGTCCAGCCAGTGTGTTTGGGTGTATCTCCTGCCCTAGACTACACGTGGGTTTGCTTTAGCTCTCCATGTTCACTCACCAACTGGTCTAATAAATAAACCGATCTGTAGATAACACGATCACACATTTCTTCTACTGTTGTTTCAAGGGGAAACGATGATGGATAAAATACAAATTTCTTAAGAAATTATTTTTAAAAGTAATCTTTAATGAATGTCAAATCTAGCATAGATTCAGATTTGGCAAGTTTCCTCTAAAGCATCTGCACAACTGAGCACAGGCCACGGACTAGAAGGACGACCTGGACCTGAGCTCTCTAAGGGCGGCAGGTTTTGATTCACTCACTTTCCACTGAAAATAATGCAAACCGATTCCATTCCTTGCAGTGTTTTTTGAAAATCTTGCCTTGAAATTCTGCCCCAGAGCAATATAAAAGCTCTCAGACAGCAGAGCGCCTGAATTGGCTCTCCATATGCCACTGAATTATTGCGGAGTGTGGAAAATTGTTTGCCTGGGTGCAGTGGCAAATCCACAGTCTGCGGGGAATTTGGAAACAGGGGGTAAGACTTCAAAAAGCAAAACAACACTGAGTTCCTTTGCGTTTGTCACAGCTGGAGTAGAAAGCACTTGGCACGTCCGCACGCACCACGCACAGTTTTCACACGAGGCAGAAATGACACGAGCCTATTTGACATGTCTGGTGTTCCAGGAGCGGGGACGTGGGGATAGCTGCTTCCTTGCGTGTCTGATCTGATGGGCTGTCTCCGTTCTGCTCCGTTCGTGCTGTCAGTTTACAAGTGTAACAACTACCCGTACTGGACACCTCTAGCTGGGACTTGCACAGTCTGACGCGAAAGGACTGGCAACCTTGGTTTTGGAGCCTGTAGTCATTTCTGTGCCAAAAATAAGTCTTGACGTTTTTATTGTTCTGGGTAGTTGCACTTCTGCATTGAGAAAAGTAAGAGTCCGGTGGTTTGGGGGCTTTGAATGAGCTTTGAATGAGCTTTGCTTCCCGGCTGCTGCTAGTGGCACCCTGTATGTTACGAGTATCTTGTGTTATGAATATTGTGTAGAATGAGCTTTGGGATTTTCATGCCATTAGGAAATAATATGCAGGTTATTCATTACATTCTCTTGTGCTTTGATGGACAATCTGGTAGTGATGTGGATCATGAACTGGCTGCAGGATAGAAGCCAGAGAGCAGTGGTCAGTGGGACAGAGTCTAGCTGGAGGCCTGTGTCTAGTGGAGTCTCACAAGGGTCGGTACTGGGACCAGTCCTATTCAATCTATTCATTAATGACTTAGATGAGGGATTAGAGAGCACTGTCAGCAAGTTTGCTGGTGACACAAAGCTGGGAGGAGTGGCTGACACCCCAGCAGACTGTGCTGCCATCCAGTGGGACCTGGACAGGCTGGACAAATTTAATGAAGTATAACAAGGGCAAGTGTAGAGTCTTACATCTGGGCAAGAACAACCCTAGGGACCAGTATAGGGTGGGAACTGACCTGCTGGAGAGCAGTGTAGGAGAAAGGGACCTGGGGGAATAGGGGACAGCAGGACCATGAGCCAGCAGTGTGCCTTTGTGGACAAGAAGGCCAACAGCATCCTGAGGTGGATCAGAGGGCGGGTGGTTAGCAAATTGAGAGAGGTTTTCCTCACCCTCTACTCTGCCCTGGTGAGACTGCATCTGGAATATTGTGTCCAGTTCTGGGCCCCTCAGTTCAAGAGGGACACGGAACTGCTGGAGAGAGTCCGGCACAGAGCCACGAAGATGATGGACGGAGCAGAACACCTCTCTTACAAGGAAAGGCTGAGGGAGCTGGGTCTCTTTAGCTTGGAGAAACAGAGACAGAGGGGTGACTTCATTAATGTTTACAACTATGTGAAGAGTGGGTGTCAGGAGGACGGAGCCAGACTCTGTTCAGTGTCATCTAACGATAGGACAAGGGCCAATGGGCGTAAGCTGGAACACAGAAGGTACCACATCAATATGAGAAGGAACTTCTTCACATTGAGGGTGACAGAGCACTGAAAGGGGGTGCCCAGGGGGGTTGTGGAGTCTCCTTCTCTGGAGATGTGTAAAACCTGCCTGGATATGTTCCTGTGTAACTTGGTCTAGGTGATCCTGCTGTGGCAAGGGTGTTGGACTAGATGATCTTTTGAGGTCCCTTCCCATCCCTAATGTTCTGTGATTCTGTGATGTGGATTGGTTAAGCTGTAGATTTATACAGTCTCTTTTCCAAATAGATGTATATAGTCTCGTGGCCTTGCAAGGATAAAATAATGTTTCTGAAATGGAGGAGAGAATGATGCCAGTGCCCTTTTAAGACACTGAGCAGAGTGACCTCAAAAAAGCTGATAGTCCACCAAGGAATGACCATTTTGAGGGAAATAGATGCCTCTATAGGTGGCTTGGAACTCTTGGTTTTTTCCTTAGCTGACATACTAGAAATTTGCCTTTTACATAACATGAATGTTCCGAAATGTAGCTTACTACTGGTTTTCATGTGGCTTTTTTATATAGCTTTGCTTTTGCTGCAGGGATTATTTTATCCAGATTTCAAACTAGCATGGCAGCAAAGTGGAGCTGTGTTTACTCTGTGTTAAATATCCTTATTTAAATGGTAAGGAAAGAGTCTGAAAGCTTTTTAAGAATCCACATGCTTAGTAGTTCTAGCAATACAGTATTTAAAGCAAAACCAGACATTACTGCAGAGTGACGAATTCTGATAATGCAAGTCTTAGATTTGTAAGCCCAAAGTTAAGAAACAGAACTTTGATTCCCATCTCCCCATCCCAAATCTGTTGAATCCAGCAGTTCCCACAGAAGCCTCTTAAAAATGTTTCCAGTCATTCACTGACTGCTGAACACTTCAGAAAATCAGGTCAGTTCTTTAGGTTTCCAAATACGGATTTAGGATCCTAAATATAAGCACGTTAGTCAAAAAGGAATTGGCTTCTTTTTACATAGATTGTGTAGCTACAATCAGATCCACTTGACTTACTCTATTTCCAGCTCTTATGGAGGTCAACAATTGTATTTAGTTCCTGCTTTATGTATAAAATCAGCTTTCCTTGCAGGTGAGTAGGTGTCACCCTGTAGTCCCTCTGGTTGCTTGCCCCTTTCCTTATTCACAAAACAGGCTATTTTTTCTTCACTGCCAGCAATCTGGGAAGAGTACTTGAATTTCCTCAGCCCTGCTTATGTGCCTAAAGCTGTACCTTTCTTCCAGAGCAAACCTTATCAAGGTCCTTTCTCCATGTTTATTCTTTCTGGGATGCTCTAAGAGTGGGGACGCATTTCTTACCCTTCCATTCAAGACACCTTACCCAAAGTTTAATTGCAGGGTTGGCAGCCCCTTTCCACCACTCCAAAAGCTGTTCTCTGCTTTGTCTCTACCTCAGCTCCCATCCCAGGCATCCACCTGGGTTGAAACAGAGCCCAGGAACCCCAGAGCTGGTCTGGAGGAAAAACTTCTACAAAGAAAATGCATTTGGCAACCTACCTATTCCCTGGTCAGCCCTTTTCTAGCCCCATTCCTACTGTACCTCTTGACCCGTACCTGAGAGGAAAATTGCCCTTCCTATAAAGTGTGATGTACCTCCAGCAGTTAATTTTAATTCCTGAACTCTATTTACTCCTGGGTGAGGTTCCCAGGAAGAGCTTTATCCTAAATAGACAAAGTGACGGTGAACAGCACAGTAGGCTCTGAAAGAACATGCAGAGAGTACGTAGTTACTACTATACTTAATCTCTGGTCCTACTAAAGCTGTGTTTTCTCCCAAATTGCTTCCACATCATTGAATTTTTCTTTTACATAGCAGGGCTAGAGCCGAGCATGCCTTTTCTGTACCACCTTGAATCCAAAAGCTGCTGTCTGCAAGAATTCTTTTGCTGTAAAGCAGAGCTACTCCGCTTTACTCAGCTGGTTTATCTCAGCTGAGAATCCTGCCTTGATAAAACCCCCACACAGCACGTGTGTATCAAATACGTACACAAGTGAGTTTTCTCACCTCTGAAATCAGATGGGGTGAACATGGCATGGCCACTGTAATTAGGGACTGAAAGTGGCTAGGTATGCTCCACGTATAACCAGCCTGCTGGAAGAGCTTCCGCAAGCGTGGTGTGGTTAGAGCTACCCTACAGGAGTCTGGCACCAGCGCAGACACTGCGCGCTGAGCCTTTGCAAGTACACAAGTCACATAGCTGGGTGCTAATAGCCATCTGGGAATTCACTTGGCAAAAAGCAGCCATGTGCTGGCACAGAGCTGTCAGAGCTGTTGACGGCACTAGCTGTCCCTCTACATCTCTGTGTAGAGGACAGCGAGGGCACCTGCAGTGACAGTCCTCAGGCAGCATGGAGCGTGCCATAGATGTCATTTTATGCTACAGAAGCTCCTCTTGAGAGCAGCCAGCCCTCAATATCAGAGGCACATGAGTCGCTCTCCCCTGTGACTGCGGGATGGCCAATACAGCTGCCCTGAGAACACTACCATGAAGTCTTAATAGCAAAAGACTGTGTCCTCCGGTGGCAGTTCCAAACCGGAGAGACAAGCTCCAAAGCCAATGAACTGGGGCTCAAGGCTGTGTGTGAAGTTGAGTCCCTGGAAGACAGAATGCACTGGCAAAGCAACACAGTGAAATCAGCCGCTGTGCCAAACGTTGGGTAATTAACATTTCACTGCAACGTGCCACTGATTCCATCTCTTAATCTTACAAACAGGAATTGTCTGCGGAAAAACCTGAATTTCTCTCCTTGCTGTCTGTGGCATAAGTGGACCTGTAAAATTGAACATAAAATTAATACTTTTCCAATTGTTGAACCCAGCAAGTGCAAGTCAGCAGCTTCCCTTTAGCTGTTTCATAGAGTCATAGGCCTCCTGGGATCACTTAGCAAGGAAATACCTTGTTTTTTGAAGTTTGCTCAAGGCCAGTTTATTTGAGTCTGTCCAGCTGTAACTGCAAAAAGAACTCGTTTCCTCACTGCCAACTTACAGGACTTCAACCAATGCACGTAGAAGGCAGGGAATCAGCATTTACAAAAAACTAAGGGTCCATTTCTCCAATTACACTTGGGCTCCCGACTTTGTTGGTTGCATAAGGCAACTTCTGGCGTTCCATTAGTGAGAGGAAGAGAAGAACTGGGATCAATGAGTCAGTTCCCTAATCACTATAAATTGGCATAGCCTCCTGGTTTTTCTTTTCCAGTTTTAAGCTGGCTGAGCTGTACCAACCTCAGCCTCGATATCTTAACCATCAGGTACAGAAATGATTTGTGAGACTTTAAGCTTGTGCCTCAATCCCTGTTTGCTCCAATTCAGCAACAGCAAGGGAGGCTCAGTCTCTACGGAGACTGCTGAGGTTTCATTCCAGTTGGCTTAAAAACAAAGCTGTTTTCTTGAAGTAGGTGAATCTGCAACTTAACAGTGAAATTACAGCATTTGTCGTGCCCTTCATTGCATTTGGCTGTTGACTCACACTATTCCTACGAATGGAGAAATAAAATTGCTATTTTTAGTTGGGACAATATGGATTAGCAGTCTTAGAAGTAGGGATTTGCTGTTGCTTAGGACTGTCCACTGAGAGTCAGCTATTTCTTTTCATTTCCTGGTCCACAGTCCTGGTGTGAGGTATGAGATGGGAGAAGGGAAGAGAGGTTTGGCTGCCTATGTCTAAGCCCTGGAGTCAGCCCTGGGAAGTGGAAAGCAGAGGTCAACAGGGATCATTGCTTCCCGCACCCCTTTGCACAAAGCACAGCTGGCAGGAGCTCGACAGTGGCAGCATTTATGGAGCATTTATGTCTACCCTTCTAGACTAGGAGGCAACACTCAGGATTTTTCCATTGAAATAGATTTCAGTTAATTAAATTTGCATGTTCTGGAAAATCTGATTTTATTCCCCTTTTGTATTACTCCAGAACATTTCAATTCTATTGAAGTATTTTAATCTTCTCTCAGAACAACACCAACTGAAGTGTAGCACTTCTGATCTGTTCAAAATGAATTAGACTTTATATGGCAAAAGTTCAGTGTCTGGTGGGAAATGTACTGGTACTGCCTTTGACTCTTGCTTTTACAGGCTACTTAGAGAGCTCTTGTGGTCTCCCATAGTACACAGCAGTCCCTCTTTTACCAGGCTGGTCCATCAGCTGATGCAATCCATGTTCTTGCACACTGTCTGTCTTGGTTTGGGGCAGAAAAGAACTGCTGTGTTGGAGCTTTGCCAGGCCTCTGTTTGGATTCTTAGAGAGGAGAACGTGCCTCAGATCGTCCCCACGCTTCCTGGTATGTACCTTCATTTAAACCTCAAGCTTCAGACTAATGAATACGTGTACATGCCTTGCTCTCTCAGAGTGAGAGCAGAAATGACTCAAGACTGCCTTTTTAGTTCTGGTTTGCCTTACGTTGCATTGTGCTCGTGTTTAGCAGCGTGCACCATAGCACCCCTGGAACGCAGGTGGAGAGCTGAGCGCTGAGGAAAAGCATGAGGCAAAGGAGGAGCCCTGAGAGCAGGGATGCTTTGGCCCCAGAGGTGTTCCATTCCTCTGGCTTTTTATTCAGTGCTGTGTAATTATGCCCTTTACCCTGGCATAGGTGGTGGTGGCAGCAGATAAACTGGTCATGGCACCACACAAACTACAGCTGTTGGTATGTGGCAAGCGGGGCTTGCTGTTGTGCTTTATGCCACAGCCAGCAACCAGCCTGCAAATAGTTGGAGGCAGAGACATTCAGCACAGCTGTTCAGAAGAAAAGACTGCATTGAAAACTTGAGAGAAGTGGGAAATCAGTGAGCAAGTTTTATTTAAAAGATCTGTCAAATTATTTCTATAGTACTCTAAAGGCCGTTTCAATTTGCAGTTATTCATTATTCACACATTATTCCAGTTTTCTTATTTCTGTTTTTGGCGCCGTTTGTGTTCCCAGCTTGAGTCACAAAGTGAGCATTGCACAAGGCATCCAGCATGAATTTGACCCACTCAGCTGGCATCAAGAAAACTCAGTAAATACCCAGGGGTACACTTGACAGTATGCAACACACCACAGCTTCCCAGTAAAGACTGACTCCTAAAATCCTCAGCAATAGCTGCATTGTATTGGGCTAGAAGCTCCGCAAATGCCCCCAAATCTGGCGGTCTCAGCATCCTTACCGTGCTAACAATACAGAAACACAGCTGCAGATAAATTCAGGACCTAAACCACTCCGCAGGAACAGAGAATGGATCTATTTCCCCTATAAATGTCTGCCTTTCTCCCCCTGGATGAATGCATACCCTCTTCTCGCCTTACTGTTCTTTTTTTTCACCTTGATGCTTTTGCCTCTTTGATGCTCTTTTGCTGCATTGTGAACTTCTGCAACTCAGGTGGATCAAGATGGGCCCCCACCCTCTGCCTGATGAACCTGCTTCTTGAGTATAACCACAGGGGTTTAGTCAATGGCAAACCCTGACTGCTGTTTTGGGGGGGGTTAGGTGTAAAAATCTTGTAAATATGGAAAAGTTCCACTCCAGAATAAAAAAAGCTTTTTTTTTTTTTTTAATCTTTTAGGTCAAAGATTTGTCATTCCTGTGAGGGATATCTCATTACTGGAGGCAATGAGAATTGGGGATACTCTTCCTCAGACCTTAAAGGTAAAAATTGCACCATGAGTTAGAAATTATCTGATCTGGAGAGGAGGACGGGAATCGCTCTCAGATAGTCCTCCTATCCTAAAGGAAGATTAAAGCCAAATGCTGACAAACCATTGGTTTTTACTACATCCCCTCTTCGAAAGAAAGGTTCTCCCTCTGATCTCAACTCTCCTATTTTCAGCCAAGTTGTGTACTCCTGTTAGTAAAATCGGTGCGATGTCTCCTATTAGTCTCACAGGCACTAATCACGTATTTGAATGTTGAAAAACAGTTGCAGAATTTCAGCAGAATAATTTGACATAAGGTGAGTTTTGTCAAAGACTGTGTTCACACAACCAATACCTCTCTCCCTCCTTCCCCCTCTCTTTTCACAGCACTAGTGCTCTTAAAGGACAGGAAACTTGCAGTGAAAGTACCTAAATTAAAAGACTCACTTAAACAAGGCCCAAATAAAGACATTAATAAAAAGTCCAGTTGCATGCCCTGATCATTCTTCCCATCAGTTTCTGTTTCTACCCCGAGATAGCCTCTCCCCTGTCAACTCCATCTGGATATGTTTGAAGGCTGCATTATGTTCCTGCCTTTGTAGTGTTTCATAGAATCAGAATGGTAGCGGTTGGAAGGGACCTCTGGAGATCATCTAAGTCCAACACCTGTGCCAGAGCAGGGTCCCCTAGACCAGATCACACAGAAACATGTCCAGGCAGGTTTTGAATATCTCCAGAGGCAGAATGGGCAGCCTGTTCCAGTGTCGTGTTACCCTCCCCATAAAAAAGCTTTCCCTTATGCTTCAATTGAATCTCCTGTGATCTAGTTTAAACCCATTGCCCCTTGTCCTATCCCCCAGTACCACAAAGAAGTAACTGGTCTCATCATCCTTTAGATAGTCTCCTCCTCTCCAGGCTGAACAGACCCAGCTCTCTCAGCCTCCTCTCACAATGAAGATGCTTCAGCCCCCGATCACCTTGGTGGCTCTGCGTTGGATGATTTCCAGTACCTCCCTGTCCCTCTTGAAATGGGGAGTCAAGAACCGGGTGTAGTAACTCCAGATGCAGCCTAACCAAGGCATAACAATGTTTAATCTATGAGTTCCTTTTGGATGTTAAATCTGCTCCTAATTTCAGCTTCAAGTTTGTGACATTAATAGCAAGTGCTCTGCGCAGGGCACATCTGCAAGGATTGCCTCTCAAAGTATCTTCTCACTCATACCAGAAACTGTCTTTGGCATCTTAATTTTTGTTGTTCTTTTTTTGTTCCCCGTTAGAGACTGGCTCTGAATGTTAGATGAAAGGAGGAGCTGCTTGAAGGACAAAGCGAGCCACTTTTTCCTTCACGTTAGGTAAGGATCAATCACCAAAAGATCTTCACCGTTACAAACCTGCATCATAAGTAAGTACATTATGATAGTAATGGTCATTGTGTTAGATCCTTTGCAACTTCACAACCAGTCTAGTCACAGTAGCATTGATCTGTCAGAAGTTACTACCTCTAATTCCACAGGGGTCTCCACTCAGGAGCAATGATGTCAAGAACTGTGCAAACTGACTTTCTTATGCTGATACCTTTTCTCAGTGCAGTCACTGAGGAAGTAATTGTCTTTTAAAACAGTGGCATTTGTGGAGGAAAAGTAGCTATTGACTAATTGATTATTTGAAGCTTATTTATTACCATGCAAATGGGGAAAGAATTGTCTCCAGAGTCTGGGCAGCTGCATCTTTCTGAGCAGAGCTGGGAAAGAAACTCATCCTTAGAGGTTTATGTTTTCCACACAGCCAAACTCTGCCCGTGTGCCCCCACTGTATCCTTGTTGTCTGCATGAAAAAAATCCCCACTGACACTGTCAAATTTCCATAAGGCTGAAGCCACGTACACCAATGAGACAGTGCCTCTCCCAGACAGCAAACTGTCGAGCCAAAGCTACCTTCTAACTACAGAAGAGCTACCTGCTGCTTTCTTTCACCATCAGTCACGGATCTGTAGGTAAGCTTATTTGTATTTGTACTGTCCTTCTTGCTGTGTTTATATGTGGGGTGACACTAACAGGCGTCCTTGCCCTTGTACAAGGCTGGAATGGCCTGCCCAGGGAGGCAGTGGGGTCCCCATCCCTGGAGTCATTTAAGGTCAGGCTTGATGAGGCTCTGAGCAACCTGATCTAGGTAGAGTCCCTGTGTAGGGACGTTGGACTAGATGACCTCTAGATCCCTTCCAGCCTAGAACATTCTATGATTCGATAAGTGAATGTCAAGATGAGGAAAGCAGGGAGGAACTTCTCCATTGTTCACATGTCTGTGCCAACATATTGGATTGGTCCATGATTTTCTGATTTTAATGAAACTGGAACTCAGCCCAGACCCAGTCACTCCACTGAATTTAGATGATTTTCCTTTCCTGCACATGTTTTCTTTTCTGTAACTCAGGAAAGTAGTTTAAATCACATCCAGTCATGTGACAGAATAATTCTATTCACGTGAAAACTTTCTCATGGATGCGTGTGGAGTTGTTATTTCTTCCATTTAGATCATTAAGGAAGGAGATTCACATATGGTGACCCACTCCTGCCTTTCCAATGGGTCCTAAATGAAGCCTTCATAGCTGAACACTGCTCGAACTGAAGTTTCTGATAGAAAGTCTTCTCCAGCAGTAACAAAACTTCAGCTATTCCGAAGAGTTGTGGGCAATATAGATCATCTTAGGATAAAACAAAATGGTTCCTGTCAGTCTTACAGCCCTTAAAGCACAACTCACAATGCCAGTGCAAAACACCTTTTCCCTTTCAGTGCCAGTATGAACTTCCACTATTGTATCTTGGTGTCTGCTGCTTTCCGTGCAGGTTGTGTCCCATGAGCAGCATTTGGAATAGAGCAAAACCAAGCAGCAACCTCACTGCTGTGGCTTCATACCAAATAGAAATACCAGGGCATAAACCAAGACCCCTGCATTAGCTCATAAAGTGTTGAACTTCCATTGGTTAGTACAGTATAGAAGAGAGGGGAGGGAGAGCTGTTTTCTTCCTAATGAACAATAAATGCGTTGCAAACACCAAGTGTAAGACCAGATCTGGAAACTACAAAGTATTTCTTGAATACCTGCTTACATTGGTAAAGTCAAATTTCAAGTCACTTGACTGGGTGACTTCACACACTCAGGGTATTCCTGTACTGGAGCTTGTAATGAGCAGTTACTGGACAATCCTGTACTCAGTTACTGAGACCCACACCCAGAGCAGTAACAACTATTTATCACCAAGAAAAGTGAAAATAAAAGCTGAAGATTCTAGTTGGGGCTGGAGGACTGGTTTTGTTTTGCAGTATTTGGGTGGGGGGTGGCTAGGATTTTTTTTATTGGGGTATTTCCTTTTTGTGTTTTGGGGTTTTTATGAGCATTCACTGCATCATGTTTTCTACCTGCAGAGCTTTTTCAGGTATCTTCAGCAAAGAAAGAAGGTGCAGAGTGGTTCCAGCAAGTAACAGTCGTGTGTGGCAAAGTTCTCGTGATGCCTGCTTTAAACACTGCCCTTGATTTCCATTCCTGAATGCAGACCAACCACTCTGGGAAATCACAAGTCAGGTGATCTTGCTTCTTCTGTCTCCCCCACACACACACTTTATTTTTCCTTAAAGTCCCACACAGGTTTCACTGCTTTTATCTGCATGGGGGCCAAGCACACCTTTCTTAGTTGATGTTGCTCAGGGCACTGTGTAGCTGCTGCCTTCCTGCATTCAGCTGTGGATGCCACAGAACTGCACTGATAAAATACTGAAGTCCAGGTTAGTTTCAGCCCTGTCTCAATGGGCCTTGCCATTGCTTACACTGACAGAAAATTCATAATATTTAAAGTGCTTAAAAGCCTTAGCTGCTCTGGTAACAGGGAAGTTACAGGGTTTAGTTACCCCTGTTTTGCAGCAAGGAAATCAGATGACGGAAATGAAAATGTCCTGTACTTCTGATGTAGGTCACACCTCAGTCATTCTCCTCACAAAGCAGCAGCTCGTGCAAAACCACATTTGCTGAAAGTTTGGTGTGCTTCTTAAAAAGCTGTTTCCAGTTACTCTTTTGTAAAAGCATGTGAGTACTTAGTCTGGACTTAGAATACAATCACTGAACTCTTGGCTGAGCAGGACACCATGTGCTGGTCCCAATTGTTCTGCTGAGATCAGAAGGACCATTGTATGGACTCTTCGGACTGACAAGCAGCTGCCATCAAGATCAAGGAAATATTCGTGTTAGTTTTGCTCTGCTGATGTTTAAAAGGTAAAAAGTTCCAATTTCTTCACTTCTTACACATCACACGTCCTCAGTAATGTACTTGTTGGTATTGATTATTCTAATTTCCACACGCTGGCTTATTTTGTACTCAGTAGC
The DNA here is from genome assembly GCA_028565055.1 of Phoeniculus purpureus. Lineage (NCBI taxonomy): Eukaryota > Metazoa > Chordata > Aves > Bucerotiformes > Phoeniculidae > Phoeniculus > Phoeniculus purpureus. The sequence continues at coordinate 8,920,492 of JAOXOE010000441.1, read as the reverse complement.
AACACAAACTAGGTTAATTTGCTGATTTTAAACTTTTCTGTTTTAAACTCTCCTTAGAAACACCTTCTTTGGATGCAGTTTTCTTATTCTCACATGGATTCCGTTGGCAGCAAATGGCAATTTCATGAGAAGACTGTTTATCGTAGAATGGCTTAGGTTGGAAGGGATCTTAGAAAGCACGTCGTTCCAATCCCCCTGCGATGGGCAGGGCCACCTCTCACTAGATCAGGTTGCCCAGGGCCCTGTCTAACCCAGCCTCAACCACTTCCAGGGATGAGCATTTGAATTAACATTTGAGTGAGGATTTGAGCACAGAGGCATTTGAGTTTGGCTCACGATGAAGTGTCTAGAATTCCCTTGTGATATTTCTCCTCCCCTCCCCAGTCCATTTCCATGACTGCAGAAGCCGTTTTCTCCTCTCCATAGGTCTCATCTGTGGGGTTCCCAAACCTCCCCTGTTTATTTCCCATGTTGTGCACACCACTGCTGCTGCAGCTCAGCTGGGCCTCCAGCCTCTCCCCCAACGACGTCACACAATCCCAGCCATGCCCATGTCCAGGTGTATCTCCTTCCCCCATCAAGCCTAGTGTAAAGCCCTCCCAATCAGCCCCACAAGTTTGTGAGTAGAACCCTTTCCCTCCTTTGGAAGAACAGAGTTCCGTGAGGCATGAGCAAGCCCAATGCCCAGTAAACCTCCCCACAATGAAGGAACTGAAAATTCCTCTGATGGCACAATCCCAGGGAGGCAGCAGACTTCGCTGTGGGATGGGTCTAGCCAGCATGCTGGCCTCTCTGTTCCCCTCTGAAGGGAGGCTCCTACCTCAGTCAGGCTCCCTTTTTTCTTAACCACAGCAATCTTAATGCGTGGAGCTGATGGCCATGGCCTCCTCCTTGGCAACCCCCTGAGGGAGCCTTCATCTACGTGCTCAAGTTCCAGAGCCTGTGGTGTAAAGGCAACAAGGAAGGTGAGGGAGAGTGGGTGCTGCTTTGCCTTGCAACCTTGAACAGGAACCTGTTTCTGTTCTTTACCAATATCTAGGTCCCCTTCTTCTACCTGGTGGCAGGAGCATAGGGGATCCTTGGCCTCTTATGGAGCTCTATGCACTGCCTTTGCCTCGGGAATGGTAGGGTGTGACTCCACTAATCTGTCCTCAACCTCTCTATCTCTTTTTAGGAAGAAGGCAATGATACTTATTCATCGCCCTTCACATGGGGTATTTGACTGGCTGAAGTCTCAGTATCAATTTTCCTCATGCAAAGGACAACGAGAAGAGCTCTGCAGTGCCTAGACACCTCACTGTTGAAGAGAAGAAATTTTTTTGGTAAGCTTTTTGTGTATTCAGAGGCTTTAGAAGAAATTGGTACATTTAAGTCTTCCTGCTTCACTTGTTTCCCTATGCAATTCCTTTATAAACTGAGAATACAGATTGGAAGATTTCACTGGACAGACAATACAGGATAGACAATACCAACGTTAACACATATTAAGACGGGGGAAACAGGAACCTGCTTTGTTAAGTTTTCCAAGTTAGAATCGTTGTATCTTTTTATTTTTAAGTGTTCTTTGCTGCCAGGTTCTAAGCTCTCGGGTTCTGCTCATCTCCTCTGCCTAGCTTCTTATGACTATCAATAGAACCGTTTACTCAGAAAGGACTTTTTAGGCAATTAAGTTAAGCATGTGTTTAAAGGCGTTGTTGGTTTAAGATGAAAATGGTCAGCAGCTGTTAGAAACAAGTCCTTAAGCCTTTATTAGAATGCATAATTAATCTTCAGACTTGATGAGAAGGGAAGTATTAATTGGGTTATTTTCTGCCAGGTCTTAAGTGGCTTCATTTTGTCTAAATCAAAGTAATTAAAAGCGACTAAAAATGTAAAGTTGATGCAGTAGACAACTGCATCTAGGCAATTCTGGTTCTGCCAAGTGAGTGGATTTCAAGCAGGAAGAGCATTTGCTTTGAAAGCCAAGAAAATATTACTAGTGGGATATTTCTCCTAATCTTGTGGGAATTGAGTTTTTTCTTCCTTCTGAATGGCAGGTTTTTGAAGTTTCCTACCAGATAGTGTCATTAACTTCAGAGTCCTGACTGGTTAAAAGTAGGTCTTGGTACTGATCCTGGATTTGCCTGGAAAGACTTTTTGCAATTCAAGTCTGATAGAAATTCAAAGTCCTGCCAGCTGCATTTTGTGTGTTAGGGCTCCGCACAAACGAGCGTAAGTCTGAGATTCTTCAACAAAGGCAGGTGTGCTGCCTTGTGGCTTCACATGTGGTTAAACCTGGAAGCAAAATTGTATCGGTTATGGATTGTATTTTGGGAATGCACGTCAAGCTTCTTTAAAAGTTAAATGTTTTGGACTTGATATTCTATTCCTTTTCTGTCTGTTTTTGATTAAAGTGATGAAGGAAAGATACCTCGTAAGGGAAAGAAGATCTCTGCTCTTAATACAATATTTGATGCAGTTAATATAATGTTTGAATGTAACACTGTGAATGTGAAGTGATTTAATTGACTTAAAGACCCCTCCCCCCCACCACCTTATCCCTCCTCTGGGGGTATCTCGAAAATCTTGGGCTATCCTTAGGGCAGATTTTCTTCCTCCATATCAGCTTTGTCTCGAAGTCCTTCATGCTGAGCAAAAAGGATGACTTTGGTTGTGTTTGCTAATGAATTGACTAAAGGCAGGAAGCAATGACAGTGTATTAAAACACATTTCATGTCTAAAAAGCACTGGTATGACTCCAAAGGCAAAGAATGGAGACACAGAGTGATTCAAAGCCTATCGAAGGTGCCCTGTTTAAAAAGGTTTACATCTAATGGTGTGGCAAGGTAGGAGCGCTTTGCAAGTAACGCTGTGGAGTGAGGGCTGGCTTTCTCCCAAAACTAATGGAGGGAAACAAAGCTCACATCTTAGTTTTTATAGTTGGTTAAAAGCAATAAACGTGCAACAATATTATTGCATCTCAGTAATTGTTATGGTGCTAAAATATATCGCAATAATCTTATGGGCACAGCCAGGAACACCAGCATTCCTGTGTTCAAGAATTAGTAGATAGGTGGTGTTGGACACTTCTGTGCTAGACATGAGAAAGAAGTTCTGCCTGTTGTGTGAAAAATCCTGACCAGGGCACAACTGGAGTTTCAGGCCTGTCACTAGCCTTAAGTTTTCTCATCCTTACAGAGGAGCCATAGGGTCTTTGTGCATGTTTAGAAATCAGCCTCAACACAAGAGGTGAACTGAAATACTAACCCAGCTTCAAACCACTGAGGGTTGTCACTGGATTTCAGTACAACCTATCTTTCACCGCAGGCCTTCTGAAAAGGAAAATATAGTTGATTAGATGAACATAGCGTGAAAAATCCTCTCTTAATTGCCAAATGACAAAGGTACGCACGGAACTGTAGGATCCTTAATGTCTGTATCTGAAATCAAGAGTGCAGAGCAAGATGCCACTACAGGGGACATTTCCTTTAATTTGTATTTTGGGGTTCTTAAGGGCACAAGTTAGTATCTGTCTAAAAATGGAATGCTTTTTTTTAAAAAAGTCCTTTCCCTTCTTATTAGGATCAGAAAATCCTCTTAAATGCCTGTTGCTGGTTCTTTAGTGGGGAGAACGTCCCATCCCAGGCTTTTGCCCTTGAACTAAAGTTACAGTGCCTGAAAAGAACAGCCACATCTTTCAGAAGCTACAGCGAGGGTGAGGGACACGCTGATGGCTTAAAGCAGTCTCATCTCTTGGGAGGGCAGGAGCAGATTCCAAGAGGCTGCAGTGCCACGCCACATGCAGTACCTGGGCCACCAGTAGCAGCATAATGTTCTGTAGCATGGGTCTGAAACCGGGCAGACCAACGGCTGCAAAACTGGAATGCTGCTTCCAGTGAGCTGAGAGTTAATTCTCACTTGAATTACCAGCATATCGTTAAAGCAGTTTCCAAAATGAAAGGGAGAGGTGCATTATGTCTCCTGGGCCCTGGTCCAGCTAAGCAAGAAGTACATGTTTAATTCTGAAGAGCGAATAGCTTTGATACCCGGTTCATATGGGTTTAAGTTATTTAAGCCCTTTGCTAGATTGGGGTCATATTTATTCCCCTCTCTCTCTAATTAGTGCAGCCGCTTAGCAGAGATATTTCTCATGACTTAGCAGCAAGTCACCACTTCATATTTCTCTTTTAACATTTCCAAACTGATTTCTTTTCAAAGATCCCTACCAATTAGCACTATTCTTCCTGTGGACATTGGCAAACTTTCAATGCCTTCTGATACTTACAGACTCCATTCAACTTGCAGTTTTTGAACTGCAAGACAAGGGACACAGGGTTGGACTTGGGGGTTTTTTTGTGGCATCAAAGTTACGTATCTTTAATAATGATTCTTTGGCACTGAAGACATGACATGGGTCAGAGAGCTCCAGTTATTTCATTCGAATGAAGTGGAGAGTACAATTAAGTCACTAAGTCGCCTGTAAATCCCCGCTCTTGCGTGCAGACTTGTTTCCCATAACGATTTATGCTAAGCTTAGAATAATCTCTTTAGAACTTAAAGTACAGTAAACACTACCAAATTTCAGGTTACAGTAGAGCTTCTTTCTTGACTTTAGAATTACGGCAGGGTTAAGTCTGCTGGCTCCATTATGGCTTCTCTGGCAGTAAGACACAAGAAGGAGTGAGATGATGAGTGATTTGGGTTTGCTCTCTTGGGACTCTGTGTAAATCAGTAAGGCAATAATCTAAAATCAATGCAGTGGCCATGGTAATGGTGGTGTAAGAACATCCTTGTATCCATTAACTCCTAATTCCAGCCACTACAGAAGGGCTGCAAGGATACTGTTTACTCATAACACTGTGAAGTGCATGGTTGTATTTTCTGTTGTGGCTCATACCCAGCTGGTCCATCGAGCACCATCAGTACCCCTCCATATTTGTCTGCCTGCCTGGCTTTCCAGCTGCTTCCAGTACCTGGAGGATCTGAGCAGTACTGCAGAGTGGCAGTTGTAAAATGGAGATGATACACTGGTCGCAGTGGAATTGCTTTCTACTTATTCCCAAAACATTGCTTCCTATTAGATTCAAATAAAGAAAAGTCTCACTCCTAACTAATTTCTTCTTCATTTGTGTAAAAAATATATCATGAGTGTGTTTTCAGGGCTTTTCCCTTCACAAATCAGCCTCTGAAAAATAAAAAAGTCACTTTGTGCCTCCTGATGCTCTGGCTCCAGAACCTCAAGAGGCAGAACCATGGCTCTGGCTTCTGAACCTGTCTTGGGGTCCCAAGTGTCTGCCAGACTCATCCTTTGTGTTTATATTAAACTGCCCTGCTGTACGTGTGCCAGTCCCAGGATCCACAGCCTGTCAATGACTGCTAAGAGATGACTCGATGGATTTTGTATTATACTTTAGTTTATGACATTTAGAGATCTGTTAGAGGGAAAACAACCTTACTTGAGTGTAGTAGCTCTCTCCTTTCCCAGCCAAGGAGAAATCAGGAATGTGATTTCCATTTTTCAGTAATATGCTTTCTATTTTGCAACTTAATGGAGAATCAGGAGAGTTTCTCTACATCTCTCTGGTATAGCAGTTGTGGAGCTTTTGACTGTTCTCACCCTTCAGTGGGCACGTGCTGGATGCCAAACGCCTACCTCCACGCTGGGCAGTCTTTGAGCTGCCGGTGTCTCTTTACATTGGCAACAGAAGCTGTGATAGCCCAGTACGCAAAAGGACTTCTCGCCTTCTCTGCCTGTCCCCCAGGTTGACTTTCTAGGGCTGTCTGAAGCAAAGCTGATAGAAATGCCCTCTCCGTGGAGAGCCTTTGCCTGCCTGCACTGTTTGCCTGTGGTCTTGGTTTTTTCTAAGGAAGTTGAAGACCTGTTAAAAGAACATGATTCAACTAGTCTGGTTGACTCTGACTACCTTTTTGTCTTCTTGTTTTTCGTTTTGTCTGAGTACAAAACAGTGTGTTGTGGCACGTTACTTTTGTTTGGTGATAAGGGTGTATGCAGGAGGGAAAATGAACTCTCACTGCAAATACTTGGAGAGAAGGCAAACAGGCTGTGTGAGAGCTGGAAATGTTTTAGCTGTGTGCTTCTGAATGTTGCCATCGCATCTGGCTGTGTTTTACCTTACATTCCACAACATAAGAGAGAGCTGTCAAGAGTCTCCTCACTAATAAATGAAAGGTTTCCTGCTTCCCTACAGGCTACCTAATTTTCTTCCAGCAGTTCATAGAGCTGTGGCATGTCAGAAAAAGCCCTTGATGTATTGGCTTGATTTTCCATTAAAAATTGATTGCTTCCTGTTTGATGAATGGTGGTAAAAATGACCTTTGAAGTGTGCTGCAGTCTCAAGTATACTCGAAGCTCTTAGCCTTTGGTGGAATGAACTGTCTCGGTATCTGCAAGCCATGGCTTCACAGAGGTGACACAGGGAAGAAATCTTTCTGTCCTAAAGCACTACACAGAAGTCAGCAGTGTAGCTGCTAACTCTTAACTGTAAGTTTGAGTGACTTTAACAGGTTGTGCACATGGAAGTGCTTCTGTTGTCCCACTCAAGTTGGTGTCATGTCCAGATCTCTTTTATTTCCTTCCATACTACAAAATCTGAATGTGGTGTGTACTAAAACAAACAAACAAAAACATCATGCAAGAAGGTTCTTCCCTGGCCTTCTGAGAGGCCCCTTGCAGGGACTGGAAGGTCGCTATGAGGTCCACCTGGAGCCTTCTCCTCTTCAAGTTGAGTAACTCCCACTCTCTCATCCAGTCCTTGTAAGAGAGGGGCTCCAGCCCTCTGATCATTTCTATGGCTTCCTCTGGACACTCTCCAACAGGTCCTTGTCCTTCTTGTGTTAGAAGCTCCAGAGCCAGACGCAGGACTCCAGGTGAGATCTCATCAGAGTAGAGCAGAGGGGCAGAATCATCCTCTCCCAATCTGCAGGTCACACTTCTTCTGATGCAGCCCAGTTTGTGGTTGGCCTTCTGGGCTACAGTTGCCCACTGGTGGCTCATGTCCAGCTTTTCATCCACTAGCACCCCTAGGTTGTAGTTGATGTCATGTCTTTTTCCTGTACTGGGCATGTTGCAAATTGTCTCATGTCTTACTTCAGGCTCTCTGGCAAATTCTGTGTTTGTCCCATTTTTTTAACAATGGACTTCAGTTGATTGTTGTTGGTATTTTTCAAACACTGCAAAGCACTTTAGAAAGTGCTGGAGCAGGTGCAGAGGAGGGCAACTAAGCTGGAGAAGGGCCTGGAGAATAAATCTTACAAGGAGAGACTGAGAGAGCTGGGGCTCTTTAGTTTGAGGAAGAGGAGGCTGAGAGGAGACCTCATCACTCTCTACAACTACCT
>JAOXOE010000441.1:8896378-8913057 GCA_028565055.1 Phoeniculus purpureus | reverse complement strand
GATGCAAGACTCTACACTTACCCTTGTTATAGTTTGTTAAATTTCTCCCTGCCCAGCTCTCCAGCCTGTCCAGGTCTTGCTGAATGGCAGCACAGTCAGTAATAGAAAAGTATTAACTGTATTCAGTAGGCAATTATCTCTTCAGAAATTCAATGGAGAAATTATGTTTTGTCTTTCTCTAGTTTGCCTTATGTCTTCCCATTTTTCTATGTTTGCTGTTTCCGACTGTCCTCTGTCATCTATCATTTACACAGAAAACAGTAGACTGAGATTTTGGAGAGTTCACTTGCCAGCCAGGGCTGTGTGTTAGACCTTTATTTTTTTTTACCTTGTTTTCCATGTCAGTTGTAGCTACTTGTTTCCAATGTTTTTCTTCTAATCCAGAAATAACAAAGTTCGGTTTCCAGGGTGCCTCACTTTTATATTTTATTATATTTTTATTTTATTTATTTTCTCATTGGTCTCTTAGGGCTGGGGAATCAGCATGGACATGGTTTGTCTCACTCACATTGTGTAAAAACAGATTTAGCAGACTTTTTAAAAATAGTTAATAAAAATCTCTATTATTTTAGTCCATATGATTATTCTGCTTGTTGATCTTGGCATGACATAGCTCTGCCGGGTAGATGAAGATAATGAAAGATTCCACTTTCTTGCTTCTTTCATTTATTTTTTAAAATGTATTTTATATTCCCAGCATAGTGCTAATGTGTTCTGCTCTGAATGGTAATAGGAGAGGATCATTTGTGCGACTGACTCTGTGATTTGTGGTTCAGTACTGGTTCATTGGAATTTTGTCTTCTCCTGTCATGGAGGTTGGTTGGCTGTTGCAAGTGCTTTTCCTTTTTTACGAGAAAGAGGCAGAGGCATAAAATAGGAAAGTCACACACCAAGACACAGCTGAGATGAGATAGAACAGAAATAAAACTTGCTTTTGGAACGTAACAAACTGAACAGTAATGTATTTGTTCTGTGCAGCAGATTGCCTTTTTATTCCTGCAATGTTTCTTTCCCTTTCATTATTTTTTTGCCATTTTACATAGAAGGAAATAAGAAATAAAAAATCCACAGAGAACAAGCTTGAATCCTCTGGCAAAGCAGCAAGAGCATGTATTTCATTTGGAATTTTAAACTCAAGTTGAAAAAGAGGAGAAAGACATAAATTTCCAGTGGTGACTTTTGTTATAAACAGAACAAGGAGGACTTTGTTGAATTATATATTTTAGGTTAAGATTTGCTATTTTCTTCCTTTGTTTTCAAACCTACTCTAGTCTCAAGCCTCTTGTACAGCTGAGGCAATGAACAGAATAAACTCTGGGCTGTTTACATTTAAAGGAGCAGATACATGATGTCTTGCCTTTTTTCTTTTGTTGTTGATAGTCATGTCTCACTTGGAATAAATTTCCCTTCTTCTGACTCTAGATGACTCTTTTTTGATGGTCTGGCTCTGCTGCTGAAAAGCTGAGCCTCTGTTTGTGGAATGCTTCAGTCTACATGAGTATATTGCAGGCAACTTAAGAGCTGCTTCCACTGTCATTAATAAAATCAAAGCTTTTTGAAATGGATTATTCACTGTGTAAATTGTCAGACAGCAAATGGAGAGTAAATCACGGAATCAGAGAATCACTCTGGTTGGAAAAGACCCCTGGGATCACGGAGTCCACCCATCTACCCTACCTTACAAGTTCACCCCTAAACCACATCCCTCAACACCTCATTCAAACGATCCTTAAACACATCCAGGGATGACAACTCAACCACCTCCCTGGGCAAATGGTGCTACTGTCTGCCATAGTACAGGCAGCATAATATGTAGGTAAGTAAAGAGTGTGAAAAGCAATTCATTTCCTCAGCTTAACCCCCCAGTAGTCATTGTCAACCTCTTTCTGCTGAACCAGGTTGCTAGATTAAACTCTGAAACTGCAAGAATTGGTCCAAAGAGAAGTCTTTTATCACTTTGTCTTATACTTCTGTGCAAATGTTCACATATTGCATTTAGGCTGGAATTTGGTGTGGTGAAACCAGGAGGAATGAATCTCTTCCTTCCCAGGCATCCTTGTACTTCTGTTACTTTTCTATTATTTAAGGTAGGCTCAGTTGTCCTAAATTAACGGCAAATTTCTACGGTTAGCACGGACTTCCATGGAGTCTCACATATGTAAAGTACTAGCAAAAGCTTCACTAATGCGTTAGAATACTAACAGGAAGAATTCATTGATTATGGAGTGCAGTCAATAAAGCCAGGTTTTTAGGGAACCTGGAACTTCCCAGGAACAGCCTATGCTGTGAGTACAGAAGAAAACAAGGATCACACTTTAGTTGAGGCTGACATGAACAACTGTATGTCAAAAGTGTGTTTGTACTTCGGCACGTTAAGTAGTTTCTTAGGAATGTGAAGCTATGCAAGTTGTGGTTTTAACATGAATAGCAGGAATTTATTAGAGAGAATCTTATTTAATACTGATAATAAAAATGAGACATTTTTAGAAGGAGTATTTTGGCTGCTGTGTTACAGCTATTATCATCACATTCATGTCAGAAGCCTATCAACTAGAGAAATGATTTTGTGAGAGTGGACATAAGAAGTGAAATAAATGTTGATTTCGGATTTGGTTCAAGGTTTGAGATTCAAGGCAAAGTGTCTGTTGATATAAGAGATGAGAACATAGCCATCCATACGGTTTATGATGAGCAGTAAATTTTAAGGCTGACTGATAGCCTTGACATGAAGAGAGGGGTTTTAAATTCGAAACCTGTCAAGAAGGTGGTTAAGGCTTATGTTTTATTAGGAGTGATGATGAGAGGGCACTGGAAAGTATTATGTGTGCAGGTAGCGGTCCTGCTCATGTTCTGTCTGTTGAACTTGGTTTTTTCATAATTTTGCAGCAGTCTGACATCATGCAGTAGAGTTAAATGAAACACACCATCTATTCCTTTCACTGCCAGGCAGTATAAAAGTTGCCGGAAGCCGAACTGTAACAAAGCTTATCGGTGATGTACTATTAGGTTTAGTTTGAGGAAGAGGAGGCTGAGAGGAGACCTCATCACTCTCTACAACTACCTGAAAGGACCTTGTGGAGAGGTTGGTGCTGGTCTCGTCTCACAAGCAATTAGTGATAGAACAAGACGGAATGGGTTCAAGTCAGAACAGGGTAGCTTTAGACTAGATATTAAGGATAATTTTTTCACAGAAAGGGTGTTCAGGCACTGGAATGGGCTTCCCAGGGAGGTGGCTGAGTCGCCATCCCTGGATGTGTTTAAGGATCATTTGGATGAGGTGTTGAGGGATCTGGTTTAGGGGTGAACTCGTAAAGTGGAGTAGATGGCTGGACTCAATGATCCCAGGGGTCTTTTCCAACCAGAGTGAGTCTGTGATTAGATAAAGAGTCTATGCAAAATATTTTTTTTCCTTAACTAGGCAAAAAAAGCAAAAACTCTCCTTAACCACTTTTGCATTTCTCAGTTCTGCCTGTCTGGCTCTTTTTCTAGTGTTGCTGAAATCTCTGCATGCAGATGAAGCAGAGAATGCAAATGGGTAATGTAGGGTATCCCTAAGGAGACGGTTGTCTTTAAGTGTCATAGCAGTAATATCTTCCTTTTCCCCCTTAATTTCTTACGTCTCTGGATGGCATTCAGGAAGTTAAACCTCTCCTGCCTGAAAGCAAAGCAGCTTTTTTTTGGTAGAGAAACTGCATGGTGGATCCCTGTGCAGTTTGCAGTAAGACTGCTGGGTTGTGTGAGGGTGGAGGGTAGACAGAGGGAAATCTGCATGTAGCACATCAAATTATTATTTAAACACTTCTGGCAGAGTCTGTCAAGGAAAGTAAGAGAAATCAGGGTGAAGGCAAAAACAATTGTGTAAGGTAGTTTATACAAAGCAGTTGCCATTATAAATAATAAAGCAAAGAGGCATCCTTTGGAAACTTTCCAATTCATGTTTACCAAGTCTGCCTCAAATAACTGAAAATTTCGTAGTACTTCGTGTTCTCACTCATTGCTCTTCCTTTGCTGTGAGGATATCCACAAGTACTCTTGCCCTCTTGTTTTGGATCATAAACCTTTGTATCATGGTTTTGTTTGGTTTCGTTTTGCATCCCACATGCTAAGATGTATGTTCTTTATGCGGATCTCTCGGCACCCAGGGCTAACTTCTAGCCAGAACCCTCCCAGCCAAACAGAAACGTAAAACCTTGGTCATGAATAGACTGTTCTACTGAACATCCTTTTCCCCAGAAACAAGGAGATGCCTAAGCCAAAAGCAGGGGGTAAGACTCTGCTCTGACCAGTGTTCATCTACACAGGCGTAAAAGGGAGATAGTCTTTAGTACACCTGAGATGTTCTGTTATCATTGATCTGCCTGCAAGAACACAGGGTCTCTCTCTGTACCTTGGCATTACTCCATGATGGAGTGTGATCAGGAGCAGCCTGAAGCAGTCTCCTTCTCCTCAGAAGACGGTAACTTCTGAGGACACAAGAAATGGACCATCAGCTAAACAGATTATGATAGTTATGGCAGAAGTCTGTTCCTAGCTGGCACTGCTCTGAGGACCTTTCTTCCTTAAAGCATTCTGATAACATGAAGGAGGGGAGGCCAGGGACATTGTCCTTTGGATGTTATGCTGCTGATGTCTTTTTCATACATCAGAAGAAGCTGAAGAATATCTGTATTTTAAGGAAAAGTTAGACTGCTAAGGGCTTCTGCACAAGACCACAAGAAAACCATGGCACCTACCTGTCATTCAGCTTAGGAGCATGCAAATCATTGATACTCTTTAAAATCTTGGGCAAAATACTCAAGAAAATAATTCTTCCAGTCAGTAGTGACTGGCTCTGATGGCCTAAATTCACTTGGCCAGAGCGAATGCTGCCAGAAGCTGTATTTAGCATCAGTGCAATGTAAAAGTCCTGCTGTCCCAGGCATCTGCCAATACCAGATGAATTGTTTGGTTAAGTATGGAGAACAGAATCCAGGTGAGGTTCTGTTCCCGTTGCATTCGATAATAAAATGTTGCTGGTCTGCAAGGGCAGTAGAATTAATAACTGGGCACACGTTTAAACCCATGGCATCTTGAAATACTAATTACTAACCTGAAATGCCCGATTGTCCTGCACATACTTTGCTTCTCCTTTCTGCTCGCATTGGGATAATGGTCTGATTATGTATGTCCTTCCTCAATCTTAAATAATATCACTGGTTTAATTCTAGGGTAAATATTAGCCAATCATCATTTAAAAACATTACCTCCTAAGCCAAGGGGTAAGTGGTGGTTTATGTACTCAGGTGATGAGATTTCCCCTGCAAATGAGTAAAAACAGGGAGTGGCATTTCTCTGGATATAACAAAATGCTGACCTAACAATTAGCAAATTTTACCTGCGGTTTGCATTGATTTCTCCTTTGAAAAGTGGCATTAACGTCTAGAATCAGAGTTAGCCATTTGTAAGAGTGGATCTTCTCCTCTCTGTTTAGAAAATATCAACTAGCGACATTGTTCGTCAGATTAATCAGAGGATAATTTCTCAAAAGGACTACTTTGGAAAATTTCAGCACCCAGTACTTTAAAATTCTCTTTTGAGTATCCATCAGGTGCCCTAAACACTGTCTTTCAGCATCCACCAGGTAATACTTCTCATGGAGTGGATGCCTGAACTGAGCACTGAATTCTTCACTCAGAATCAGGTCTCTGGATAAACAATCTGCTAAAAATCCTTTCCAGGGACATGGATTAGATTCTAGTTGCCTTCAAACATGGAGTTATCTAAAAAGCTTGACTAGGAACAGGTCCAAACTGAAGGTGGATTTGCCATGGATTTGCCTTAGGTTTGCCTCCCTGAACTGACGGAAGAAATTATGTGGTGGTACTGAGCTACAGTGAGGAGAAACAAAGACTGTGTTGACACATGGCAGATGTGCAATTTTAGTTGGTTAAAACAAAGCTAATCCATGGGGAACATCTTTAGCATAGCCCTTGGGACTTTGCTTTATTCCTCCTTCTTGCCTACCCCATACCAATGGCCTTGGTGCCTCTGGTGGGAGCAGTTCTGGGTGATTTGAGCCTGTCCCCAGAAGAGCAGCTGTTGAGCCAGAAGAGGGCTGCTGCCTGCCTTTCAAGGGCCATCTCTGTCTTTGCAAAGCAGTGCTGACTGCAATATGCCTGCAGCTCTGTAGCTGTTCTGGTGGTGACAGCCTGGTAATCATACCAGGAGAGCAATGACAAACAGCCAGGAGGTGATGGGAATAGATCTTGCCTGTTGTGAAAGGAAAAGCTGAAAGCCAAAAAACGGCATTTCCTAGGAGGACTCCCCCATGAAAAGCAACCTGAGGTCCACCTCCACTCAAACTGAAGTAATGTAGTAATAAAGAATGTGCTGTAGCAGCTGAAAATGCTGAGCCTCAGTGCTCCAGGACAAGCTGGAATCCTCCATTACCGTGCCCTGTGTGTACCACAGCGCAGTGAAATCAGCTTTGCCATGGTCAGATCTAACAGCAGAACAACTGGGGCTTGCAAGCACAATATATTGTTCTGGGGCTGTTTGGCGTTGGCCACGTAAGCAGTACATCAAGTGATGTCCATAAATAGTTCAGTCACGCTTCTGCTAGCATAAATCTGTAATGGACTGCAGTGTCATTTGGGCTGCAAAGTGGTTGGTAGATGTCAACTCATTTCTACGGGACATTTGGTATCACCATCACCCTTCAGGTAAAAAAGTAATTTAGTTCAGAACGCTGCAGTTACACAGCCTGAAAGCTCTGTGTTAAACAGCATCTGCAGAGCTGGACTGACAGAAACGAATGACTATGCCCCATTTTTAAAGCAATGAGTCCTGAATCCTAGCCAACACAAACACATTTCATAAAACATATGTGCATTGTGAGAAGCTAGTAGAAAACTAGTTCAGGAGTTTCCATCTTTGCAACTTGTCTTCCATTCTCCTGTTATTTTCATGACTAAACAAACTGGTCTGGATGCCTTAGTTTCTACTCAATGAAACTTCAGTACTCTGCAGGAATTCAGTAAACCAGAAACATGGCTTGGTGCTTGAGAAGTCGCTTCCATTTTGAGAATGTGTTTCTAGAGAAGTAGGGTGTGAGTAGATGTGGGTAGTGAAAGAAATGGCACCAGTCATTGCAGTCTTGATTTCTGAAGGCATTTCCTGAGTTATTTTACAGGCTTTGTGTGTGGTTACTGAAACCTTAACTCTGTACAGGAGCTGTCTTTTAAAATGAAAGTTATTAAGCCAGTTCATCTTCATTCACTTAATTTCAGTCACTTGAAGTGCTTTGGTGTTCTGACTTGAGTTTGCTCTCTCATGCTAACATCAACTTCTTCCATGAAAATGGAATAGAAAGAAGTGCCACCTGTTCTTATCTTCCCATCATGTCATCTTCTGTTTGCTTTGGTTTGCTCATACATAATATGTGTACATATCTTATACTCTGCTTTTATATTTTCCATTTTGTGTATTTCCTTGAGAGAGTTTGCGCCTGATTTTCTAGGCTGGACTAAAGAATGTATTTTCCTGATAAGGACAAAAATGGGATCTATCCTGAATCAGAAGTTGCGTTTACGCTTCGACAAAGCATGACGTATAAAGTACGTCACGTAGGACATCTATCAGTGGCTTCCAAAATACAGGCAATAAGTGTAGTTGATATTACTTTCCAGAAACTGATGTCAAACCTAGTCCAAAAGGTGTGCAGTTAAAACAGACCCCGAGGTAGCTGTTGTTTACATGCTGCCCATTTACACAGGATCCTGTGCTGCAACCTCCTTCTCTATGCACGCAGTCAGTCGTTACCACAGAAACTGCAACACATGGCTCTGGGAGAGATAAAGCTGCTTCATTAAGACAGACAATCACTAGCATAAAAATTCTCTTCGTTTTATCCCTGCTGTTCAAGGGTGTGCAGTACTGGTATGTCACAGCCTCACTGCTAATAATGTAAACCCAGCCTTTCGCAGGAAATGCTTTTAGCTGCACCCATTTAACACCTTGGACAACACAGGTTTTGACTTTTCCACAGGAGCTCTTGTGCAGCTTACTCCTGAGCAGACGGTTTGAAAGTATCTCCACTGGCTTTATACGAGAGATCTGGTGGAGGTGAAAAGGATCTAACTCATCTTTATGTTGGTGAGTGGTGGTGGCAAGTGTACGTGCTTGTTGCCAGACAGCACCAGCCTTGCTCCCGAGGCATTAGAAATCAGTTAAAATACAGGTAACTTCAGAAAGCTCCAGTTCTTTCTGGTAACCATAAAGCAGTGGAAAAGCAGCTTCTCACTGTCAACAGGGAGAAATTATAATTCTCACTGTAATTTCACTATTAAGTATCTTGCAAGATGCTGATGCTCTTTGCATAAGAAATGGGTGTAAAGGAGATCAACTTCTTTTTACCAAAATGATTCAGTAGATTGTATAAGCCAGACCTCATCACGATAAACATGCACGAATACCAACAAATTTAGGCACAGCTCTATTCCTGAACTGCTCTAGACCTCTGTCTGGTGTTGTTGTATAGCTTCAAATGAAGACATAGCCATCAATCAGTCTGTCACCTACCTCACTACCCACTTGCATTAAATGATTTCACTATCAGCTAAGATGGAGCACACCAGTGAGTGGCATATTATAAGTGTCTAGAGAGATTAGATACTGAAATTAGATGGATAACATCCAGGCTGCTACGCCGGATCTCTGAGCTCCCTGTACTGCTGTTGCCAAAGTGCCCTGCTTCAGTCAGATAAAACCTACACTTCCTCATTTGTTTCCCTTACGGGGAGTGCAAACTAGAGGTGTGCAAATGCAGGCTCCTGAGATGCCATCCTTGGGGAAAGCATCCTTCTTCCTGGGAAAATTGATTTTAATATGTTGGAGTAGCATGGGATTTAAAATTGGAGACGTGGGCACTAATGTACTGCCTTAGTTTCTGTCTTCTCATGATAGGAAAACATTTTGCTGAGAAAAAGGTACAGTATACAGGCAATAAAATATATCTACAGGAATTGAGAAACAGCATCTAAACGCCTGATTCTACTCTCCTACACTTTTCTTAGAGAGGGGCACAAACTCGAATATGCAAAGGGAGTACGGAGTTGCTTGGTGGCCTCACTGCAGGAGACAGCTATTTTATAAATGCTTCAGAAATACTCAGGCATGCTTAGGGAGCATTTACTCAGTCATAATTCACACCTATAGAAACAAACAAGCTGCTACTGATTCATCTTTTCAGGGCTTAAGAAGAGTATGAAAACTTATTAAAAATCCCAGTAACTTCTCTGAATTTATAACGACCTCAGTCCCGGAGGTTAAGGCTGAGAGAGGATCGCTGCTCTTTTTATCTAGAAAGATGTTTTCTCTAGTGTTCAGCTAGTGAAGGGGGAAATATTTCTCAGAGTTTAAATGTATCTATGGATTACTTATATAAATTAAAGGTTCTTTTGCTGATACTAATTACCACTGAAAACAACCTTATTCTCCCTAGTTAAATGAGCTAGCATAGGATGAACTTGCCCTTTATTGGGGCTTCCGAGTGTTCCTCCAAAAAAATACTGAAAAGCACTCCGGATGATAAAGTAAAATAAAGTTTGCAGTGCACTTTCTAAGTAATTTAGACTTTTTTTGGTGCAAATCACTTTTTGGTGTGATTCAAAACAACCCACTTTTTTTGATGAGGTTACTTTTGGAAACCTCTAATCTGAGCAACTGCATCTGGCAGTCTTGAAGCAGAATTTAGATTTATGCTGACAGTGCCCTTCATTCATATGTTGTCTTAAAATCAGTCCCTATAATTTGTGTTGCAAAGGGCTGGGAAAATGAAATTACCCTTCTTTGTATTCTCTTCTACTAGGGTGGAAATAGTTGCAGAATAAAAATTTCAGCACTGACAAGGTCAGAGTTTCAGCTCAGCTATAGCAGCAGGTACAGGGTGGCAGGGATCAGCTATCAAACAAAACACAACTACTCCTTAGGAACTCCAGAAGAAGAGCTGAGCAGTGTTTTATTTAACAGAGACCTGCCTCAGAAGTTGAAGGTAGTCAGAAAGTCATCGCCCAGACTTCTGTTTAGCAAGAAGCCTGAACTTTAAACCCTAATGCTCCATGTCTGACTGCTAATCTCCACCAATGACCTGAAATATTGCTGTAAGTACAAGTGAGAATGTGAAGACGTGAATTCCACAAGTGGGATTTAAAATGGCAAACCTTTCTCACTCGCGTCCTCGAGCATGACCAGCTCTGTTGGCCAATATGGTGCAGCTGTTATTTTCATTGCAATAGCAAAATATCCCCTGTCAGAAGGTAAGTCTGGCTCACCTTGCCTGGTCTCTTCCTCTTGGAGGCTGCATTGGCCAGCAGCTCCTGACCTCCTCACTGAGTGTGGCTGGAAGGGGATGGGGATATAACTGTGTCCTGCCTGCATCTTGGTGGCGCTCAGGGAGGCTAGTAAGACATTTTCTAGAGACCAAAGATCAATATTTAGGGAAGAAGACCAAGATGCTGTGACAGACACTAACCTGACTGGGAAACACTAAGCCTCTCTGCTGCAGGGAGGAGAGATACTAGGCTATGGAGCAACACCCTTGGGAACTGAGCATGGCACAGGTGCTCCTGGTTTGGTGTTACTTGTTTTGACCTATTTGCACCTATTTACAGGGGTGAGTCTGGTGAAATGTGTTTTGTTTGTCTGGGCTCTTTTTAAGCGGTGGGAGCCAGGACTCCTTTCTCATTTCTGTTAAATTTGTTCAAATAGCTCATTAGAGGTACTGAAAGGATAAAGAAATTTTTAAGAAGTATTTTGAATTTCTGGAAAAACAGACATTACAGACAAGGAAAACAATCGTATAAATGCTAAATGTAGAAATTGAACGGCTATACCGAAGATAATAGAAAACATTTATAAATCCTTCTTTTTTAGCTCTTCTTACAGGTCCTATTTCTGAAGATGCTCACTGTTGGCAACTTGTAGACAAGTCACTAGAATTTAGGGTTGCTCAGCCCTGATACAAAATGATGATTTTTCTTTATCACAATTCAGAATATTTTTGAGCTTCACATAGATGGCCAGGTTCTCAAATGAAGTCAGTGCAAGTAGCTCTGTTCAGCTGAACATCTCTATGCCTGCTTGTGTCACCTGAAGGTCATGCTAATATCCTGATGTACAAATGTCTCAGTTTGCAGTGTGAAAGCTATTGCTTTATGTTTTCCCAGTAGTACAGATACTGCAGAAAAGAGAGGCTTCAAAACCCTGCTGATCATCTGTAAGATGGTTTAGAGTTCATCTTGTTCTGCTAATATACGGTATTTGTAGCGCAGGGTCTGGTGTGGGAGATACTAGCAGGAGAAAACTGGAACAACCTCTTAGTTGCCAAGATCAGCAGAGGCAACTAGATGTTACTGCAGGGCTTACCTGGTATTGTTTCAGGAATAAAATCAGTGCTTTAGGATTTGAACTCCTGCTGACTGTCTAAAACACAGCTGCTGTGCTGCCAAACTACCTGAAAAATCCTATCACGTGGGTAATTTCAGGCTGTTGGCAGTAAAAACAACAGCAGACAAGGAGACTACAGAGAATGGGTTAAATCACAGACTTCCTACCTCTTTGATATTCCCGGATAATAATCCACCTACAGTGACTCTACACTGTGGGTAGAAAATTCCTACCTCTTTTAAAACATAATTTATGCACTCCTTTGCCTTTTGAAAAGGATAGACACCAGCCAGATAGAAAACTGCTCTGCTGCATTAGGGCTTAAAATTAACCATTGAAACTTGTGCCTGCTGCACCAGTCGATCTGACAAGTCACTAATGTTCCAAACAGACATTTGATTACAGTGTGTATTTCTGAAGGGCGCTTTTTTGGCTACGTAGCTTTAGCAAACACCATTTCATCCAGGCTCTGCTAAAAGCAGAGGGATACATATGCTATTAACCTGGCTCAATGCAAAATGTGCCATAAACAGATTTCCCCAGAGGATTTTTTTCTGCAAGGGCTGTGTGCTGTGAGGCAGTGTCTCCCAGATGACTCAAAGTGCCCTTGACTTGATCTGCAGTAAGCAGGAAGGAAGGTGCCTGATAGTTTCTTCTGTGATGCAGTGGTGGCATCTGAGGAGGCTGAAAGTGTGAAGGAGACTTAAAAGGAAGCTAATTTCTTTTTTCTTTTCTTTTTCCTTTTCTTTTTCCTTATTAGAAAAATGTTACTGGGCTTAGACCTGAAGGGGTTGGTTGGTGAGAAGTTTCTGCTTTTGAAGTAAACTTGAGACCTGGAAAATTCTCTGGTGGTTGCGTAAGTATTGAAATTACAACATTGCTAAAGCCTGAGAAGCAAGCAATTGACTGGGGAACGTACTTCTAATATAATTGCTTCCTGACCTTTTGTTTTGTTTTGTTTTGTTTGGCTTTGAGTTGTGATTAACTTCACATTAATCATAATCCGTGAGCACCGGGGAAGAAAGGATCTTTTGGTTAAAATTCCAGAAAGTTTCCCTTGTTCCTCAAATGTGAAGAGGAGTGACTTCTGGTACCTTCAGGAATTACTCCATAAAAAAACCCAAACCACGTGGGGAGGTCACATTGTCACTTTTGCTCCATTGAAGTACTCAGGATACAGGCAATTCTTAGGCTAGCCCTGTGTACCATAAAAAAACCAAAACCACAGCAAATACTAGTAAGAACTCGTTCTTCAAAACCCATGACTTTTCTTGAACACAATGCTCCTGAGCAGTGTCAAAGGCACCCAGCCATTTGCTGCTCATCTCTGGCGAGAATTACCAGACTATTCCAGTGCAAGGAGGCACCAGGGTGTGGGTCTTGTGCTTCTCACTTACCTGCCACACGCGCTGTGCTCTGCATCCTACTTAAGGGATGTTGTCATAGAGATGGGTATTTACAAAGCAGACGTGCAACTCTTGTATAGTCTGCCTTGCTCGTTGTGTCGTCAGGGGAATTATCTGTCCCAACACCCCACCAGTGATGAAAGAGGTCTAAGCAAGAGTCATTCTGCCGTGTCTACCCTTGACTTCTTTGAGTCACTTCCTGATCTGTCATTCTACCTCTGCCACTGCTGGCCCAATGTTTGCTCAGGAAGTGAATAGCTTATCTTCAATATCTGCCTCCTTGAGCCTTTGTGTTAGAGGGCTTGTAATATACAGATGATTCTGGAGATAAAGCCAACACAGCTGAGAAAAAGGTGACTGCTCCCAGTGTACTCTGTGCCTTGTTGTGATTGCTCAGAGAGCCTCAGCATATGTCAGGCTTCAGCATGTACAGCTTCTGCTCTAGCATCTTACTCTGTAGGGTGCTGGTTGTCTTTGAAGAGGGCTGCTCTACTAGACACAGCTCTCAGCTCTGCTCTGACTTAGCCTGCCTGCTCTGGGAAGGCAGTGCGTTTTCTGACAACAGCTCAGACAAAACTCAAGGGTTTGTTCTATTGCCACTTCAGGGCTGAGGTAAAAGCTGTTCCTTCAATTTGAAATCACTGTTCAGGATATGCAGGGTATGGAGAAGAGTTAACTGACTTAGGCTGTTTTCTGACTTTGCCAAGCTGCTGCAAACGGGGGTCAGTGAAAATGTGGGGTATGATTTAGTCTGCTGGTGCTTTAGTTTTGTCTGGTTTGTTTTAAAATACCTATTTGGGGATATAATGTGTTCAGTTCTTAAAATCTGCCATTAACTGAAAGTTATTTAGTAGATCCGTCAGTAATCTATTAGGCACATTCTTTCGAGTGTGTCTTCAACTAACGCTTCATCCGAAAGAGCAAAAAGAATCTTGTGAATTTTTAACCGTTGACTGGAAAGGTTTTACAGACACAGTGTTAAATGTTCCTAAACTTTAACTCCCTGATCCACAAACACGTTGCTTTCTCATTTCCTGCCAATCTTATTGGGGAATGCTGAATCATCAGAATGACGAAAGATAAGATTGCCTTCTGATGCCTCTGATTTATTTTGAGAACAACTTTAGTTCTTTCTGTGTCATAAAAATGTCCTCATTTCACCTGCTTAAAGCAAACATGATACTGTAAATTGATCCAGTGACTCAAATTTATCTCCAAATTACTGTGCAAACATTAATTAGTCCGCACAATACCCAGAAGATGTGGATAAACAATGTTCTATTATCCTGTTTATAGATGTAAATCATTGCCAAGAAGCTGTGACTGGCCAGAGGCCACATCTAAAGTCAGATCAAGAGTTGGCGCATTCCTATGTTTCCTACACATGATGGTACCATTTCTGTCTTCCACCCTCTCCAACACTGTTGCCTGAACTTCGTCACTGTATCTGCCACTGAGTCTTGAATGTATAGTCACGTTGGAGTCCTCGCAGAGCAGAACACATTTACATGCCACGTCTTTTCATTAGGCAGCACATATTATCAATTAAAGATTGCCCATTTCTTCATCTTTTTTAATTGATGTGATCAAACAAGGTCAAAGAGGTGACAACTGTTTCATGGACATGCAAGTGCCGTGTGTATTTATTAGGCCAGTGGTTTTCTCCTGAAATCCCATTTACTCTTGAATCACAGCTGAGAGGAGTCTGTGTGTGGTGAAGGCCATCCCATAATTCTTGTTTGGACTCATAAGAGGAAAAGCTGTTTTAGCTAGGTTGAAGTGCTGAAGTCTGCCCTAGAGCTCTTAAAGAGATGAAGCTGGCCTTTTTTATTCCCCTGTTCCTGCCAAGCTCTTGTGCCAGCCATCAAGGTGTTTGACCTTCACGGGCCACAGGAAAAGTGAGCACAGCAGAACACACTGTCCAAAATCCTCCTATGTCCTTACTGCAAAGGCTTCTCCAGTGCTAGCACTGGTGATGATACGGAAAGCTTTTCAGCTTTTAGCATGCATCCTAGCCTTCTTTTTATTCTTTGGAAAGCTTGCGAGAGCAAAACATGCTCTTTTGACCACAAAATCTTTTACTGCAAACTCCCTTCTTCCTGGGCTCTTGTGAGAGCTGCCTTCCTGCTTGTGGCACATGCAGAATCTACTGGTATAGAGCGAACTCATTTGAATTATTCTGATTAGGTTGTTCTCACCTTGCTGGAAAAAGAGTTGCTGTAAGTTGCCAGAGTCTGAGATTTCAAGCTCTTGACAGTCTTGTTTCTCTACTAGTAGGCTGGTGATTTGTCATCCTACATTCCCTCTACAGGGTTCCAACACTGTTTGTTCTTCAATGTCTAGTGAAGATTGAAGGGTGAGACTTCCCTATCCCCACAGTGATTTGTTCTTCTAATTCTGAAGCCTCTCCCCCTCTCCTATTTACTGATGCTACATCCTACTCCAGGCATTTTCCTTCTTACACTGAAGTCACTATTACCAGTAGTTCCACTTCAAGAGTGTCCTTCCAATGTCTGATGATGACTGCAGTTCCTCCACTGCATAGAATCCTGTGCTCTGTAAGTAGGAGATCAGTTATCCAATGACAATTAGAAGGTTTAAAAAACAGAATTGGTGCCACAGCCTCTGAGATGCGGAACGATCAGGAAGAGGAGAAAATTTTGATCCTTCTAAAAGGGTGATTTCATGTCTAAAAACGGCTAGAAAAACACAAAGCCCGGTTGAGAATGATTTGAATAAAAATCAGTGAGCAAGCCTTGGATTTTCCTGATCTACATAGAAACCTGATTTTATTCTCAACTGATATAAAAACGACCAGCCAACCAACCCCCACCTCAAACAAGCTAAAGAACTGCAAACAGAAGACGTGTATTTATAAATACATCGATGGAGATTATCAACGTTAATAAAGAAATTAAATATAAAATATAGAAAAGAGATCCTTTTCTCCTTGAAAACATTAAACAAATTTTGTCATATTTGTCTTGCAGACTTCAAACTGGCAAGTGTGTTCCTTATTCAAAGATTTTAGCAGAACTTTGTGCAGAAAATGCTTTGCCTTTTATCTTTTGGTCATTTTCTCTTAAACTTTGCTGGTTTGTTCTTTCTTTCTGATTAGCATTTTGCTCTTCCACTTTGTTATTAAAGTAAGTGTGAGAAGAGAAAAAGAAACTGAGGAGGAGCATGGAGGAAAAGGAGAAACTTAGAATATAGCCTTCTTTCAGAGGGAAGAGGAAATGGAAGTAAAAATATCTTCCTGACAAAAAGGAAATTCATCTACATTTATTCAATCAGCTCTAGATCGGAAATATTTGCAGAATACATATGACGCTGCTGATACTGTTTCTTAGCCAAAAACTCCGTGTACTGTGAGAAGACTTCTTCAGCATCATCTGCAAGGTTTCCAAAAACACAAACCTGGAAAAACTCATCAACCCTTTCCCTCCCTCACAACCTTCATGAGGAGCTGGATTTGGAAGGCAAGGCTACGGAATGCATCTTAAAGAATGGCTGGTGACATCCCTGGTGAATTTACTTTTGGCTCATCTCTTCCTACGTGAGTGTCTAAAAAGCACTGCCACAGCATAATGGGAGATCCAAAATCGCCAGTAACTACTTAGCATTTTGATGAAGGCAGGTGTATTTTAAGGAAAACATTACCCTAGGAGGCAAATTTGAGTGAGTTTTGTGTATTAGATGAATTCATAATTTGGGCTAGTGAGTTAGCTTAAGAGCATTTTTGTGGCCTGTGGGCATTCTAATAGCAGCACTGTGGTCATAGGATCATAGGATCATAGGATGTTAGGGGTTGGAAGGGACCCAAGAGATCATCGAGTCCAACCCCCCTGC
>JAOXOE010000441.1:8797323-8896278 GCA_028565055.1 Phoeniculus purpureus | reverse complement strand
CCCCCAGGTCCCTTTCTCCTACACTGCTCTCCAACAGATCAGTCCTCAACCTATACTGGTACCTGGGGTTGTTCTTGTCCAGATGCAAGACTCCACACTTGCCCTTGCTAGAGTTCATTAAATTTCTCCCCACCCAGCTCTCCAGGCTGTCCAGGTCTTGCTGAATGGCAGCACAGTCTGCTGGGGTGTCGAACACTCCTCTCAGCTTTGAGCCATCAGCAAACTTGCTGACAGTTCACTTTATTCCTTCATCCAAGTCATAAATGAACATACTGAATAGTATTGAATACTTGTGTTACTATACTATACTATATACGAGTTGGACTTGATGATCTATGAGGTCTCTTCCAACCTTGGTAATTCTGTGGTTCTGTGATTCTGTGATACTAGATATAGGTCTCCAGCTAGACTCTGTTCCACTGACCACTACCCTCTGGCTTCTGTCCTGCAGCCAGTTCATGATCCACCTCAACACCCAATCATCCAGACCACACTTCTTCAGTGTAGCTGTAAGGCAAGCATGCCTGTAAGCCTTCCTTGAAGTCCTTCTTGGACAGCCACGCTTCCTTTTCTTGCGTGCCAGTTCACCTTAAATGAGTTACTCAGGTATTCAGGCATCGTCTTTGCTATTTTCGGCTGCATATTGCTTGAAAAACACAACAAAATTAAAAGATCCATTGCTTGTAATGCATGCATTCTGACTTCTGGGAATTAATGTGCTGCCAGTAAGTGTGTACAGCACATCCTGTCTGTCAGATTTCAATTCCCTTTGTCCCCAGAGAGCAATAAATCAGCTACATGTTACCCACTTGAGCCATCTAACTGAACTTGTGGCTCCTATGCCAAGTTAATCTTTCAGAGCCCAATCAGGCAGTAAATGTCTGCATATATCTGTGATTTAAAATTTAATGACCATCATCACTTTTGATGTGTTTTGGGGTTTTGTTTGTTCACTTTTCAGTATGGAAGAAAGACAACATGACTCTACAAAATCAAATAAAAATTAGTCCAATTTTCTTTCCAGTCTGCAGAAACAAGAACTTGAGTCTTTCTTGGAGTTTCATAAAAAATGTCTGCACATTGTTATTTTATTGTTATTAGATGTCATTTCCATAAACAATTACATAAAGAAATGTTTTCACTCCTAAATCCCACCTCAAAATCTCTCATGACAAACAAACCAAAACACAGCATTTACCTTTCAGCATAAGTTATTTATTACTACCCATAAATAAGTCCTTACTGTGTTCTAGGTGAAGTCATGTGCATCAATTAAAGGTAAACACTGGTTTACTGTGTACCTACACATTTGTGGACTCAGTTAATGAGGAATCCACATACTTAAGGGCTAACTCTAGGAAGTATTAGAAGAACTCATCTTCAGAACACACACTGCTAACGCATTCAGAGAGATATTGTAGTCTCAAATCTGACCCAGCTTGCATGGATGGACAAAAGAAGCAGCCACCCTGAAGCTGATTATCCTGGTGCAGTGAAGATAAGCATTAAGTACTAGATTTCCCTTTTGCCCTGTTAAAGTTTTATGTTTGTGCTGTAGCTGTTTGTTTCTTCCTCTTTTTGTACGGATCGCCTTTCAGCCATTGTGCCAGGGCTATTTCAACTGCCATAACATTTCTTAATTGCTTTTAGATAATGTATCCTGCTTCAAGTGACCATTTGCTGCCTGGATCAATGATACTTGTTCACCAATAACCTCAAGAATTCTCAAAATTTTTTCTCAGTTAGAGATCACTGAATTCTGGTGACTGTAAAATGTAGATGAATCCAGTGGACATTTTACCTAAGAACTTTCTGTAAATGGTACTGAAGAAATGGAAAAAATCAGTGCTAAACAAGGTTTTATGTGCTTCCAGAAATTGTTATTTAATTTGCCATTTCATAAAACAAATTATATAGGACTTTGTTGAGACTTCCCTTTGCTTTTGAACAATGCATGAGGTTATGTTATTGTAGCTACAACATTCAAGAGCAAGCAGTTCCTGAATAATATTGTGCCGTTCAAACACCTCATACAAACTTTTTGTTACCTCCTTAATAGGGAAATTTACAACTCATTTGTGAATAATTTTCTGCTTTCCTAGCATCCTGAATTCTGTTTTCCTTTCATGACTCATAGCATCAATGACCTGTATAAGGAGACAATGTTTGCATAGTCCATGCTTTTCATGCTTTCTTCCTTTCTTCAGTATTGACAGGCACAGGATATGTTAAAAACCCAAATAACAGGAAAGAAAACTCTTCCTTTCTCTGCATAACAGCTGCAGGAGACAACAGAAAACAAACACCTGAGATGTATCTAGATCATTTTTCAGGTGACCTCATTATGAAAAACAGGAAAGACCTAGACTTCTGTGTTTGCTTTATAAAATGTTGTTTACCTTCACTGGCTCTGTTGGGATTTAGAGACTAACTGTATGGCAGGAAGCTCAGGCAAGCAGTCTGCATTGTCTGAGGCTATTGTTTTTCTTTTGAGTTCACCAAGCTCGTTTCCACTACACTGTTTTTCTACCAGCATGTTTTTCAGTCAGTTTAACTGACTGGACCTTAGTGTCTCAAAACAATCTGACACAACATTTCTATGCTATCCCGTCTGGCTTTTGTTTTTTTTTTTTAAATCCATAGCCAGTGATCTGAGGTAAAGCTTTGATCGAGGAGCACTTAAAGGGAATTTAAGGGTTTTAGCTCAGTTCTTCTGAATAATAGCCAGTTTCGGCAAACCACAGAGCACAGAGTCTCTCTGCAGCATGATCAAAGAAGAGTGAGTGCCCCACTAGTGCAGAGACGTTGAGTTGATCCTCTCATCTGAGCTAAAAGGAATCAATGCCAGCTTTCTATTTTTTACAATAATTCTCTTTTTTCTTTTAATTTCCTTGCAGAGTTAATCATTAATCATGTCTTCAGCACTAGATTCTCCATTATTTGCAACAATATTTTCATACGTTTCTATGTTGGGCAGGGACTGAGGAAAGAATGAAACATGAGGTAATCCTCAGATAAGATCAAGATAGGTGCCAAATATACTATTTTGTCATAATAGAGACACTCTGGGACTGTTTGATTTAGTCTGTTTTGGCTATGCCTAGACCACAAAAACACAGAAGCATTTTTGCATTCATGCTGGTGGCACATCTTAATACATTTCTATGCAGTATACAGGCAGGACACACGCAGTTACCTATGCAAGGAACTTAGATATAACCATAATGCAGGAATTATAGTGCACTCCACCAGACAAACCTGACATGTAGCTGTGTGGAGGACCAGAAACGAAGAGTTCACCAACAGGTAACTACAGACATCACATGTCGGTTTTTTATGTTAGATAATCTAAGCATACTCCAGATTTAAACAGGGTCCTCCACACAGCCACTGTCTTGATTTATCAATATTTTTACATCTGTCTCTTCCTCTGGGAGCAAAGTACCTAAGTGAATAAATCCACATACTCTATAACATATATTATTCTTGAAATTTTTTTCATGTATGTATAGCAGTTATAAACATCAAAATTATAATTCTCTCAGCTCTGAACAAGATGTTCGGTTGCATTGAAAAATTCTGCTTTCCAATATTGATTCATGTATTCCTTTTGATTAAAAACCTGCATGGTTCATGCTTCTGTGCATACACGTGTACATGTATCTGAGATAGAATGAGTAGTAATATACCTTCCACAGACTGAATTCTTTTGTCTACTTAGTCAAAATAAATGCAAATGTCAACAAGGAAATCTGGAATTTCCGCATAACCCTACTTGAAGTGGTTAAAATTTTAAATGTTAGGTAAGTACTGGTATCCAGATGTCATCTGGACGCCTATTTTAAGTCCTATCTGAAACACAGAACCAGGGAGAAGTCTATTACTAGAACAACGTGTATAATGGTTCTAGGGATGGGATTCAGCTCCAGATTAAGACAATATTAATTCAGATTGGTAAATGAGGCATAGAATACATTTTGACCGTCTAAATTAAACTGTTTCATAATGTTATCTAAGATGCTCTAGGTCTGAGATCAGCTTCTTTATGAGTCAGCAGGTGGAGTGGTAGGCAGGACACCTAACCTATCAGCCTTATTGTTAATGTAACCTTGCCAAATCATACAGGACGGTAACATTACAACAGCCTAGCTACAATATAGAATATAAAAATATAGTGGGAACGAAATACATTTTTCTCATGACAGTCTGCTCCTGCTTATGCACAACTGCATTTATACTGCACAGAACATCTGATGTGAGGCTCGATTTCCTGTAGTCATATATGCTCTTGAGTGAGAGAAGTACTGTGTGAATCATTTGTTTTGACAAGGCCTCTCACAGCATCCAGGCAGCTCCCCTACAGATAACTGTTGCAATGAAGTAGGAATTGCTCAAGACCGCCCTATGAGCATTTTCATCTAGCTGAGCTGGAACCTCTGTGCTGAAAGGGGCAACAGTCTGTCTTACAATGAATTGTATATTCTCTCGCTTAAGCAATTATCTTCAACAGCTCTGGTGTCAGACACTAAGTAGCCTGTATTAATTGTAAACATTGTCACCAAACTGGTGAGGCTACGAAATAGCTGTTCTTATCAAAGTGCGGCATGATTTTCATCGCTTTGTCTCTTTGCTCTCAATTTTGATTTTAGAGTTCCACAGTGTAAACCAAATGTCCTGTAAATGTTACTCATCTACTCTTTCTCCATGGATTAATGTAACTTCTGCTGTTTGAGTTTGGCTTCCATGAGTTATATTAGCAACCGAAAAGGAGTAGGAGATGCTAGACACACTCTTTGCCAAATGTTTAGCTTACAATCTGGAGGCTCAACATGCTTTAACCCATCTGAAAATCCTGCACATATTGCAGGACTTCTATGGCTTCTGTTAACTTCTTATTCCCACTGCTTTAGACCAAATATTATTCAAAAGAAGAGAAAGTATCACAGTGTTCTTCATGACACTTAAATCAAAGTTCAAAGAGTCTGGGAAAATTCAGACAGGACATGGTTATCCAATTAATCATCAAGAGAACTTGATATTTATTTGGCAATTTTTCTTACTGTTTGGAAAATATCTTATGCATAGAATTTTCCAATTACAGGCAGCTCCGAGAATTTTCTGTGAAGCATTTTAAAACCTGAAAATCTCTGCTGGTTTAAGAGTTAAAAGCAAAATTCTTCAGCACATCACAAAACTTGAACATAATTTACCATGCAACACAACTTACTATGCTTTCTACGCATATGCTTTAAAGGAAGTTAAACCCTCTACATTTAATTAGAAGCAAAAAGAAAAATAAAATAAATTTTAAGAACAAGCCTAAAAGTCTTCTAAGCTGTTCGTAGCTTGCATATTGTGTATATATGTATATATCAGCTTACCAAACAGTCCCTCTGGCATTTTAAATTTAAAGTCAGTGAGATAAATGTTTCCTTTCTCTTCTGAGTTATGATTGGAGCTTTAAGTCAAAAGACCTTGTGACAACATCCTTGAAGTCAACAGTTTTGGCTCATGTTTTAAAAATGTTATTGATACCAGTGACCAAACTCTTCAAAAATTGCCTACTTAAGTTATTTTTAACAACTCGATTATCTTTAATAGAAAAAAGTAGAAGAAATATTTTTCTTTTCACTATTTTCTTGAGCAGATTTCATTGTTTCCATTTACTTTGCAATTCAGTTAGTTTTAGGCACCTAAAGTGCTAATCACACATTACAAAAGGGTCCACTCAGGTAATCAGATGTCTTTAAAGGCTGTCAGTACAAACTTTCACAAGGACTACTCAGTTTTGTGCATCTTAGTCCATTGTACATGACTTTCCTGTGTGATTTAAAATTCATTTAAAATAAGTGCAAATTCAGGTCACACAAACAGGAAGGGCTAGAACAGATAATGTGATATCACTGGCGATACACTAGTAGATACAGAGAAATTAAAAATACATGCTGACTCATCCTCAGGTAAACACAAGGACAACACCCAGCAAATCTGTTTCCAACCTGTACATTTCACTGGTGTATGTTTTCTTCATAGAGCTGCTTATAAATTAAAGTACCTCCATATGCTGGTGCACAGTATAAAACTACTGTAGGGAGGAAGGTGCTAGACTCTTTTCAGTTGTGCTCCATGACAGGGCAAGGGGCAATGGACACAAGCTGGAACATGAGAAGTGTGCAACACGCTTTAGGCAGTCCTGCTTTGGCAGTGGCATTGGACTTGGTGGTCTCTTGAGATCCTTTCCAACTGACAATTCTGTGATAATGACAGTGTCCACATAGTACATACAACATATAATCCCAGATCATGCACACGAATGCAAATGAGAAGAAAACAGTGTTAGTGTGTTTCCTAGCTTACAGATTTCCTTATTCAAAGCTGTAAAAGCAGTTTTCTGTTGCCACAGTGCTTAACTAAACCAAGGCATCAGTTTCTAGCAGTGATGCTGCCATCACCTCAGTGAAGCAAGCATTCCTTTCAGAAAAAGGACTTGATCATTTTGCCACTCAAAATAATTTGTTTGTGAAAATGCAGTTTGGATTTGAAGAATTTTACTGGTGAATAAAGAGAAAATAGGTTGTATACCACGGTATGTACATGGGACAGGTCTTTTCTTTTGCAACATTCAGAACATGTGCAAGATCCAATGTCTGTATCACGTGCACTATTATAAGTTTTATGATACAGCCTCAATTTAGTTAGGCTTTGGATTATTAAAAAGTAGTATCTTTCTTCATTTAACCTGTCCGGTATGAGAACAGTCCTTTCCTCTTGAATTCATCCAACTGGCAGAGTGGAGAATTACTCTAGCCTGCATAAACAAGTGCAGTTACAGCACAAGGAAGCAGGGTAGGTTATTGAAGTTCTCTAATACATCTTTTCCATCTTTTTGCTAGAAGAGCAATAGAAATATAACAATTTTTCTTTCCCTCTAGGATGACTAACTTTTAAGATGTATTTGATTCATACAAATTGCATGTGCTGAAGGACAAGACACTTAATAGTAGGCTTGGAAGAAATACATAAAATGCCTTTAACAGCTGCTTACTATTCTTACAATGGCACTGATAGTGATTGGAAACATTTCTCTGGTTTTGGGTGCCAGCCCAGCACTGCTAATAGTAAGCAGACAATGTGCAGTTCTGATTTTATAAAGATTCTTCAAAAAACCCAGTTTTCCTTCTCCCTACTTTTAACATTTTACAAGACCTGCAGCTGTAGCTGAATTTAGCTGTTCTGTGAATACTCCGTAACACAAGTGTGGTACCGTTTGTCCACAGCAATGACTTGAATTCACGCAGTTCTGATTAATTACATTAGAATCACTCACTCACTTGTAGGATTACAGGCTTAACTGGAGAACAAATACAATGTGAAATGGACTACCGCTGGGTGCCCCAGGAGACTGTTTATTTGGATCTGTAACAGACTGAACTTGTGTATACAAATATGGCAAGACAATGAATGAAAACCAAAGGGATGTTGCCATCAAGTTGTGAAACCAACCAGGAAGAGGGGAACATATATTCACACTAAGCAGTGCCATTCTCTGTTTTTTGGCGGGGAAGGAGTTTATTTTCTCCCCAGTACCTGGTACAGTGCTGTGTCAGAAGAGG
The DNA here is from genome assembly GCA_028565055.1 of Phoeniculus purpureus. Classification (NCBI taxonomy): domain Eukaryota; kingdom Metazoa; phylum Chordata; class Aves; order Bucerotiformes; family Phoeniculidae; genus Phoeniculus; species Phoeniculus purpureus. The sequence continues at coordinate 8,888,665 of JAOXOE010000441.1, read as the reverse complement.
TCACAGAACATTAGACACATCAGACACAGATAGTTACAGGTTGGAAGGGACGTCAAAAGATCATCTAAGTCCAAACCCCCCTGCTGGAGCAGGATGAGCCTACAGCACCTGGTGAACCCAGACTGTCTCCCATCCAAGTACAAACCAGGACAGACTCTGCTTAGCTATTCTGACAGTCCCAACTAGCCATATGGGGATATTCCATAGCACAGAACACAATGCTCAGTGTACAAACCAGGAAGAGCTGGGTGGGAGGGGCGAATCACTGTTTGGTGACTGGTTGAGCATCAGTCAGCAGCTGGTGAGCAATTGCATTATGCACCATTTTTTGTTCTTGGGCTTTTTTTCATTCTCCTTGTTGTCATCCTCCTTTTTGCTACAATTATTACATTATTGCAATTATTATTACTATATTATATTACTTTATTTCAATTATTAAATTGTCCTTATCTCAAAGCATAGGTTTAGTTCTTTTTTCTGACCCCTCTCTCCATCCCACCAGAAAGGGGTAGGAGTGAGAGAGTGCCTGCATGGTGTTTAGTTGCTAGCTGAGGTTAAACCATAACATGTTGTCTATCAAATGAGTAACTCTGTTTACAGTCACAAGAAACGTCTTTAACAAATTCTGGCATTTGGCTGAGTTTGCTAAATTTGTTTTTTGTTACAATCCAGATGTTTGTGTGGGTTTGCAAATGAAGTTTTATGAAGTCTGTTCGGGTTTTGGTATATACTTGGCTGAGTTTCTCCTACTTAAGAGGGTTTTTAATGTTTTCAGATGGAAAACGAGACATTTCAATGTGTTTCATAAGATCTGGCAACAGCAGGCAGAACAGGGTAACTTTGGCCTTTTGTGTTTCCAAGGGTCATCTGAACCAGAGCTAGCCTTAGTTCCTGTGTACTCTGTACAAAGCATCAAAGGACCAGTCTAGACGTGTCTACTCCAAAAGACAGAATCACATCCAAGTGTCTTGTAGAAGGCCACTTTAAGCTGGCTCAGGCCCAGTGATGCGGTCCTGTGGTTATATGACTTCAGAATTTCAGCTGGCTCACATCTGGTCAGCTTGAAATACAGGAGGGTAAGGGCTGTTGACAGCTGGCCACAACATAATATTTATTTCTGGTGATCGTAGTGATTAGGGAGATCCAAAACATTTGTTATGTAGCAGTGGATAGATAATGCAGTTTTACCTGATCATTCAAGCAGTGCTGTTTCCTTTTCAGCTGTCTGACTTCTTAGCTAAAACCAGTTCCAGCAGTCTATTTCACTGGTGTGAGCTTATTTGGACTTTAGATTCTGCAGGATGACTAGTGTATGTGTGTGTATGGCTTGCTAAAATGGAGGATTCATTTTAGCAGATGGGAGCTGCTACAATACAAGCACATTTGTACACCTAACTGATTATAGTTGTGTTCATTGTTGGACCTCTGAAAAGGAAAGAAAAATAAGTTGTAGTTGCATTGTGGCTGTTATCACCTCTGTATCTCAAGATAGCAGCATATACTAACTAAAGGTTACTGCACTATGCTTTTTATTTTTATGTGTTTTCCCACACATGAGATACAAGAGATAATGAACTAGGCTGAAAAGTGCTAAGAAGAGGACTTAAGGAGCAGCATGATAGTCAAGAGGTGGTCAGATCTCTGGGGAGAGATCACAGGTGGGAGATGAGTAAAGATGAGGGTGCAAATCCTCCTTAAGGAAAATTCAAGTAGCCGAAACCCAAACACGTACGACAAAATTTCCTTAATTCTCCCAGACCAAAAAATGTTGAGACAGAGGTGGGCAGTGGGACTCCCTTCCTTAGCTTTGCAGGTTTTACAGCAGAGAAGTCCCCAGCCTTGGAGTTAAAGGCTGGTGCCCAAAGGGAGTCAGTACTTTGATGGGGTGCTTTGGGTGGAACTTCAACGTACTGACAGCACGCAGATAGGGTGATGTGGATAAGAACATTTGTGTAATGAAAGGAAACAGCAAAGTGAGTTTTGAATGAAGAGGATTTGTGAAGGAATTCTATTTGCCTTTTTCTCAACAAGTGCCTTTATATTAGGTATTCATGGGGAGAAGAAAACTGTTCAAAACATCAGAACCACAGTTTTCATGTGAAAACTTTAAATCAAATCAACTAACCAAAGTTAGCAGAAAGGCCAGCTCATGATGTTTTGGGCAAGTAATGTCTTAGGAAATCAGCAGATGTACCTGAGGCATAATAAAAATCTAGCAGTGATTCACTCCCTACCAGCATAACCTAACTCAGCATCCTGCTTTGCTCTGAAATACAGATTTTACTTAAAGCATTCTGCATGTATGATTCTCTTCTCCTTAGTAACGGTGCAACACTGTGGCCTAGTGACTAAACAATCCCCATACCATGGTTCTTATTTTATACCCTCTTCCATCACCACCTCCTCCCTCGTACTTGTGAAGAAAGCTCTGTCAATTTGCATATTGAAAGCAAAAGTTCTTAGCTGCACATCCAAGTATTTGTCTGCAATATTAAAGCCTACCTTCAGCAAATATTTGCACACACATCTGTCCCACTGAAAATCCTGCTTTACTTATCTATGAGGTGAAATGGGGGCCCCAATTTGGGTAATTTCTATGAAAGGTGGTGTTTTCAGTTCTGGGTATCTAAACCAGTTTTATAAACACACGGTTATATTTTGTGTTCTCACTTTGCTCACTTGTACTGAATCAGGATTTTTAACTATATGGAAAACCAACCCAGTTAAAGTTAGGTCCTTGATACTGTTCCCTGTATTTAAAAGTGTTTGTTATCTTCCCTAGTCAGTAATTCCATTAATTTCTAGTCTTGGGAGTCCGTGGACATGTAAATTGTATTAGCCAGCTTTGCTTCTGTCTCCTGCCTTTTTGGTCCTACACTATTCAGCGCTGTAGCAGCTGGACATTGAACTGAGGTTTGTCCAAATGTCTGGGCTACTATCCAGTAGATACTTTGAACAGATGTTCCCACTGAATTTTATCAAGGGTTGGTTTCCTTGTGCATAGAACCTGAATACACTCAGAGAAAAAATCCACCTTGTTCCTGTGGGATTTGCCTTTTATACTGAGATTCAACTAAAGCCATGAATTAGAAGCTTGAAGGTCAGAACACTCTTTAGTTAGCCAATTTTCTTCTTTGTTAGCCAAGTACAGTAAGCAAATTCCCTATATTGCACATTCCCCCACATTTCTTAATGACCATAATTTTTTAGTGCAATAAAAATAGTCTCTTTCCTTTTCATGAGGAGAGTTTCAGCATCACTTTCTAGTCCTCCGATCACAGGCTGCCTAAGTACAGGATCAAGGTATTGTATTCTACTTTCTGAAGAACTTGCCAAGATGTTAGGATATTAAGATGAAAAGGGAATGTTGAGACTTAGTGACAGTGTGTGCAAGCCTGTTATAGCTGAAGAGATATTATATTGCCTCTCCCATATGTACATAATTATGAAGCAGCTGATACGTAAAATTATTCAAATTCTGGTGATGGAGAAGACATTTCCTTTGGTTTAACCAGGCATAAAAGTTACAGGAAACTTATCTGAAGAACAAAGTTTGATTTCGTTCCAAAGAACAGCAATATGAAACCCCAGTGCTAGGAATCCAAAATGTAGGCACATTGCCTGAGGTTAACCTTCATATCTGGGCGCAGAAAGTCTGTGTCCACCGTGACGAGCTCAGAGACAGACTGTCACAGCAGAACAGGGACAAGCACTACATAATAAGCCTCACTAAGAGGACAGGTATCTTAGTTCACAGTGAACACTACAGTAATGCCATTACACAGTTCTAGACCGGTACACAGAAACTAGACGTGTGTGCAGCTGTCTGCACCCTGCCGTGAAGACATGCTGTGAAAAACTGGGTGTCCCAGCAAAACTCCCCTCTTTTCTCTTCCCCTCCATGCAATTTAGGTCTGCAGAAATATGATATTTTCATATATCTATTAAAGATCTGGTCATTTTACATTGCCTTGACTATATGTTCTATTTTTTCCACATACTTGGGAAAAGAAATGCTTCTTCCAATGATCTGTTATAATTCAGTTCTGTGATGTAGATGCAAGTTTGCAAGGCATAGTTAAATCAAGGGGAGACATGGACATAGTAGACCCTGAAAGCAATTTGAGTAGATTTTTTTGTATTAGTTGTAAACTCACAAGGTAACTAAAGTCCTGAATATACTGAATAGAAATGTAATGGTGCTGGATTTCTGATAGCCACAGTTTAAGACATTAATTATGTATAAGAAAGAATATATTTTACAGTGGAAATAATCACATGTAATTGACTTCAAGAAGAGCACATTCTTGTCCCAGTGTCTCTTGACATCACCACTAGGAGAAACCTCTGCTAGAAAATGTTGTCTAAGACAGACAATGTTTTACTATGCAGAAAACAACTCCTATTTGCTTTTGGTTTTAAAGTTTAAAAATCTGTTTCCTGTGCCAAAACGCACTGCAGTACTCTCCAGTTTGCACGGATTGTGTCTCTTTCCATGCCACTTAGTCACATCCACAACAAAAAATGCGAAGGAATAACTAGTGCTAGGCACTAATTTTTAATAGATTGAATTAAAAATTAGAAGGGATGTGGTGTATGAACCAGAATTAAATAGAAAAAGATCTTTTGACAGCCTGTTAAAATCACGTACATTGCAGTCAACTTTCCTTTATTGTAATTCACACTTTGTGCTCTGTCCTGCATTTAACACCTGTACTGGAGTGTTTCTGGAATGACTTCATATTTAGCACTGCTCCAGCTAATTGGTGTTTCTTAGAATCACAGCCATGCTCCATTAAACATTTTCCTAAACAATCCTGTCACTCATTTCAGTGCTACTGCTTTTTATTGTTCCTGAGTTTTCTGTGTACCATGCATGTTTCTCTCTCTATCACTTTCGATTTTGAAAGAGTCATGGCTTTACAAAGACAGACAAAAAGGAACAATTACATTTGCTTGAGCAGTGCACTGACTGCTCAGGGACACAGAGTTTCATTCTTACAAAAGCAATCAATCATTAACATGAGCTCTGACTTACTAAAGAAACTGACTGAAAACACTGATGTTCTTGGTGCTTCATCTGTACCTGTCTACAAACAGTGATGGCAAGGATGTTCATCCTCATCAAGCCATTTTTTGTCTTTACACATTCACACATTTCAAATGTAGGACCTATTAACTGCTCATGAGCATTGCTACGCTGTGATGTATAAGTTCAGAATTGGTTGTATTTACCAGGAATGAACAGTTTTTTCTGCATATGCTACATGTGTCTGAGCCAAAAGAATTAATTTCAATATTATAAGAAATCCTACTTTTAGACAGCTGTGAACTAGTTATGATTTTGTGTCTTTTCTATCTCTTCTTTGTACAAGTGTGTTCCCTTTTTTTGACGAGGGATTGCCTCATATCTAATAGCTTAGAAATTGGTAGATCTATAGCTGGTGGCCCTAGAATAATTACTGCAATAACATCCACTTATTATTCTCTTCTAGTGTTAGTGCAGTCTAAATTACTCTCCTCATTTTAAGACCGGAAAGAATGGATGGTAATTTTGTCACGTTCTTTGTAGTGTATTCCAGCATTTGCTCACATGAACTGTCCCATAGAACAGAGTAGTCAGTTTAGTAATAAAATTGAAACAGAATTACTTGCGTTCTAAGTACTAAACTAAAAGTTTTCTTGAAGATGGATGGATATGCTTCTGACTGCAATTGTGAAAGAGACAGTTGCAATGGTTGTACTGGTAACACTAAAAGGATTCCATCTGATTTTAAAAAAATGGCTAGCTGGTTTGATTTTTCCCTCTGAAAGTAATGAGCAGTATCTAGAATTAATGAGAGGATTTAAAGAGGGGCCTTCATTATATGTGAAAAAACATCTCCTGTTGATGAAATTTACCAAAATCAAATAACACCAGAAAAAATGTTCAGAAGTGGCTTTAGTCACACCTTTACAGATGAAGTGTGATTGAACATTTTCTAAAAACTGTTTAAACTAAATACCAGTGTACTGAAATCTCACATTGTTTATCAATGTTGTTGATTAATCATTAACACTCAATTAATCCAATTAGCAACTATTTTATTAAAAATGGAAATGATCTCAAATTGCACCAGGGGAAGTTTTGGTTAGACATTAGGAAAACATTCTTTGTTGAAAGGGTCATAAGGCATGGGAACAGGTTGCCCAGGGAGGCGGTAGAATTGCCATCCTCAGTCGTGTTTAGAAGTTGTACAGATGTGGAGCTTAGGGATATGATTTAGCAGTGGGTTTGGTAGAATTAGGTTAATGATTACAGTCAATGATCCTAAAGGTTTTTTTCCACCCTAAATGATTCTATGATTCTATGTTACATAGATCCATATCGATCACCTGAAGCATGTTAGAAACCACATAAAATCCTGTACAAAATATGGAGAGTCAAACAATCGTACAATCTGTCAAACATATAATAAGTAAGAAAAAAATTAATTTTTTTAATTCACTGCACCTTGGCCACATTAATCAACTATGGAAAGTAATTCACTGTTAATTCCTCTGTTTGAGAAACAGAAACATTCCTACGACTTACAAAACACACTGTTCAATCTCATAAATGGAAACACTACACAATTAAGCTGACTTTTTGGAGGAGACACAATGACATCATAACACCAGAAAACCTGACAAACTTCAAGAAACAAAATCTATTTATTCCAATGTAAACTTTATCAGAAAATTAAAACTACCGTAAAAAATGTCTTTATAGATCTTTTACTTAATTTAAACAACACGTTTCTAGAAACTCAGCCAGAAAATTACAAAGATATTATAAAATAATCTGCATTTAATGTATATTTTTATACAATTCAACAAACAAAGGTTTATGATACACATTGAAGCAAATGTCTAAGTTGGAGACATAGAGAAATGTAAAAGGAATTATCTATCCTTCTTAGTGAAAATCAACTGATACCGACTTCTATTCATAGTGCCCTCATACACACTATTTTTACTTATTAATTTCTATAGCAGAATGATAGACATTTCTTCCCCACATGCATTTTTGTCAGTGACAATGATTGTCTCTGAATATCAAATCTTATACAGCAGGATGTGATTATGAGTTGCCAGGTTTGATTTGTGGAACACATTACATTTGCATGCCTTAAATAATACCTTGAGATGTAAATAAAATACAAAAAAAGAGACAAGAATTCCTGTTTAGGCATTCATTAGAGTTATTTATTAAGTGAAAATCAAGTTTGTGTGTATTGTTGGCTCTTCCATTCACTGTGCCTTCAGTTCACATTGTAATTCCTTTAGTTCAAGTGTTAGATGTCTGTGTCTACAAGATAATCTTACACAGTTGTACGCAGAAAAGAGTAAATGGCTGCAGAACAACTTGGCTAACTTGTCTTTTGGCCTCAAAATCCTAGAAATGCAAGCATTTTCCATATCTCAGCTAACTAGGTGACCTGTTTCCTTCAGCTGGTGTCCCACATTCTCTCTGATTTTCTTGTTTTTCCATAGATATCATAATTAGCTTCTCCATTAAAATTATAGATCTTGTGACATCCTGTTAGGTACATTCAGGGAATGTAACAGTGCTTTTCTATTGCTTCTTTCTTATTCTAGGTGCTGTAAAGCAGTTCACCACTAAGCCATTATTGGATTATTATTATTATTGAAATGCTGTCAATCGTGGGTTTTATTTTGCTTTGAAAGCAGTAATGAGAGTGCCAAGGACGGAAAAGGAATTTTGATGTGATATGTTGTCTACAGGATAGCATCTCAAAGGGAACAGAAATATGTGTCAAGCTACAAGTGTGTCAATAAATACTTCGTCCAACTCTTTGACAACTGTGTATTACAATGACAAACATCTAATTTCAATTATACCAATGAATTACATCAGGTAGGACCGATAGCACACTAATTGTAATAATTTCTCTTAGCTGTGGAATGTCAAAGGATTTGTGGCACCACAAGTTTACATGTTTTCAAGTGGACACTGCTCAAGTTCATTGAATAGAAATATTTGGAGGATTCTTATACGCTCAGAAACCACAGCTCATCCAGTATCGTCCTGTGCCTGTAATAACAAGAATCTCTTAGATAATGCTCAGAATAAATGAAGCTCGTAACACTTTGATTCTCCCTTCCCCTTATTCATCTGCTTCTAATTCTTATTGAATGGTTTAGGGTTTTCCCAACTGCAACTATATTTTTTGTGTCACATCTAATATGAAATACTCCGATAATACAGTATTGATACTAGTGTTAGGCAATTAGCTCTGTACTATGGAAATAGAACCTACTTACACCTACTGTTTAAGGTTCTTTATAGAGAGAAAAAAACACGAGGGCACCAGACAGCTGCACCCAAGGCATGTGCAGAAATAAAAGTTCTTTTAGATTTCAATAACTGAGAAATAAAATCTAACATAATTGATTAGTTAAATGGGGAAGTCAGCATTTCAGTAATTAAAGAGATCCAACACGCAGAGATCTGATCAGACACAGGTCTGATTGTCAGTGAAAACAAGTATTTGTTCTTGACACAAAAGGGCAGACCAGCAGAGAGGTGGAATTAACGTGATATTAGGTTGCACAATGGAATGTATTTCACTTCAAAATTGGAGGAAAACCAAATTCTGTTTATCCCTAACCACACTGAATTGTATATTTGTTTTAAACTTTGCCTTGTAGAAAAGGTGACAGTTTAGAAAATAAGTTTCGCTTATTCTAATAAGTTTCACTTATAAGAAAAAGATAATAATGGATGAAATTAAACGCGATTTTTGGCAAGGAGCCTAAGCAAACTTCTCAGTAATTACTTTCTAAACCTGCAGGATGCAAACAGTACACTTCAGGATACAAAAATACAAACTACATTTTTACTTTTTCAAAGGTTTCTTATTTGTGGCATGATATCCATTGACTTGTTCTGCTACAAAAGAAGACATTAAATCTATAAGCGTATTCAAAAAAGTTCTCTTCCTCACCCTTCATCTTTACTAAATTAATGAGAAATCCAATTTCAGTGCGTTCACAAAATGTGCAACAGCTCAGAGCATCAGCTGCAGTCCTCGCCTGTGTAAGCATGCATGGTACCAACGCAACGTGCGTGAAAATGTAATTGTTAATGAAGTCCTTTTCTTTTTCAAGACTTATTCTACTGCATTTCTTCCTTATCACCCAAGAGCTTATCATATTGCTGTTTTCCAGAACTCCTTAATGTAATTTTTCTGCTCTCATTTGAACGTTAATGTCATACTTTTTAATTGTGTCTTCCAAGCTCTCTTCTCCATAAGAGTGTGAATCAGACACAAAGTTCTGGTTGCTACATTCTGTGCCTTGTTTTTATTAGTTTTGTAATAGACTTTGAGACACGCCTTCGTTTATTTTGCTGCAAGATGTTTTGACACATTTCACAACAAATAGCCATTTCACTCATTTATTTTTCATACACGCTGGGTTTTACATAATGAGCTTTCAAGCCTGATCATTTTACCACTGTTAATGAATTGTTATGTAAAGTTCTTACAGAATTCAGTTATGAAAGAACTATCATCTCTATGAATTACACTATTGCTAATCAACAAGTTTGATCTTGCAATACAAGGGACTCATCCATCTAATTGTCCAGTAAATGCGAAAGGTAAGGGGTGCAGTGGGAAGGACGACTGTGATTACTTTCCTACAGTGACTCTTATGTCAATCTATGAGTGCCCATCTTTGAAAGCATTAAATGGGGCTCAATTAATCTAGTTTTAAGGATCTAAAATTTTGATTCTACTCCAAATTTAGACTTCTACACAGTAAGTGAAAGAAGAAAAACGTTTCCAAAGGCAGATTTATCCTCAGTATCTCTGACTACTACTGATCCAAATCAGTGTTTAATCCAGCCCATTACTTTGAATATATGTTTTGTTCTGAGCCGTATCACAACATTATTCCATTTACAAATGAAACTTTTAATCCACTTTGGCTTTTCTGCTTTTCTTTTCGAACACACAACAGACACAAAAGTAAAACTGAATGCTCCTAGTCACCACCTAAACCTTTGAACTGAGGTGGGATCCACAGATTCCATATATTTGGCACTCAGTTGGAATAACTGATGTTACTTTGGCTTGTTATTGGAAATTCCACCCTGGGGTGTAAATGTACAGAGGGACGTTTGCAGGTTTTTTGCACTACCGTGAAATTCTCACTTATAGCAGGTAATAATCATCCCTGACATTAAATGTATCCCAAATCTGCAATTTTACCACAAAAAACGCAATGCCCAGGTTCTAAAGTGAGTTACAGAACGTGTATATGGTACAGACTCAAGTCTACATTAGAATGCACCTAGGGGCACATTCTGCATTCAATGATGCATGTAATTACTATAACATAATGATAATGTTAGTTACATGCTTATTTTAAGCTAAGTCCTTCTTCTCCTGACATGAGTAGGAGCTTAATAACACCTTCAGCAGAAAAAAAAGTGTCCTTCAAAGTAAAGAGCAGTGATTTAAATATCTTTAGATAATAGTCTATTATACCAAAATAAAAATATTTTTAGTACTGTTTACTGAGCTGCTTCACATTATTTTCATCATGAGACATTGCATACATGTATGCCATAGAGTTCATATATATACCTTTACCCTTGTGGCATTCAAAAGGTTTAGAGTTCAGTTAAAAAAGTAACTCTGATGAACACATGTGTCATATAAAGAGAGACACAAAACACAGAAGATTCTATTTCGACACGAGGAAAAGATTTTTTACAGTGAGGGTGCAGAGGTGCACAGAGATACACGTATCATTAGCAGTTGGAAGGGACCTCATTGAATCCACCCCCCCTTCTCAAGTAGGATCATAAAACTTAAGACAGGTTACATAGAAACACATCAAGACAAGTCTTAAAAGTCTCTAGGGAAGTAGACTCCACAACTTCCCTGGGCAGCCCATCCCAATGCTCTGAAAGCCTTACAGTAAAGAATTTTTTTCTCATACTGAGATGGAACCTTTTGTGCTCCAACTTACACCTATTACAGCCTGCATCACCATGGTCTTCACCACAGACTACAGAGGAATCTGTAGAGCTCTGACATGTGTAGCACCTCCTCCCACTTATTCATCAATGACCTTGGTGTCTGCAAGGTTGTTTCACATATTCCCAGCATATTTTTATTTTTTAAATATGTTATCACTGAGACATCCCTCCTGTTGCTGATGGGCTCAGTTTTGGTCAGTGATGGGTCTGTTTTGAAGCTGGATGAAACTGACCCTGTTCAGCACAGGCACAGATCCTGGTCTATTCTCACAGAAGCCAACTCTACAGTTTCCAGGCACCTACCCTGGCTACAAAATCCTTTACCATTTAATACAACATTCAATGTCCACTTTAACTCTAGAAGGACCCATAAAGAATGTTTAGATTGCAGACTGGGCTGCTAACATTGGCACTCCCCAGTGAAAGACCTTTTTCTGAGTTTAGAACTTTACCGAATACAGTCTGGATGAAATTTTTCTCATTCAGGCAATCCACCTGATGCTGAGTCTTACTTTCTAAATATTAGCTGAAATGTTTCTAACAATTCCAAAAGCAAAGTTAAGAAAAATTTAATATATGAAAAAATATATTTTGAAAATCATAGGTACTGTATTCTTTTTAACAGCTAACAAGGGATTAGCCTCAGTCATTGTCTTGAGTTCATAGTTCTGAGCATCCGACCTCCATAAGAGATCATGCAGCAGACTGAAGTCCAGGACTAAGCTACACCCAAGACTAACACTGTGGAAAACATCTAACATCTCCACAGGATAGTAAAAAACAGGGCAAGGAAGATATTCATGGGAGCAACAATGATGGAAAAGAGGAATGGGGGTCAGGTAAACTGGATTACAATGGGTTGACTGAGCCTTAAATTTGAGAAAGGAACCAGCCTCATCACAGGTTGATCTTTGGAAGCTGCGTCAGAATAATATGGAGTGACAGGAAATTGCTGGGTATGGTGATGTAATGAAGACAGAAAGCAGAGTTTAAGGCAGAAATGAATCCAGGATTGAGAACCAGCTGTAGGAAACAAGAGCAGCATTCTATTCTACTGCTACGCTTTTCCTATATATAAGTACTGTAACATCAGGTTACACTGTCTGTCTCTTCCATCAATCAAAGTGACTCAAGAAAAAAGCCTGTCCTGTGATGTCTGGCTTACTGTGAAGGTTCCTGTCTTCACCTTTATTCATGAAACCAGCAAAGAGGTAACATTTTTCTCCTCAAAATAAAAGTTTTTCATTTTTCCTAGTTTGAATTTATGCCTTACAGACCTCTTGAGCTCTCTCAGGTCTATGAAGAGATAATATTCATGTATCTCATGATCTTAAACAAATGGGCCTGTATTCCTCGTGGTGCTGTCTGATAAATCGTTTTCCTCTATGGCTCCCTCTAAATGTGTCCTGTATATTCTAAAGATTGATTTGATTTTGTTTCATGATGCTCCTAACACCCTCTTTATAATAACTTCTACAGCTTCTTTTTCAAAAACGTGGGTTAAGGAAAGTGTCACCAGGCATGCCAATCACTCCAGCATGTCTAGTACTCCAAAGCAGAAGGCAGCACTGTGTTCCTAATAAGTAATCTCTTTTTTCTCTTTCTCTCACTCACAAACATACATGCATAATTTCTAATAATTGCTTCACAGCCATCTGCTATAACTCAGAAACGATAATAATTACAGAAATGCAGCATGCGGGTGCCCTTGACATTTCGTCTCCTCTTCATACTTCATGCAGTTATAACACCAACCTGGAAAGCATTTCCATTCTGATTTTTAAGTGTGGTAGTTGGAGAGATTGAGATAGAGCGCTGAGCCTTTATAGGCAGTCCTGAACACCCAAAGAGATTGACAGACAGTCGTGCACCAATGCACAATGTACATAAAGACGCATTTTCCTCCTTTCTGAATTTACTTTTAAAACGCTGAGAAAACTACATCTAATATCAGAGACAGAGCCTTCTATTCTGTTGGAGATCATGGATCAAACTGTAACCAAACTGTTCAGAGAATTATGACAAGGGTGAAAAAAGCATAAGAAGACTCTATGAAACCACAAGTTTTCCACCTGTGATTGACCACAACAGAAAGGACATTTTGCCCTGTGTCCTGTCCTTCCTACCACCACCTTCCCAAACTTGCAGCATCCAAAATGCATTTGCAAGTTTGCTTTCACTAATGCATATTAAACACCTGTGTCACTCTAAAGTTTCCAACCTCAGTATTTGAAGTATACCGATTTATAACAGTCTCAGAAGAGGTGTGCCCTGAAACAGACACTGACCTGAGCACCCCTTGGATAAATTTGCCTTATGTGTTGAGACACACATATCCTCTTCTGAAAGAACTGCAGGCAGATAGCATTTTGTTGCGTAGGCAAAACTGACATGTAGATATGCAAACAAAGCAAATTTGCAGGGGTAAATAAAAATCATACCATATCTGATTCAAAGCAACAAAATTCATGCCTATATGGGGGAGGTTCCAATCTCTGAATCATCCTGCACGATGCCTATTCACAGGCTCTGGAGGAGCAAGCCCACTTGACAGAAGGAGGTTGCCATTTTTGTGCTGCCAAATTTTGCTCATACACGATAAAAGCAGAGGGAAAGCCTGTATGAGATGGGAAAGACTCAGGCAAATGTGGCATTTATTTCTCGTTTGATGAAAGCTGAGGCTGTGTTCTTCACAAGCTGTTGCCCTTAAGGATCTACGCCTTTTTTCTTTTTCACGATTGCTGTCACGTTGTTTCACCAGAGAGATAGCTGCTTATGCTTTGCTTTGTCCTCCTCTTCAGAAGCCTATCATGTTGGTATGAGATGGAATGGCCACAAGCCATGCCAGGATAGGTTTATGTTGGAAATTTCTTCACTGAAACTGTTACCAAGTATTGGAAGTGTTTGAGTCAGAAGCCCTATAAGTATTTTAAGAGACTTTTTTATTTGTGGTTTAGGGATACGCTTTAATGATGGACTTGGCAGTGTTAGGCTCACGCTTGGATTCAATGACTTAAAGGTCTTTTCCAACACGAATGACTCTGTGATTCTAAGTTGTCAGTCCACGTGCACATACCCAGGAAAATGGCTTCGATGCTTGGAGTGGCTTGATGAGTACCTGGGTCCTCATTTATGTGGAACAGCTGAGGCAGTGATCCTGAAAAATACACCGGGCAATAGAGATCAGGGTAGAAGATATTTTTGTGTAGAATAATTTAGCTAAACTCTCTGTTACATAATGCAACTGCCTATAAATAAAATAGTGGGATGAAAGTTATTGCCACAAGTACTACAAATGTAAAATGCAGAATGAGAAGATGAAGCTTAATAGCACTGACGCCTGCTGAACTTTCCTTCTCACCGTGTAGATGTCTTTATACTTCCACAAAAGCATATATCAACAGGAGTGGGTAAAGTGCTGACTCACTAAAGACTTCATATGTGCCCACTCTACAACGAGAAAGGGAGTATTTAATTTTGTACATGACCTTTTTTGGGCTTGCCTATAGCTCTACATGCTTAATACGTATGCTTCTATTCAAATGTGCAACTTACAGCTTTCTTCCTTCTGCCAGAGGGATCTAACGCAGGCACCCCACATGAAAAAAATTAGAATAAAAGAGTTCTCTTCTACTAATACAAATACAAATGTATGGCAGGGATGCATCAATCAGAAAACTTCATTACAGTCATTCTGAAGATCTTTTAAAATAGCTTATTGTGACTAAGCTTTTGCTGTTCTTCTAATCAAGCAGAAAATGTTCAAGTCAGAGAAATTATGAAAAATTCAGTCACAAAACATGCTAAAGTTGAAAGAACTAATCACTGAGTGCATATTTTGTTGCCAGGCGACACTTCAAAAAAGCAAGGCTGTAATCAAGGTACAAATGCTATTCTTGGAAGCAGAGCTGAGAAAAGCATCACAGCCTGGGATGACCTTGCAGCGTCAGAGGCAGTACATTAATACTGTTGTATTACGTTGTTGTTACGTAGGCATCGCTGTCAGAAGTATTTAGGCATTTGCATTAGTTCATGATTCTAAAGACAAGATGAGGGTATTGTTCCTATTTTCCAGTCAGATGCAATGAAGATAATGACAAGACAAGAATTTTGGGATAAAACCTCTCAAATGTCAACTGCAGGCAATGTAATAAATGTGGCTTTTCCCTCCAGCTGCAGACAGTGGCTTTTTCATTATTTTTCTCCAATTTCCAATTTTATCTTGTCAGCAGAAAAAAAAGAAAAAGATCATCTTCACCCAAAGTAGTCATTGTTCTCTACTGCTGGGAGACTAGAGTTATTGGCTGACTTCAACAAGATGCTCACCACAGGTCTTTAGTCTCCGTGTCTAACAATGCCCAACAACAGCAAAATAAATGGCTTCTCCTCTTTCTGCCAAGGCAGAGGCCAGGAGAACAAGAAGATAGCACAAAGAATATACTTTTGAATGAAGAAACTGAGGAATATTAGCACAGCTTTGTCGAGGCTAGAGTAAAAGAATAAGGAAGAGTGAGGGCTTTCAGGAGAGACAACAGAGCCCTGTAGTTCAGTGTATGTGCTACTGCAATTGCCAATCAGTGGCCCGAAGCTTTGAACCAACTGTGCCAGGCCTGAGCACTGAAGACAATTTGGTTGTATGAACTTGTTTGGGCACAATTTTGTTTTACTTTGTCTGTCTGTAACCGACATTTTCCAATGACCAAGAGGTCATTGCTGCCCACTGAGTTTTATGTCCACTGATCTCTCTGTGTATTTTAACATTATTCTTATCTGGAAAACAGTGGCAAGTAGTTACTCTGTGTATGACTCCAAAAAGGCACATATTTGTGTATGATAGACTCACTGTAGAGGAGGAGCAGCCTGGCCAGGGAACAGAGTGCCTCAAAAGTAGGGACATAGGACACAGTGCACAGTGCAAAACAAGCAGGGCATGACCAGAAAGGAAGAGCAAGATTATGCTGGAGACCTAAGGGTATAAATAATTCACTGGTGTTTGGGTAAAGAAATAGGGAACATGGTCAAGGCAGTTTTTGGGTGTGGTGGGTTGATTTTGCCGAGAGGCCAAGTGCCCACCCAAACTTTTATATTACTCCCCCTTCTCACAAGACTCATTGCATAGTATTGCATAGGTTGAGACAAGGACAGGGCTGAGTAAAACTGACCTAACTCAGATACATTGTTTAAATTTAAATGATATTTAAATTTCTATTTAGATCTAAATACTTTTTAAATTATTACTAATTTAAATCAAAGTAAGACAATGAGAAATCAAATCAAATCTTAAAACACTTTCTCCCCATGCTTCCCTTCTTCCCAGCCTTAACTTCACTCCTGATTTCACAGAATCATAGAATCTCTTCAGTTGGAAGAAAACTTTAATATCATCAAGTCCAAACATTCATCCAGCATTGCTATGTCACCTCTCATTTATGACCCTGAGCAACAGGTCCACACGTTTTTTAAATAACACTGGGGATGGTGATGCCACCACTGCTCTGGTGCAGCCTGTTTCAATGATTTACAATTCTTTCAGTGAAGAAACGCTTCCCAGGTCTAAACTTCCCCTGGTGTAGCTTGCAGCCATTTGCTCTAGTCCGATCACTCACCCCTGGGAAGAAAATGTTGTCCTGCTCCTCGCTCCAATGTCTTTTCAGGGAATTGTAGAGAGTGATAAGGTCACTCACCTCAGCCTACTTTTCTCTAGGATAAAGAACCCTACTTCTCCTAGCTGCTCCTCATCAGACCCTCCACATGCCTCATTACCCTTCTCTGGACACGTTCCAACAACTTTGTGTCCTCTTTGTCCAGAACTGAACACAATATTCAAGGTGCAGCCTCATCAGTGCTGAGCATAGGAAGAAAATCACCTCCCTCCTCTGCTTGCCACACCTTTTCTAAGACAAGCCAGGATGCTGTTTGTCTTCTTGGCCACCTGGACACACTGCTGGCTTATATTCAGTCAGCTATCAACCAGTAGTCCCAGGTCCTTTTCCAACATGCAGCTTTTTAACCACACATCCCCAAGTCTGTAGCTTTGGCAGGGATTGTTATGACCCAAGTGCAGTACTCTGCACTTAGCCTTGTTGAACCTCATAAAATTAGCCTTGGCCCATCGATATAAACTGTCTAGATTCTTCTGATTTCTCTACCTCCTCACTCTGTGAAGCACTAGGGAATGTGGGTTGCAGCCTGCTCATAACACTTCAAATTTGCCACTCCTTCCTCCCTGCTACACTGGCTGCAGATCAGTGAAGAAAGAGTGAAAGTGTAGCAGAAATAATAGGCCACAGAGGACCCTAGAAAGAGGAGAAAGAACCATACAACCACCACCATAATCCATGCTGTAAGGAGTCTGGGGGCCGTTTGGCTCATTCTTACTCTCACTACTTCAGTCTTTGGACCCTGAAGGACAGTGGAAGGCTATGCTTAACACCAGGCACCCATGAGTGGTACTAGGTAGGAATGAGCACTAGCAAGACCACATACAAAAATGTAACTGGTATTTCGACAGGTTTTTCTTCTTTATTTCCTTTTTTGTCTTTATTCTTCGTTCTTTTTCTGCAACATTTTCTGTTTAAATTGCATTTGCAGTAAGAATAATCTCTCGGCTTTGCATAGAAGTACAATTAATTTGTGTTGTCCATAAGAAGAATCTGACTGTAAAAATAAGGTTCCTCAAACCTTATATTTTTCTTTTTATGAAGTGAGTTTGGCTTTTTAAACAGTCCAAAGTTCCAGCAGCACAAGTTCATAATTTTTTTGAGTGAAACCATTCTAATTTTATGATTCCAAATAACCCAGGAAAATGCAGTACCCCAGGTAATCCCTGGCTTTCAGTTCAAATAGTCTCTTTCTGCCATTTGCTTTCAGCTATTAGAATTTTCCCACATTGATTTTGCCTATTTCAAAGACTCTACCTTGTGTCAGGCAGTATATAGTTTCTTTAAACAGGATTACTGCTTGTGCAACCTACGTGATCTCTAGTCTCTCATGAGCTTCTGAAGATCAAGCAAGGCTCTCTGGAGCTGTTTAAAGGTCCTGAGAAGTGTCAGTGCTGTAAGCCTGAGTAAGTCATGTGAACATATGCCAGCATGAGCTCTAGACTAGGAACATACCTCAGCCCTCATCTTTGTATCTGCCTGCTCCGTGTACTTACAGATGCGTTTTCCGATTACCTATTTTCTGCATTTTTCAATCTTGAGGTGATGGATAGACTGCATTACAAGAAGTAGTTCTCTTTAGCACTTCTTAGAGCTCTGAACCATGCGTTCCTCAAAGTAGATTACGTTTATTGTGAATGTGTTTAGATTTGTCTAGACAACTCTATCAGAGGAGTTAAAAATCAAAAGGTCTAGGATCAAAGAAACACAAAGGGGTATTAATTGTACTGGATGTAAAGGTTCACTGCTAAGCACTGCTATACACACAGTAAGTGTTTAACACTTTTCTGCCTGGATTAGCACGCAGGACTCTGTCTCTATCCAAGCCCATAGAACGATAATTTCTCATCATGTCCTTGTGCACTCTTACTCTTATGAGGACTGCAGCGCAGGCATTTAAAGTGGTAAGGCATTTTGTAATCTGCCAGCACTGCCAGGCTGACTGTTATTTTCAGGTTTTATTATACTCATTCCAATGTTGTTTTCAAAGACTCCACTGATGCTAATGTTCCCTGCCTTTAGATACAGATGCACTACACAACCTATCAACTAACTGGAACCTATTTTGTCAAACTGCACCCTAAGGAGGCAGTGAAGTTCAACCTAGTAGCCTTAGGATGATATATACTGACCCCTATTCCTCCTTGAAGAAGCCATATTTATCGATAAATCAATCAGTCGTGCTTTAGAATGGACTATTTACACAACTTCAAAGTGCTGCTAAATAAAAATTACCTCAGTTAAAAGTCACTCAGATGAAATGTAACTAAACACACCTTAAATAATTTTACTTCCAAATTCCAAATGAGTTAGAATTCATTCCAGAAGTAAGGAAGATAAATAAGACAATTAAGACTGAGTTGTTGGACATATTTGGAAGTGAGACCTCTTTACATGGACTGTCTTGTCATATACAGAACCATAAACACAATTCATTAAAAGACTATGGAGCTATTACAAAACACATGAAAGAGCCAATGAAAGTCAGGAAGAATAGTAAAAGGGGTATTAACTAGGACAGCAGTCAGGTCTATATTAAGGAATCTGGGGAAAATGTCCAGATGACTGTTTTGCTTCATTTAGAAACATGATTGAATTTGTTCACAAGCAGTATTTTTTACTAAAGGAAGAAAACACCAACAAAGTCAAAATTCCAAAGGAAATCTCCAATAGGGTAAAAAAAGTGCTTGGCGTATGAAACCTCACAGGCTTTTCCTCTGACTACTGTGAGACTGATGGTTTTCCTCCCTTGAAGTAGTTTTATTTATTAACATTTTGGATTCTCATTAGGCATCAAGGTTTGAGTTAAGCTAATCTGACCTGGTGTTCGTGTTGTTCCTGCTGGCTGTTCCACTGCTGTAGCTGCTATCTGCAGCTCACTTGGCTCTCAGCACTGTGTGATCTGCTTTGGCTTGGCTGCTGCTCCTACACTATCCTTGTCTCTGCTGCACTCCACACCTCATCCCACCAGCTCTGCTTCGTATTGCTCCTAGCTCACTACCTCTGCAACTCACTCCCACAGCTTTGCTAACACTTCAGTTTCAGCTCTCAGGAAAAAAAGGCGTGTAACCCTGAAAACAGGGAAGAGTCTCTCAGCTCACAGGGAATCCTTCAGCAGTTTCTGGCTTCTCTCACATCATGGAAAAAAAGTTAGAAAGTTATATAAAGAGTTTTGCTCTCCTGGTTTTTTTGTTTTGGTTTGTTCTTCCTACATTTCCTAGTCTTTGCATCCTGATGGTGGAAGTAATTGCTTGTGTTTTAGACAAAGAGCAACCCTAGGAATAGACAAGCAATTCATTAGCCAGGAATTCTATACATCGTTACAAACATCATAATTGTTAAAAATCTCTTTAACAAAAGTCCATCTCTTATTTATCTTCTCCAGGTCCTTCCATCAGGTGTCAACAGAACATCACTTCCCTTAGCTGCACCTTGCGCTGGAGCAAGGGGAAAGAAGCTGCTCTTGCATTAGACCTTTCTTCACAAGAAACTCTGTTATACTGTAATCATTGGCTTTTCTTGCTGAAAATCAAACATGTAGAATAACTGGGATGTGAGTCTACACTAAGAAATGTGTCTTGCTTTACTTTGCACAACCTAGCCCAACCAGACTGTTGTTACTTTCACGCCTGTAGGTACCAAGGACCATGCTGGTTACATTTTAAGGTGCATAGGATTATGGAATCTGTTTAGAGGGATTTCTTTTCCTCTATAAAAGGTGTCTGAAAGTAAATCTGATTTTTCTGATCATCTGATGAATTTTTTTCTGACTATTCATGGTATTTACAAGCATCTTTTAGATAGATCCCACAAAAAATATAGATCTTGGAATTAGCAGGCTTTGGTCTTGTTTTCTATATCAATTTTTAACAATGATTGAATGGCTGCTTTCGTTTGCTTGACACTATAGTTAATGATTTAGTTATTCATTTAAGTGTACTGTTGGTTTTGGCCTGGGGAATTGTTTGGTACTGTCGGAAGGGACTTCCAGCTAGTCCCTGTAAGAAGCTTTGTGAAAGCTCCCTTCAGCTCATGTTCGGATCCACCTCTGGCTAAGCTGGGCAAACCACTGCGTGTGTGATAATGTATTTAAGAGGGGTAACCTGTTGAGAAAGTTCTTGTTCCTGTTGCTGTTTCCGTTATTTAGGAGTTCCCCTGTGATTAGAGAACAAAAGATACCTTGCAGTCCTTGATTTCTGTGGGGGGGAAAGACAATCCTGAGCAAATATTGCCCTTTGGATTGAGTCAAGAGGTGGAACTGATAGCCATTGGAGACTTTAGAGATCTGGAGAGGAGAAGTGTGGCTGCAAAATCATGGAAGAGAGCATATGCGAAGACAGGATGGACCCCTAAAGCAACTGTGACTCTGAGGAAGTGACTCAGAGTAGATATGTCAGGTGATGAGGTGCTGTGATGAACCCTTTGAAGCCCCCTGTGCTAACTGAAGGATGGTCATTGAGGACTTGTTTCCTGTTGGAGAGGACACCATGTTGCCAGAGGACAAACAGCCACAGGGGATTTCTCCTTGAGGGAAAGGCGATAGCAGCGCTGGGCTTGGGAAATGTATGTAAGAACTCCGTGCATTCTCTTTGCTTCTTGGTGATGGATATTTTTCCTGATCTTTAAATTAAATATGTTTTGATTTTCCCTCAATCAAACCTATCCCTTTTTTGCCCATGACTCAGAAGAGGCAAGGGAGCACTCCCTGTCCCTGTAATTTTGCTAAATATGGAGAGTTTGTCCCAGGGCTGGCCAGTGTGGCCAAACAGTGACAGCTCAATATTTGCACATTGAAAAGTTGTGTACGCTTTACAGCAAACACTACTAAAAGGAGGATGCCATCTTTGTATCTAAGGTAAAAATAATACCCAAAACTAGGCATGTCTAGCATACAGACGATGGGACACATCCCTTACAGTGATGTTTGCAGGTGCGTGCCGAGAAGGCATGCTGTGTGAGTGCACGCTACTTTTAGAATACTCTTGCAGGTTGATCTAGACGATTCTCTGAAGCTATACAAGCCTATTTATGTACTCCACACCAGGGAATTTGTTTATAGTAGTCTTGGGAGACTGGAAACTAATGATTGTAGTTGTCATGCTTGAAGTATAAATCCTTTCTGCTAGAAATAGTTGGGTAATTGAAACTAAAGGAGAATATTTGGCTAGATTTGACTACCATTATCCAATTTTCTATCACACTGCAGTTGTAATCCTAACAACAACGAAAATATATCTAAATCAGAGAGAAGGCAAAATAATTACATCTGCCATTCCTGAACCTTCTTAATCCTTTTTATTACTGATAATGGCGTCTATGTGTAACAATTGGAGACTAGGCAAAGTGAAACTTAGCGAGTGTTTATTTTTGTGCTTGCCTAACATTTTTAAAAGGAACTCTCTGTTTTATATATTGATATTTTTCTTCTATTCACAACACTGTTATCATGCAAGGTACAGAGTTTTAAAGACCTGCATGTGTTGAAAGGCTAAAGAGAATTATTTTCTGTTTTCTGTATACAAGACAATATTACAGGAGGAGTTCTGCTGATGTAGAAATGTCTGTCCCAGCACACATACAATGAAATAAAGGAGGAGGAATCGAAGCCAAAAACTGGGTCTCTAAGCCTTTCTATTTTTAATATCTGATTTGCATTTGTGTTGATGTTTTACAAACCAAAATAACTCAGGAATGAAAGAGTTCACCAGTGCTACTCTACCAAAATGTTCCTAGCTTTAAATCATTCAAAAAGAAGAATTCAGTATTCTCAAGAGGTTTGGTTTTTTTCTGACTCCATTTGACTCTATTATATTCTCCTAGTCTTCAGTGAAACCAGACTGCATTTGATCTGAAAATCACAGATATGTGAATACAGCTTGACAGTTCTGCATGGAAAGGGTTTCTGCTGCACGCACTCACCTTTTGCTTAGACTCTGAAGGGTTAACTGTGGCATCACTCATAATGAGGTAAATGTCTGCTGAGCTCAACAACACTGGGGGCAGAACACACGTGGTAAAAAGTGGCAGTGCATTCTGATCAAACCTTTCACCCATGACTAGAATTTCTGGGTTAATTTAAAGATACAAACTATTTTTTCTACCATTTTTTAAATATATTTAGATATGTATGTATAAAATACTCTAGGTATGGGCTTGGTGGAAATCAGCTGCAGATCCATCTATTATGATTCTTATGTTTAATGTATACCCCAAGTACAGGATGAAAGCAATCAAAATGAGAAGAAAGGAAAAAGAAAGATCATATCATAGTATTACCAGGGTTGGAAGGGACCTAATAGATCATCAAGTCCAACCCCTACCACAGAGCTCAAGGCTAGACCATGGCACCAAGTGCCATGTCCAATCCTGCCTTGAAAAAGAAAAGAAAGATAGTACAAAAAGAAAGTACAAAAAGAAAGATAGTACAGCAAACCAGATTGATACAGAGTTAAACATGAAAATACCAAAACATTCTGTTGGAGATAGCAAGAAAAGCCACTACAGGTTTTTATTTCAGGCAAAGTATCTAGAAGTATTTCTTGCTTCTCCCTAAAAGGTACTCCAGGAAATCAAGATCAATAAAGAGCACCTATGCTCTGAAGCAGAAGAACAGACAAAGTGGTTGGTTGTAAAATGCACTTACAGTAGAAACCAGAGGAAATTACTCAAAATGTACAGCAAATTTATTCTTAAGAATAGCATTAAACAGTGAAGTCTAACCCTAAATGCAGAACATTACTATGCAATCTAATATCTCCAAGACACCCCACAGCATACTGTCAGACTCCTGCTAGAGGTGTAAGTAGACACGGGTGATACAGCAAATGTACCTGTGTGTGCACATAGATGTACATACGTGTGCACATAGACTTCAAAGGGTCCTAAACAGGCCATCATCAGGGCTGTTTCGAGTTTACATACCCACTTCAAAAAGCAATATTTAAAAGCTCTTTTTGATGAAAAAAATCATGAAACAGATCACCTACTAGTGCTAGTTAAGCTGGTGGAATGCTATAATTTCTACAGTAGTTCTAGTGCACAGTGTCCTGCCTTTAGAGCTAGCAGAAATATCTCAGCAGCAGCACTATGCTGCACTGCAAAGTCATAGAGCTAAGGGTATGGTTTAGGAAACGGTTTGTGTCTGATCTTAGAGTCATCACAGCAAGTTCAACTTTTATGTAGATAAAGTTTCCCGACTTCTTTGATGCCCCGTTAAGAGAGTTGCACACATAAATACTATTCAGAGAAAACCTTCGTACCGATCTTAAGCAAAATCCCTGTATTCATAAATGTTGAATGAGTACAGATTTGTTAGAGGTTCTGCAGAGAAAGGCTAAGTGAGCAGAAAAATGCAGACCTTGTTTATTGATTGGGTAGTGTAAAGGCCAGCCATGGAATTTGTAAACAGAACCTCTTTCTTGGAAGCCCTGCTCTTTTCTAGGATCAGAAATTAGTCTGTTCAGACTGCTACTTAATCTGTCTTAAAAGACACAGTGCCAACCTGCCCCAAATTATCACTCTTGGATTTCCAATGATTAATATGGGTGAGATGTAAGACTCCAAACATACCTAACTCTGGATCCTTTAGTTAAATAAAAGCTAACCACTACGGGGAATAACAAATCTCATTTCTGCTAAGTATTGCAACCCCAAAGGATCTGTGGTGTTTTGACGGGCAGCGGCAGAGCCCTGTGCCTAAATACACTGGAACGCTGCATAACTACCCTTGCACATTCAGTAATATTTCCCACCACATTCAGCCAGCTGACGACATAGAAAGCGTGTAGTCTATAAATTATTGGCTTTAAATAAAGCCACAGTTTGGAAAGTAGCTTGAAGGTCTTGACAGGACAAACAATGTGGTTGGAGTCACATAGGTTGAAATTATGCTGGTGTCTGGCAATACTGGTTGTTTGCTAATTTCTTACAAAGGACAAAAAAATCTGCTTCTTCTGCTGATGTATATTTACTTGAGCCAGACAGAAAGAACACAAATATAAAGGTCATGCTGAAATTAAAATGGGCTTAATCTAATACTGCTCATAAAGACCCTTTAGAATCATAGAATTATTAAGGATTGGAAGGGACCTCAAAAGATCATCTAGTCCAATAGCCCTGCCACAGCAGGATCACCTAGACCAAGTCGCACAGGAACACATCCAGGTGGGTTGTAAACATCTCCAGAGAAGAAGACTCCGCAACACCATGGGCCGCCTGTTCCAGTGCTCTGTCACCCTCATTGTCAAGAAGATCCTTCTGATATTTATATGGAACATTCTATGTTCCAGCTTACACCCATTGCCCCTCGTCCTATCACTAGATGACAATAAGAAGAGCCTGGATCCATCTTCCTCACACCCACTCTTCACATAGTTATCAACATCAATGAGGTTACCCCTCAGTCCCCTCTATTCCAAGCTAAAGAGACCCAGCCCCCTCATCATTTCCTCACAAGGGAGGTGTTCCACTTCCTTCATCATCCTTGTTGCTCTACGCTGGACTTTCTCCAGCACCTGTGTGTCCTTCTTGAACTGAGGGGCCCAGAACTGGACACAATACTCCAGATGGGGTCTCATCAGGGCAGAGTAGAGGGGGAGAAGAACCTGTCTCTGCTAACCACTCCCGTTCTCATCCACCCCAGGATGCTGCTGGCCCTCTTGGCCACAGGAGCACACTGCTGCCTCATGGTCATCCTGCTGTCCACTGGGACCCCCAGGTCCCTTTCTCTCACGCTGCTCTCCAACAGGTCAGTCCCCAACCTACACTGGTACCCTTGTTGTACTTCATTCAATTTCTCTCTGCCCAGCTCTCCAGCCTGTCCAGGTCTGCTGGGCTGTTTGCCACACTTGTCGGCATTTAGTCATCAGCAAAGTTGCTGACAGTGCACCCTAATCCCTCATCCAAGTCATTAATGAATAGATTGAATAGGACTGGTCCCAGTACTGATCCTTGGGGGACTCCACTAGACATAGGCCTCCAACTAGACTCTGTCCCATTGACCACTACTCTCTGGCTTGTATCCTGCATCCAGTTCATGATCCACCTCACCACCCAATCATCTAGACCACACTGCCTCAGTTTGGCTGCAAGGACGCTATGCGAGACACTGTCGAATGCCTTACTGAAGTCAAGATAGACCACATCCACCACTCTGCCATCATCCATCCACGTGGTTATGCCCTCATAAAAGGCTATCAGGTTGGTCAAGCATGACTTCCCCTTGCTGAAGCCATGCTGACTGTCCTTAATGACCCTCCTGTCCTTGATGTGCCTTAAGACAGTGACTAGGACAAACTATTCCATCACCTTTCCTGGGATGGGGGTGAGGCTGACCTGTCTGTAGTTACCTGGGTCCTCCTTCTTACCCTTTTGGAAGATTGGAGTGACATTTGCTACCCTCCAGTTCCCCGGCACCTCTCCTGATCCCCATGACCTAGAAAAGATGATGGAGAGTGGCTTAGCAATGACTTCCTCTGTCTCCCTTAGCACACATGGGTCATCCCATCAGGGCCCATGGATTTATGTACATCCATTTAACATCAAGTTAAATACATTGAAAATGCTAGGGAGACTCAGCCTTCCCTTCTTATATCAATATTTTTCATGCAGTAGTTTTGGAAACTCAGGAAAATTCACTTGGGCTGTGATAACCTAGGTTTTCTCTGTGTTTGCTTGGTTTTTGGGCACAAAATATTTCTTCTTATTACGCTATATCTCATGTTCTTTGTAATGTTTTTCAAAATAGCAGTGTAGAACTAGAAAACCTCTTTTTGAAATAGATTATGAAGAATGAAGCAGAGGCTTGTTTCTGTAACACTGTAGGTGTGTCTAAAGCACTCAGTGTTCAAACAGCATTGGAACTGCATTTGTAGAATGAGGGGTCTAGATATGGAGATTGGTGAGAGGTAAAGTTAGGGGGCATTTGTAAGAGATCAAAAGACAGGAGAGTTCCTGAATGTCTTGGTTTGTAACTTGAACACTTTTTATAGGAAAGACTAATTTTCTGGGCATCTTGCAAACAGTATGGTCTCCAGACCTCAAATGAAGGAATTTAATGCTTGCAGCTGCATAGAGAAGCACTTAAAGAAGCATTTAATACCGCTGTTGTCTACAGTTGAAGATGCTTCTCTAGGGTATGGTCCATGTCCTAGGGAAGGCAGTGGAGCAGAACTTAAGTGGTCTTGCTGGCCCTTCTAGCCAGAGAGTAGCAGTAAGAGCTCTAGGTCCCTAAGAATGGTAGTGTGGTTATAGGAATTTATTTCATTCTTGAGTATGCTTCTGTAAGCGGGAAGATTCTTCTGTGCTTCCTTTTCTTTCTGAGCCCACATCTTTGGATTGTGTGTCTGCAAATAGAAGACAAAGTTGTTAAAGACTGCAGAGTGAGGATTCCGTCACCCTCTCCCCTCAGTTTTGTCTTTTACTGACCCCTGATTGTGTAATGCTGTAGCAGATGATTTGGGTGAATCCCTGAGTGAGCTCTGTGGCAGAAAAGAAGGCTACTGTGGTATTTTGACAAATCTGTTCTTGCCCATGGGCTCTGACACTTCAAGTATTACTTCATGTGTTTTCTGTGAGAATATCTCTGTGTATGTAATAGATCAAGCAGGTCTTGTTGAGAGAAAAGGATGAATGAGGTAATTCTTATCCTCCCATAAAGATACAGGTGTGAAAGGCTGGAGCCTCCATAGGAGGCATGGGTAACCTGCTAGCTGGCCTGGTTACGTTCAGTGCTGTGAAGTTGTAATTACTAATTCTTTGTTATCCCTCTTACTCAGTTTAATTTTTCTTTGCTTTCACCCAGCTGATACCTGTCTGTAATGTCAAGCTCTCATTTACACCTTCTGTCCAAAATCAGAATAATGGTCCATGCTTCTCTATGTCAGTCACTACTGACTGTAGGGAGAGCTCTCACTAAAGAATAGGATTATTGCTGTATATATGTGTGCCTGTGGGCAGTTTATTTTTGCAGAAGAATAAAAAGTGTAGCAGAAAAGGTGAGATTTGTATATTGCTTTGTTTCTGGACATTCATCTAATTATTTGTCGTATTTACCGATTTTTCCCGGGTAGATTAGATAAGCTTTATTTTTCTAATAGTGTACTCAAACAGCAAAACATAGCAAATGCCTAGAGGTTGAAACTGTTCTAAACCGAGCTGGTAAATACAGTGGCAGTGCCATCCTGGTTTTGTCCAGAGTTTCAACCCACTCCATGATCTGTTAAGTGACCTTCACTCCATAATTTAGGAGGCAGACTAAATTGGACAGAGGCAGGAATGACTCTCACTGGTGTAGGACTAATCAGAGTGAGTTCGAGTCAAACCAGCATTGTCCTCCCAGCAAAAAGACATATCATCAAAAGTTAGTTTCAGCAGATGAGTAGCATTGGATATGAAGATCTGTCAAATTTGGTCTGTTCTGGGTGAGAGGATCAAGACTAGAAATGTGTCCATTGGGGAACACATTTAGCATGTGTGCGAGCGTGCATGTATGTAACTCACACGCACAGAAGCCTACATGTGCATTCTGTAAAGAAGGTTCAGATTAATGCGATTTAGGATGTCCTTTTTGTGTGGGTGGGGTTTTTTTTGTTAATATTCCTTTGGCTTCATGATAGCTGAATACTCAGCTGTTCCTGACTGTCTTTCTCCAACTTGAGGTGAGATCTTAACTTGCAACATACGAGGTCCCTGTTGCCCCTTGATGCCTCTAGATTGGAGCAGTGCTGGAATGAAGCAGCAAGGGGCAGATGTCCCTTCTGTTCCCCAACTGCTACCTCCTTTACCCAGGCTGTTTGTTTGCTGAGAAGCATTTGATTGCTGGTTTGGGGTGAAAGAGAAGAATAAGAGAACATGGCTTTCAGTCCAGAGAAGACAATATGAAAAAGCTGAACAAATCCATAATTTTCTGCAGCTGAGTCTTGATATGACCTCACTTGCCCTTAGCAACAAAAAGCCCTGTTTAACACTCCTTGTTTTCCGCCTTTCTTCTGGTAACTGTCTTGATCACTGAACGGTATCAGCGACCATCTTAAAGGCTCAAGAACAGAAATTTTTATCTCAGTTCTAGGCAATGTATTTGTGTATTTGTGAGGCACTTGACTGACATCTGTAGAAGCTCGCGCATCTTTAAGGGTAACAGAACCTGCAGCCACAATGTGGTGAGTCAGCACTAAGGATAGCAGAAGGTTAGTGGTTTCCTCCTCTTCACTGCAACTGCAACGTGTCACTCCATACGGTTCCCTCCTGTTGAGTAGGTTTTGATGTCAGTTGCTTTTTAAAAATATTTGTTCAGTTGGGAGCTATTTGTAATTTTGGACTGCTTGTGAGACTCTTTTGCTTAATATCGTCATACTAGGGGAACTGCAGAAATGGTAAAGATGTAGGCCTTGGCATACTGCCTTGACTTCCAGAGTGTGTAATGATGTCAGGAGAGCCACACTCCCTCAAAGCTAGTGTACTGTAAGAAAAAAAGATGATATGGAAAAATGGGACAGATTCCTTTCACAGCCACCAAAATCAGTGATAGAATGGAGCTTTCAAAAATATCCACCATATAAGGAGTAGGTTTGGAGCTCTTTTGGATTGTTTCTGGGTAACTTATCACCTAATCCGGTGTGAAAAAAGGAGAGAGACTGGGCTCAAGTTCAATTCCTATGTGTAGAGGGGTAGCTTAAATGACAGTTTGCTTTGTGTTTGTGGGAGGTAGGCCAGATTTATCATGATGTTTTTTTAAATTTAAGTTTCTGCTATAGTCTCTCTTCTTACATTACAAAATGTTAGTACTCTGTATTTAAGAACAAAACAAACAAAAATCCTCTGCTCCATATTGAGCATTTTACATTTTAGAAAGAAGTCGTGTTTCTACTCTCCTTTCAGTTCTTTGCTTTCAATGTTCCATTTATTCAAATAGATGGAAGCTCTTGGGCAAGCCACATGTTCCAGTGGTCTTGTGCTGCTGTTACCTGATTTCTTCCCAGGAAAACTGCTGACATGAGGATCTATCCCTTCTGTAGGCAGGTGGGAACATACAAGCCACATGCTGGCTGCTCCAGGACTTCTGGATTACAGCCAGTGCTGCTCGGTAGTGAGTCCAAGATGATGACAGCTTACAGGACAGGATGAGAATGAGTTCTGATCTTGAGTTCCCAGAGCTTGCTTCATCTCAGGAACTTAGCAGAGTGTCAGGAGGACTGAACTGGAGAGAAAGGAGGAGGAATTGAGACCATTACCTAAAATTACCATAAATTTTAAATTGTTAGAAGTTGTATGGTGGCATGAACAAAATGTACCATGAAAAATTAGACTATTATTAAGCAGTCTCGTTGTGGTGACCACCTGTGAGAGCTTCTGCGTCTGTATGGACAGGTTTGATAGCTACTGGAGATATGTTTGCAGACTTAAGTGCCAAACACAGTGGCATGTCCCGTGTATAGGAGCCCACTCATTTATTGCTTACGTTGGATTTCAGATATTCATTGTGGTCTTGTATCTCCAATATATACCAGTCCTACTGCATGTTTGTAATTTTTACTATCACATGTCTAAGTTACAGGTTCCCATGCAGCTGTTGTGAAGAATCCTGTCAGCACTCAAAGCTGAACACACTGTTCAGGGTGCTGTGGATAAGGTAGTGGCAACAGCCAGTACTAACAAAGTTTTGTTTGGAAGCACAATGCTACGACATCTGCAGATGGTAAAACAAAAATTGATACCACATGGGAATCAGAACAGCCAAAGAGTGCACTAAGAGCAATTCCTGTACTGTGCAGTCAGCTTGATCAAATGGAATAGTTGCTGCCAGCAGCAATTAAAAGTAGATGATGAAGATTTAACGCAGCGTGGCATTCACGTGGTCCTGCAAGGGAAAAAGAGGGGAAGAGAAGTACCTTCATGTCAGCTAGAAAAAGCAAATAGTCTTTGAATTGACAAAAGCCCAAGATCTAAGGTATTAAACAGAAGGATAATAATGAAATATCCCAAGTTAATACTTGCAGGGTGTTAACAGTAATGAGTGTCTGCTCAGTAATTGGACATGGCATCACAACTGATTTTATCTATGTGAATCTAAGTATTTTAATGGTATAATTTAATTTTCCTACCAGTCTTGACTCTGAGACTTCGCAGCATTTCCTACTCTTAACACTCACCTCTTGGGAGAGTAATGACCACAGCATATTGATCATGACCATTTCATTGGGATTTGTCCCTTTTCTGTTTTTGTGCTGCTCCTTCATGGGCAGCTTCCATTGTGTTCATCCAGCAAGGTAATGGTCCAAGGACTCAGTCCAAGCTCCTAGAGAAACCTCCTAGGTTTTTACAGATCTCATGTTTTTACCTAATATGACTGAGTGTTGCTCTATCTCCAAGACCAATTATTCACCTTTAATTGAAGATCATGGCTTTGACTGGATGAGAAAAACAGTACAAAATAATAATAATGACTGATGCTAGCATTCCAAGCAACTCCCGGTTTACAAGCTGCTTGTGGCTTGCTTTATTCTTACATGAGATCATTGTTTCCAGAACTAACTAATGGTTTTGGGAATCCCTCTGATTTTGGTTACAAGCTAGTAATGAGCAATGAAGGTAACTGATTTCACAGGGCTGGAGGAGCAGGTCCTAAAGCTATAATCCTTTAATGAATCTCAAATTGAGCACCAAGACTGGAGAGCTAGTTTTTTAAATGTTCGCTTGACCATGACTGCATATAATTCTGAACTTGAATTAGATATTTATTATGTACTGTCTTTCGTGCACACTGTCCAGGATTTATCTCCACTCCTGCCTTACTCTAGTTCCCTTTCCTGTGTTTAGTTATGGTGTTTCTGTTTTCAAAGACAGTAGTGAAGACAGAGAGATTTGTCTTTCTGTTTTGTCAATGGAACAGCTCCCACTCCCAGTGTGGCTAGCCTACTTGTGACGGTCTTGGAGGACAATGGCTTTTTCTCCTTTCAGTTAGTTTCATAGTAACCAGTGTGTTTATAGTTTAGGTAGTATTTTAAGTGGCCCATTAAGAGATAACACTGATGATTTTCCAGCATACGAATCCCCCATTTTTGTTTTTTATTTTGGAAAGGTACTTCTGCTTGCAAAAATCTTAGTTGCCACCTTTGGTTGCAGGATTTGTGTAAATGTTAAGTGCACTTCTTTGGGTACCTCAGTGTGAACTGTAACTTTTACTAGCTCAGATTCAGAAGAGTATCCAAGGGAAAAATACATCCCTTGTTATTTTCTCCACTGTCTATGGGCCTCGTGGTGATTTTTTTT
The DNA here is from genome assembly GCA_028565055.1 of Phoeniculus purpureus. Classification (NCBI taxonomy): domain Eukaryota; kingdom Metazoa; phylum Chordata; class Aves; order Bucerotiformes; family Phoeniculidae; genus Phoeniculus; species Phoeniculus purpureus. The sequence continues at coordinate 8,856,703 of JAOXOE010000441.1, read as the reverse complement.
GTGCATAGCAGGTGTGAAGTTGTTACTGCGTGACTGATTTGTTGAAATGTATGGAATATTATGTAATTCTTTTTTTTTTTGTCTAGACTGAAGGAACAAATTTTCCACTTGAAAGTAATCTGTATATGTAAAGAAATACCAATTCTATAACCAGTTCTGATACACATTGAAAGCGAACCTTGCTATCTTAAGCTCGTGGCAGAACAAAGGCCAAAAGAAGCAGTGGCTAAATTCTCGAGATTCAGGTCTTGAGGAAATTGCAAAGTTAGCAAGGGCAGTAGATGTAATTGCTTAAAAATGTTGTAGGTGCATTTGTTTCTCTAATTGGGAAGCTGGAATTTGATTTAGAGCAATACAGGATGTTACCTTGCAAAGTTCTCAATGCAGATCACTTACAGGGATTTGAGGATGTGAGGTCTTTCTGGCTCTGTTCGGAAGGGTGGGAGACCATGAGCAGCTTACCTGCCTGTAAGTGGTAGGTTGCAAAACTTAGGTGTTCAAATAAAAATCAGCTTGCTGGGAAAAGGGCAGGAGGATTGTGTTTTACCTACCCTTATGATAATATGTGATGATAAAACACTCTAGGTAAATCCTTCAGATATAAAGAGCAAAAGATCCCTCAATTTTAAGGTGGTCTGAGTGTGCAAGGAAACAAATTGAATGGTGATGGAGTATGAAATTCCTTCCTGCTCCTGTTAGCCACTGGTAGGGCAGTGTGAGGTCCAGGGACAGGAGCATGTTTCAGTTTTTGGGTCAGGCTAGATGAGCAGATTGTTACCTTTTCAGGCAGCCTTGATTGTATGCTGTCTCCAGAGCAGTGCCACTTACCTACGGGACTTCTGAGTATGGGTCCAGCTTTCTCTGCAGGGCAGGGAAAAGTGCCTGGCCACGCAGATCCGGTTAACTGTGATGCAGCATAGTGAGCGTGAAGGTCACAGGCAGAGCCTGTGTTCCAGCTGCTGTCTGATGAGCAGGCAGGTGTGGAAAGCAGTCAGTCCTTGTATGCCACATACCAGGGTTTTAAAGGCACTGTCAGTGTCAAATGCAGAACAGCAAAAGAGATGCCCAGTAACAACAAACATATTCAGTGCAATTTCTTTCTCTTTTCTAGAGCGCCTTAGAATTCCAGTATATGCTCCAGAATCCTAGCTGTTGTTAGGACGGGGTGAAGTTGAAGGACTAGAACATATACTGTGTCCTACTGTTCAGATGCTGGTATCTGCATTTAGTAGAGTCTCTCTAGTCAGAGCTGGAGGTTAAGCAGTAGTTACAGCTCTAGTTCCTACTTTCCAGTTTTGCCCTGTGATGTCTGTGTTAAATTTCTTATGCCTTCTTACGCAAGAAGCAAGAAACAATTTCTTGAATGACCAGCTATTTTGTTGTTTCTTCTTTTGGAAAGGTTGTGGTTCCTCATTAACTCTCTCAAGCTGGATTCTAGCTTGCATGCGTTGCATCTTGCTAGATTGCCGTAGTAGATATTTTACAAGACTGCTGCTGTTTTAAGTGAACCAGAAAATTATAACAGTGTGCACAGCAGGAGTCTTTTTGAAGATTCTCTGCTAGCCTCTGACTTCACAAATTGAGAAAATTTTTTTCTCTTTGCATCCATTTTGTTTTGCTTATAAGGTTTCAAGTTTTGTGTAGAGACCCTCCCATTTCTCCCATAGAAATCTAATTCACATAGACAGCCTTACACAAGGAAACACCTGAGCTGTAACAGCCCATATATACAAATATGGTTGCATTTATTAAATTCCTCAAGCCCTACTGCTCTGGGGTTTTTTTTTTTTTTGTCTCTTCAGATTTGCTATCATCAAGAGTTTTACAATATATTCACATTTCAGGCTTAAATATAAACTTAGATTAACTACCATTTCATTAAGATAACATCGTCAGTATAATTAAACTTCCTAAGATGGAACAACTAAGCCCTTGTGATTTACAGCCTGTGCCTTGTGATTTTTTTTTTTTTTCTTCTGTGCTGGATACTTGTGTGTGAGTGACAGCAACTGTGAGAGGGCACCCTGCTAAATGCCACATCTGATCACAGTGTGACCCCCCCAGCCAGGCTGTGTGGTGGGAGTGATGTGGGGTTGGCAGAGGTGGAAGACTCACAAGGCAGAGGTGATGCTGTCAGAAGCCAGCATCTGGACTTTTTATTAAGAATATGCTCCAAGATCTGAGCAGGACTTTGGGATGTAATGAGTGGTGTTTTGTACTTGTGGGTGCAATATTTTTGTCCAGGAGCAGCCAGAGACAGATTCCCTGTTCACCTCACCTGGCCAGGAGACTGCCCTTCTACTGATGTCCAGGATGTGGGTGTGGAACTGGTCACACACAGGAACTGCCAGCGACTGACAGCGTCACACAGCCATTTCAGGGCCACTCACCGGGCAGAGTTGCCTGCTGGTTTCTGCATTACAGTATTGCAACACTGTGAAATGGATTTGAGGGGTTACCCTCAGGATTGCTTTACAACATAGGAATAGGAGTCAGATGCCGGAGAATGTACTGTAGCTGGGGCGAAACTTGGCTGCATGGGAAACAGTGCTGCTGGGGGGCTACCATAAACTCTGAGCTAAAGGCTCATCACTGTCATTTTTTTCTAGCTGTATTTGAATCCTAAGCTCCTCAAAAACCGTTTGAATGCTTCTGTTTTGGTTCAGTAAGGTAACCTATGCAGAGCAACACAGAATAACACGTTGATTTGCTCCTGGCAACCTTTGAAACCACTTATTCTGCATTTGTAACTAGTTGTGTAAGATAGACTTTGGTTAGCGTATGTGTTTTATAAGGACAAGCTGATTCATACTTTTCACTTTATAGTCTGTGGAGATAAAAATTAGTCTGATTCTTTCTATAAAGCTTTTTCAGACATCTTTTTCTAGTCAGAATTTTTTTTCGAAAGGGTAAATTCAGCTGGCAGCTTAAAGAGTAATATTTTATTGTTGAATAAAATGTCACACAAGAAAATGAAAAAGCAAGATCCGTAAGATTTTTTTTTTTACTAATAAATGTAGTGGCTAAGGATTGGCTGAATGAAAATTTCAATATTTTAAATCCAAAATATTAATTCAAATATATTAGCCATAGAAGAAATGGTTAGACAGATGGGTGTTCTAGCATGTGTAGATCGAATTTTCCTGGAGTTCTGGGTTTAGCAGATGTACAGATGAAGTCTGTAAGATAATAGTGCTGAGCCAAGGCAAAATTGCTGAGTACAGTGCTTTTATTTTTTAAAGCTTATGACTCATGGGTAAATCAAAACTAGAGCTATGTTTAATATTAATATGAAATTCAAAAGATGGCTTTCATGGCAGACACTAGAAATAGGTCTTTGGATAATCTTAAAACAGGATTTTCTTTCCTCCTCATAGTTCTCTGCACATTCAAATTAAATAGCATTTTCTAGTAGAAGGGAAACTAAAGCAAAACTGGCACCACATACTGTATTTTTGGCATGCTTGTACGTCATCAACAACTTTCTGCATTTGCTCTGCTTGCCTCATCATGCTCAGTTCCCATCAGCACTTCAGTATTCGGTGCCAGTCAGGAGTTACAGCTTCTATTTCCAAACCCTCAGCATGTTTTTTGTTCTCCTACTGGACGAAAGTCTCACTGCACCGATCTGTCCTCAGCAGCCTGCGACACCGGCATACCCCTAGAGACGTGGAATGCACAAATGTTGCCTGGTTTGCACTACCGCTGTCTGTAGAGCTGTTTGTGAAGCTCTCCTTGCTGAGCACAAACAGTGTTACTCTGTTTGTCCTAGATCCCTCTAATACTGCTGCATGCCTGTTCTTTGCAGGCTAAGAGTATAAATTCCCATTGAGTGATCTTCAGGTTTAATGAGTGGTACCTCAACTGAGCAGTGATTATTCTGAGTAAGCTTTTCTGTTCCAGCTCTTTTCATTACTGGGGAAGTCAAATTGACCTGGGTCTAATGAAAGGTTTGTTGTTTTGTTTAAGATTGTTCTTTGCATCTGGCATGTACAGATGCAGTTTTAGCTGTTTTGAATTATTAACTAATAAAAGATAGGTGTGATATTTGTGCTTAAGGAACTATGATTGATAGCTTTTTTTTTTTTAATGCCCCCTTGCATGGAGAAGCTAATTCGAGGAGCTAAGCTAAACTAAGGCCAAGTCTGAAACCCTAGCTGGTGTGTGGCTTTACAAGTACGATCCATTCACCCAAAACTTGATGAGCTTCTTAAAAAAATCCTCTTGCATTCTCAAATTTGCTGTGCAGGCTCCATCAGTGCCTTAGAGGACAAGATGAGATCTGTAATATCTCCAGAGCTCTGCCAGTGCAGTCAGCATAATGGCTTTATTGAACTCATTTAGGTACCTAAGCAGAGCTGTTTCCAAGCAGGTATAAGCAGACTTCAAGGACAGGATATGAGCCCTTGTAAACAGTGACTTGAACTGGTAATTACTAAACAGCAACTTCTCAGGCTTTGTGTTTTTTAGAATAATTTTATGGGGTTGTTTTGCATCAAAATAATGTGACTCCCTCCCCCTCAGAGTACTGTGAGTTAAGTTGGGAGTTATTGATGCCTTTGTACAGTCCCCCCCCATAGACTGCAACTGTGAGCACCTCAGGCTGCTGCAAACTGTGTTTGTGCCTGATGCATCTCCCATTTCCTAAGAACAGAGACCATGTGCAGGTGCCCCAGCTTGCTTTGCACCAAGGGTTGGTTCTGAGACTGGGAGGTATAACGAGAACAGAATTTTCTATGAAGATGCCTCCTCAGGCTAAACAAATGCTATCCTGTGCACTTCACAGCTGAGGCTTAAAATAGAGATAATAAATCAATACATGTTGTGTTTTGTTTTTAAGCTGGTCTTCAGTCTCCAGATTGGCTTTTAAGTATCTTGTTGCTATGGAGAAAGAAAACTCTCTCTCCTGTGCAGTGGGTGCAGAGAGCAGCTCTCCTCACAACATGATGCTGTGCTGCCTCTTCATCCTGCAGCCTTTGTTCCCCAAAGAAAAACAGCTGTTACTGGTATGCTGCCATTTGATCTTGGCTGTACTGGTGATTGATTTCCTCCCACTTTCCCCCTTGTCCTTTAAGAATGCCAGTTCACCATCTCTGATCTTACCTTTATCTTTTCTGCCTTTTTGCCCAATGAGGACTCTTTTCACTTCCAGGTGAAAATGAGACTGCTAGCAGAGCCTTACCTCCTCTCTCTCCATCTTTCTTTTCTGTGTTTGTGGTCAGTGAGATGTATCAGATTTGCAATAGGCAAAGGAAAATATTTTGCTATTGATAGATCTCTTTCTAGTATTTTTTTTTTTAAAGTAATTGAGCCTGGACTGTGGTACTACAAAACACAGCAGAGACAAAGGATGTTTCCGGATGCTGCAGCAGCATTATGCATCTGCTGTTCAGTCATTAACTGCAGTACAGAGAGTATCTATCTTGACATACAGGCACATCTGGAGCTGTACATGTCTGGTGTTCGTGCCACTAAGGTTACATGTTGTTTCCCTCACCTCAGTCTCGGTTTGTGAGTTCACTCAGCCCGTGCAGGCTGCAGTACGGTTTACTCACAGGTCATCTCTCCAATGATGAGATGATGTCTATGCTTGACGGAGCAAGGAGAAAGGCCAAGCCAGTGCAGTGGCAGGAATACAAATGCACAGAACGATGTATCCCACTGTCCTTGAACGTCAAGGGAACCAGCAGGTTTTTTTCAGTGCTGCTATGTCAGAGCCCTGGAACTGCAGATTCAGATGCATGGCTGAGGGTGAATTCCAGAGTGCTTTTGTTTGTACTGTTTTCCTTCTGTCATGGCTCAAAAAAACCCCGACAAAATTAACCAGTTAATTTAGTTGATGTGCTAGTGGACTGAAACAAAAACAATATGGTGAGGGTTTGAAAAACCACTTATGAATTGCAGGCAAAACCAAAACAAATTCTATTTGGGGAAAAAAACAAGCAAGATGTTTAATTTATCCCACATAAACACCAGTATAAAGCATTCACATCACATAAAGAAATGCACATGAAGACATATGCACACAGACATACAGAGATGAATCACAGTGTTCTTACATAACTGAGCCAAATTCTCAGTGTCCAAGCCCTCAAAAGGGCAAAGAGACTTCCAGCTGTTCTTGCTTCTGTGAAATGTGGTGTCCATCAAGTCCACACACACACGTCCCTCAGCGTCAGTGGACATTTTAAAGTCCGGCTGTCTGTTCAATGTGCTTCCATGACAGTTCTCTGTTTCCAAAATACTGATTCCTATGGCCACAGATGAGGAGAGAACTCTCTCCAGTTCAGCAAACTATGGAATTCAGATGAAACATTCCTTCCACTGATCCCCAAGGTACCAGTCTTTCTCTCTTCATTCACCACATTTCCAGGCAAGGTGTCTGCTGCATCTAGCTCAATGACATGTGCCTTTCCTCCAAACACCGACCAGAAGTGAAGATGGAGACAAAGGAGAAGAAAGTGGAGGTGGAAGCGTGAAACCAAAGGTCCAGACCCCTTCTGCTGGCCCAAACCTGCTCTGTTCACAGGTTTGTCATGCAATTTCCAAGACACACATCACTAAAATTCTCAAGCCAGTACATCTCCACCGCTGCTGTAGATGCAAAGCTAGTTAGGACTAAAAGATTGATATTTTAATTTGAAGACACACAAATGAGTAGGGAAAACCTGCAATGAAGATAAAATGTTGTGAAAGCAAATTAACCTCTTTTGCTGCGTGTTACTTGACAGCTGGTGACTGTGCCAGTTACTTTGAAAGGGCTCAGCTCCCACTAGAGCTTTGAAGTGAACAGGCCATTTTTTTCAAGGCCATCTGCTAAGGTTTTGGGTGTTTTTCATTTTTGGAGATCTCCAAAGCGTAAAAATCTTGTCTGCTTGTTTGTCAACGAGTACTGTGTGTATACAAAAGTGACCCCAATTCTTCTCTTGGTTTCCCTTTAATTTACTGTATTAAATTGAATCTGTCTTGGTTTTCTGAATTATCCCTGATCCCCTACAGTCTGAAGAAAGCCTGGTCATCTCATGCTGCTACTTCTAGCTGATACTGTTGTTAAACTTCCACTTGCTCATTGTTGATGCTATGTGTGTTTGCCCTATATCCATCAGTGCCTGTATTTGACTACCTACCATTGGGTTGGCTTATGTCGTTTGGGGTTGGCCCTCTCAGAATATGTTCCTTGGTGCTCTTGCTGTAGCCCTGAAAATAGTTCCAAAATCAAGGCTTGGATTTACCTTAGAAAGGAGGGTTAGAACAGCAGCAATGACTGGAGAACAGACCAGTACTGATGGATCTCATGGCAGCTCTTTGAAGAAACATGTCACGGTTTCTCCCTTTGGTCTGAGCTCCCTGGCATCCCAGCCCTTGTGTCAGCATGAAGTGTTGCATTGACATGAAAGTGAATTCTGAATTACTAATGATCAGCTTTTGCTATTGTTGTTCAGTTAGATTCCATTGATGGGGTATTTGGAATACAGGCGTGGTATTCCTGCCAGCACTTCTTTTGATACGGTTGAAAGAGCAATGCTGTTGGTACTGTTCTGGTGTGACCTTTAGGTCATGATAAATTGGGACTGCTTGAGCTGTCATGGTTGGCTTAGGAGTGTGAGCTCGGTGATCAAAATGTGAAACTTGGCAGAACGATTTTGGAAGCTTTTCCAGGATTCTCTGCTTATGTCTCCATGCCGACACTCTGCAAATTGCTGGCGTTCTTTTTTGGGAAACAAAGTTCTTGTTACTGAAACAGTTACAATCAGTGGTACCTCCAAAGAGCAGAGTCTGCTTTTTACAAAGCTGGAAAGGGAGAAGGGAAGACTTCACATTGTCAAATGGCAGCTGCTAGAAAAGGACCTGCATACCTGGGAAAATCGTCATTCTACATTTGTGGCAGATTTAAGTACTCCCGATCTAGTCTTAGAAAAAAGACATATGTACAGTCAAGCATGAGACTGGAGGTTGTCAGGCCCTGTTGTTCACGAGAAACAAATGGACATTATGAGATTTCCAAGCAGAAACCTGAAATCTAACAAGGATGCAGATGTGTAGAATTTCTGGTTCTAGGTAAATAAGATGCTATGCCAAAGAGTAGTGGTTTGATGAATCTGTATTTTTATTTAAACCTATGTTTGATGGGGTTTTTTGTGTAGCTGAACGTGTGTACATATGGAGAAGTGAACAAGTTATCCCTTGAAGCACATTCCTTTTCCTTTTAGAGGTGACAGAAATTGTTACCCTGTTTTGCGAGTGCCAGTCCCAAGCTCTTCAGTGTGAGTTTGCGTGTTGTGATCATGTGCTGGCAGGTTGGTCATCAGGACTTTTTCCTTTTAGGATCACATCTTGAGCCAGTACGGCCAATGTTTAAGCCATTAGGGAGATGGTGGGGCTTTCAAGGCTGGAGCTTCTCCACACACACCAATCTAGGCCACTTACATTGGAGAAAGTGAATGGCAGTGTATTGTAAAGCAAAGTTTTGGATGGTTCCTGCGTGTGAGCCCAGGACACAATCCTTTTGGCCACTCGGAATGGTTCCCAGGTCCATGTAGGTCTTGTAACCATTTGTTGCTGTACTACAGAAAGGGCAAATGGCTTATCTTTGCAAGAGCTGTGGCCTTGTTAGGTATGTTTTTTTTCTTTCTCTCAGTATAACTTTTTCTTACAAACACATGCAACGTGAGATGTTTGTAGACTTGCAAGTTGTAAAATCGCAGTTGTTTAGCAAATTTGTACAATATGAGCTGCAGCAGTTTCATCATCAGTAGGAAGAGCATAACTGAAAAAAGGAAGAGAATGAAAGACCTTGAAGAACTCTTTACTGGTCCTTTGCTCGTACATGTCGGGCTGTAACCTGATGGCTCAGCAGCTAGTGGGCTGGGTCCTTCAGCCTGTGGTCTCTGTGTCAGCAGGGTGTTTAATGTGACGATGCTTTTTGTGAGATGCTTTTTGTGATACGAGCTGCTGACTGCTGGGACTACCAAACAGATGACTACAGGAGAACACATTTAAGTGGCTAACACTGTAGATCTTGTTTTCTCCAGTCGTCATACTATTCAGGATTTAGTGTTTAAGGCCAGAAGCAACATAAAGTTTTCTTTCCTCAAGAAAAAAATGACAAGCACTTGCAAACCAAACCCAAACATAGTGGGACCTCATCATTCTGATGCCCTGAACTGGAAGGAAGAAACCCTGAACTGGGTTCTGATGCCCTGTAGGAAGCTTAAAAAAATCTCCCTGTTTACTGGATTGGCCAAATTTTAGAGAAGGCAAAAATAACACTGCAGAGTGAATTTTCTGGGTGAGTTGTATTTCACTATTGCAAAATTCAAGCAGTAAATAAATATGAACATGTGTAAAAAGAGTACTTTGACAATAAAAAAAGAGGACAAATGGGGCCCAGTGTGTATAAATAAAGCAATCTGCTATTTTGTACATTTGCCACCAAGGGCAAAGGAAATGGCAGGATAGTGTACCATCATGATCATTTGAAAGCTGTGCTGTACTGTTGGATTCCTTTTTGGCAATCTTTTCTTACTCAAGTGAGTGAAATCTGTCAAATTCTAGTAGACAGAAACAGAACCTGATTTCAGAGTGTGTTGTCGACCTTCTTCTGAGATGGAACTCAGAATAGATCAACCTTCTGACGTTTGTTCTTATATCAGCATGTCTGTAGCTTGTGGAAATTCAACTGTTAAAGCATAATGTCTGAATCATAGCAACCTTTCACTGTCCAATGAGAAAGCTCTCCTGCCTAGCTCACATGGTTCATTTTACTCCATCTGCAGCAATTAGCTTTGTATGTGCTTTGCAAATTAAAAAAACTCAACCCTCCAGTACCATTTAGGAGCTGGCTAGTGCATAGGGTTTCTTTGCGTAGCTACATTGATTTTCTCAGCAAAGATTGTTGTCTGCAGAGAAGCACTAGTGGAGAAGAAGCAAGTTTTTATGAGTTTGGAAAAATGGGAAATTTGGTTGAGATGAACAAATATGAAGCTGCTTCAGATTATTCAGTTGTGTGCAGCAGGTTTTCTGCATACAGTGCTTGGTGCAGAGGTATCACAGAAATGCAGCAATTTCAAGACATAGGAGTGGTGAGCTGCTAAGTGCTCGAGCACATGCTGAAGATTCATGGTTTCGGAGTTGGTTTTCTTCCAGTTAGAATGGACCTCTGGAGTCCTTCTGCCAGGAACACTGAAACAGAGATATATTGTATACAAAAATGGACGTGAACTGCAATGTAAATAGAATAATGTATAGCATATTAATGTATTTTTTAAAAAATACAGTTATGCACCTTTTGTTTATTATCTTTCAGCTTTGCCTCACTCTTGTGTGATCCGGATGACAAAGCTTGTTACCTATTTATTATCTCTGATATTCTTAACATTGTACTTAGTTATTTACAAGGAATAAGTTCATACATTACTAAACAGCATTAACAAAGTCTTGCTTATTGATTTCCCAATGGAATAACGGATAGGTGTTTCGGCATAGTTAGCTGTACTGGTAATTAATGTCTGCATGTTTGGAGCCAGATTCTCTGTTATTATTGTGGTGAAACAAGTGTTTTGCCAGCAAATAACTTGGCCTGTTTTGTGTTTGACTGTCTGAAACTTCATTTTTACTTCACAAGCCCAGTGTAAATTCTAGTGAAGACAGAAGCTATCATTTCTAGGAAATAGAGATGTTTAGGGGTGTTGGTTAGTTACCTCCAGTAGCAGGGTACTTGTTAGATTCCGAAAGGCCTTATTGCTGGGTGATGGCCTTAAGCCAGTAATAACCAAAGTGTTGGTTTGTTAGTTGGTTTTGGTTTTTGAAGGGGGGAGATACAGCATACCAATTAATAAATTTAAAAGAATATTTTTACATGCACAAGATTTTAAATTGGGAAGCTGGTGTCTATTGCTGGGTGGAATCATAATTTAAGTAGCTGAACTAGATAAGCACATGTTGGCATTTTTGTTTGTGCATAAATTCATTCTTAACATTGTGGAACATAGCTGGATGCAGGAAACATTACAAGAGCTTAACAATGTCTGAACCAAGATTCTGATGTCAAACAGGAGGTGAAATTCTCTTTGTTCTAATTATTGATTAAAATTTTATTAACAGACGGTAAAGATATTGGTGAGGCAGCTCTTCAGGGATAAGGAACGTAAACATATGCCTTCCTGTTTCCGTAGCAACACATCATTTTCATCCCTTGCAGGCAGGCAGCCTAGATTGCATTGTGTACTGCAACAGTATTAGATTTGGAAGAGCTATATTAACAGCTCAGTATCTTTCCCTGAACCTTGCTGTTAAATAATTTTGGTTTTGATGATCATTGGAATAAAAACGTGGTTGGGATTATTCTGCCTTTTTAGATAAATAAATCATGGCAGCAGAGCTGAAAAGGAGAAATAACTGGTAGCTAAGATGGAGCTTTTTGTTCTGATTCATTGACTACAGAACTGGCTATTCCAGAGACCATGCAAATGCACTTTTGTGGATCAGGCCAAAGTAGTTCTTGGTCTGGTGGTTATTGTTAAAATCTTTGTGTATTTGATTCGTATTGTTTGACCTGTTGCAGAGGATGGAAAGAATGTAGTAAAGGTTACAGCTACGATGGCGACCATTAGGAAGGATCAGTTTTGCAGCACAGTAGATCATGGCCCTGGAAGCGCATTTAGAGGTGGCATTTTCAAGCTCCACATAAGCAATTTGGTGGCTTTCCAGGATACTTGAGGCCATTTCAGACTGCGGCATATTCATATTTTGCTACAAACCTGAAATTGTTTTATTGGACTTGAAATGTCAAACTTGTCTATCTAGTCATAGATTTCTGAAGCTGAGAGGGAGCCTCAATTTAACATTCACACTGCTCTCAGCTGCTGTGAGCACAGGAAACTCCTTTATAAAGTGTGTTTTTTGGATAGAGAAATATCTTTTTAGGAGATACAACTTTTGTCTGTAAGAGATTAATAATTCAGTATACCCCTGTGCAAATGTTATTAGACTGTGACAGAGTATACACCTTATTTTTTCTCTCCTTTTGGTTAGTGTCAGCTTCCCAGTGATGAATCTCTGTCAAGTGCACCAATGTTCTGTAGCGTTTTCTGAGCTGATCGCGTGCACATTTTCTCTTTTGGCTTTGTAAGGTTATGTGAGGCATGTCAATAAAAATCAAGAGCCTTCATAGTAGTTGTTGCTATAGTTACATGGTGCCGCCTAAGAGCTGCGAGAGAAAGTAAACCACCTGCAATTTCATAAAATCCTTTATTGGCAGGGAAAGATTGAAATTGACGGTCCTGGCAGGTAGGGACACAGCAGACTCTAGGTTGCTTTGATATCCTTGCAGCTAATGCCGTCTGCACACAGAGGTCTGCAGAACAGCTTTATGGATGAGGTCAGTATGGAAAGGGGACAAAAAACATCTTTTAGGAGGGGATAAAGGGTGCTGGAAGCAGAAAGTGGAATGTAAGAAACAAGTATCAAAATGAACTAAAAAGAATCTCAGTTCATAGCACATCTCAGCTCCAGGAAAAGAGACGGATTTGCCTTTTAAAGGCCTTCTAAAGCCCTCTGACACGTATACCCCATACAGATAGAAATGTCACACGGTGCTGCTGTTCTGACTTGAATTCAGTGCTTAACTTAAACCTCAGTCTCTGTACAGCACAAATGTTGATATTGACAATGACTCATATGAACAGCATTTTGTCTCAACAGATCTCAAGTGCATCCTGGAGCCCTAAAATGGTCTTTAACATGGCTCCTTTGTACTGAGCTTACTTAACTGAATTCTATTTTTACTATGTAATATTTGATTTTCGTCTGTGGCCATTAATTTGATATAAGTTACTTTGATATAAGTTTCTTATAACTTTGATATAAGTTACTGCAATAAACTGTAGACTTAAAAATCTTCCCTGGGATAGATAAATGTCCTTGGCATGTAGATGAGGAAACAGAAGCACTCAGGAGTATTGTCTTACAGAATCAGTCTGTAAAGCAGGCCTATAAAAAAATTTCTTTACCACATTATCTTCCTTGAGTGCTTTTCATGACTGAATAAACTAGTACAGAATTATTTCATGCCAGTCACCATGTGAGAAAGGATGGCTAAGTAAGCGCATGATGTCTTGTCTTATGTTAAACTTGAATGTTCATTTTTCAAGTATGTTCTAAATACACAGATGAACCAAGATTCCAGGACCCAATGCAACTTCATTGCAGAATTTTTATTCACTTTTTTCCTGAAATGTCAGACTTAGAGCAATGTCTGATCCCATGGATGATTAAATAAACCAGAGATTTTTAGATTTTTTTCAGTATTTTTATAATACATCATTAATGGGCTCAAGGTGAGGTCAGACTATGTAGTAGTTGAGGTGTTCCATGGTCTAAAGAGAGAGCAATATAAATAGCTAAAATAGTCAAGATGAGGTAGGGAGATGTAGAAATGGGACAGTGGCAAGTAGCCTTTGGCCAGGAATGCAGGCAGCACTCAGAGGTTTACTCACTCTCTGTCTGCTCCTTCTTGTGATGGTTTCAGCTGTTTGTTGGGAGAGGGAAGGTCTGATCATATCCCTTCAGAGCTCTGAAAGGAGGATTATACTTTTGCTTTGTGCAGGGTAATTCTCCCTCTAAAATGAGGTGGTTTAGAGTCACAGTACTATGAGGAGCAAAGCATTAGGAAACTAATAGCTGGAAATAAAGGAATTAGTCATTACTCAGGTTTTTGCTCTCAACTACAGTCAAACCTTTTTCCTTATGGCTTCTTTTATCATTTAACCAAGAAGCAGTGCTCCCTTTGCCATTCCCATCAAGGTGTGCCTTCAGTGCACAATCCAGTTAAGACTTTTGTTGATTACCAGTGACAGAAGCAGCTTTGAATCCATCTGTGCAGTCAGTCTGAAGGAGAACTGGTTACTAATGACATTGCCAGCTAAGTAATTTTTGTGCCTCCCAGGACCTGGGTCTAGCCTCAGTGCACACTAACATGAAGCTCAGCTTGAATTATCTCTGCCTCGGGGATGAAAAGCTATGGTCAGTATCACACTAGTCAAATGAAACCTCCAGAAGTAGAATTATGCTTTCAAACAAATACAAAATCGTCACTGTTTAATTGTCCTTTGGAGAGCCAAAAATTTCTTAGTAGCAAAATCATCTGAAAAGTGTCTCTTGCAGAAAGAACAAGAAATATTTTAGCCCGCAAGACCTTTGGGAGCTTTCTAAAACGAACAAAAAAACCCAACCAAATAAAACCACCCCAACCTAATTTAGAAAAGAATGAAATAGCGGTGTGGGAACTGTAGACTAATTAGTTAGAAGGATGTCCTAAGAGATTTCTGGGAAGGATAGCCTTTCATGTTGGAAAGTAAACAATGTGATCAGCAACCTTTAGAAAGGCACAGTGGCTAGGAGAGAAGGTGCTGAAAAGGAGAGCTGCTGAAATCAATGGAACCATATTTCACAGTGATTTAAAGACAGTTCTAAATAGTAAAGAGCTACTGTTTAGTCATAAAAGCAATTCCTATTTCCTTAGAAATTACTGGTGTAGTGTTTTTCCTCCATAGTAATAAGCATTTTTATGCAAAATTTGGGAAGAAACTTAATTGATCAGGCAGCTGAATAAACTTATGAAGCCCCTTTTAAAGTTAACATATACAATGAGTCAAACTTATTGAGTCCCTTTTAAAGTTAAGGAGACATCTCAACATTATCTGTCTTTGTAGTCTTCATATTTTAGCAGTTTAAAGAATAAATTCAGCTCATCTTGACCGTATTTTAGTACTAGGTACAGCAAAGTGCAAGCTGAAGCTTGCTGTTTGCTTCACTGCAAAGTGAAGCTTGCTGCTTCCAAGAAGTTTGGGCTGATTTGGTTTTGGTCTTCTGCCTTATTTTAGTCTTTCTGCCCATACCTTAAAAACCCTTTCTTCTTACTACTTTTTCTTCTGGAGTAATGATAAATATTTTTCATTGTGCCAGCTGACGCCTTTTGATCTAATTAATTCTTTCCTGCCTAGCTTTGTTTCTAGCAAGTTGCCCTTGCTCTGTGGTAAGCTTAGTGCCAACTATAAGGTAGAAGAAATTTGGTTTCTTCATGGACATAGGAAAGAATGGTGTGGCCAGTGCATGAAGGAGACATTGTATTTCCAGTGTTTCTGTTTCCTCTGAAATGAGAAGAATTACGTTCTTGAGTCTTAATTTGGTTAAATATTCTTTCAGCGATAAGGTTGTTTGTTTTGTTTTTTGTTGTTTTGTTTTGGTTTATATTTTGAAAAGTACTTTGTTATCACAAAGTCTTTGGCAGATATAGCCCTTCCAAAATGGTGCCAGGTATTCCTGTGTTGATTCCAGCTATTTTCCTCTTCTCCCTGAGGTTATGCAGAGGATCAGATGGGGTAGCTCCAAACAACATCTCAAGGACCCAGCTTGCATTGTCCATTCTGGTCCTCTGACCTTCTGGAGCTGGCATGGTGCCTCTGAATCCCTCTGCCCATCAGCTGTTCTTCCTGTCACTGTGCCAATGACCAATTTTACTTTCCATCCTCGCATTCCTGTATGGGATGCATGAATGATTTTTTTCACTGTGGCTATTTTGCCAGGGTCTAGAAAAAGGTACTAGAGCAGAAGTGTTCAGAAAATATTTATGTGGTACTCATTGCAGGAAATTTTAATCTCAGGACACACTTTTCTGCTTGGCTTCTCCCAAGGACTGACTTCGTACAGTACGTCTACTTAAGGAGCTGTCCCAATTCAGAATTTAAGATGTATCTTATACTGATGAAGCAAAGTGGTGAAGTGTCCCCAAAACGTACCTTGAAGTCTAATGTGGCAGAGTTACTGTTTTCCTTTCCTAATCAGAACAGATCAATGGTGTTAACTTTGCACACAATGGCATTCCTGCTTTTCTTTCTTGGTCTTGCTCCCTTCCTCCTTAGAAGTTTGTGAAAGTGTGTTGCTTGAAACTCAGCAACTGTTTTTTTGATAACAAGAATTACGGGTTTGTAATGAAATAGTTTAGTGAACAGAAGAAAAAGGTGAACTTTGTCCATGTGGATATAGAAAAGTAGAAGTTAGCAAGCTGTGCCTTACATCTTGCCCAGGATCTCTATTCTGCACCAGAAAAATATGTCTAAATCTGGTTTTGTCTAAGCAAACTGATCTTTGTTTTTAATGGATATTGATGGCAGAACTTTGCCTTTGCGTTATATCAATAAGCAGTTCCTCCAGACTTCACTCAATGTATGATTCAATCAATGTATGATTCTGAACCAATGTTTAAAAAAAAACAGATTCAATCCTGCCTTCTGGGCACTTCAGTTTTTGAAGCTGCCTGCTTTGATTCTCTTCCTGACCAGTTTTAATTTCATGGAATGATGGTTATTTTTTAATCACACATGGCAAAGTTTCTTCTTCCACTACATCTGCTATATCTGATATCGACCATTTGCTTAATTGTTTTTCCCACTTAACTAAAATACAACATACTGCTCTAAAAGTATAGCTAAAACAGTAGAGGATTCCTAAGGTCCTGGTCTGCCTGGCTGTTGGTTACCTGAGAAAGGAAGCAAATTCATCTCCCCTGTAGTAAACATTATTTGACTTGTTACTTTGCACGTTTCTTTACTGAGTCATGTTGCTAAAGTTTCCCATCTTTTCTTGACCCTTAAATGGGATGAGCTAGAACACTTGGGTTGTGCTTTGTGGTAGATTCTGAAAACAGAGAAATGATTTAAGCATGGATGTGGGACTGAGGGTGGTTTGAGATCGTATTTCTTTGCAGTTAGTTTAGATTTATGTTGGTTGGTTAGGTTTTTTAAAGTGTTATTCTTCAGTATTCCACTACTGTTTCACTTGCACTTGGAAGTTAAGACAGGCCTAGCCCTGCAGAGCCAGCTTTGGTTAAAACACTGTTTCTTTTGCCCCCCCTTAAGCAAGTGTGACTTGCCTTTGGCACACGCAGGAAGTAAAGCTCTTTAAGGCCTGTATTTGATGTCTGAATTATGGGGGGTTTTTTTTTTCCTTCTTGCTTTCATCTTTTGTCACAGCTCTGTCAACTATCTATTTTCTTCTTTAAAAGCAGTGCCATTAGTTCACAGAACTGTGTTATGGCAGATTAGAGGGGAATGATGGTTTTAAGTTAACATGAGGATGCCACCAAGTCATTTACTTTTTGCTCTTTTTCTGTGTGCTCAGATCACCTGACTGCTGTTGTATCTGAGTGGAGCTTGAGTTACTCCATTTAGACCCCTACATGGTTGTGTGTATAAGGATCCCTATGACAACAGGCACAAAAACTGAATCAGACAGACAAGGCACATGACCCATAGTAGTTTTATTAGATGTGCGCTTGCACTACAGTACCGTGTGGAATAGCCACACTTGAACCGGATACAAGTACGTTAACTGAAGTACAACAGTTGCAGCACAGAGGAAATGCAATCCACAAATCCTTCCCAGAAAGGAGGATTAGTTCATCCTGAACTCTCTCAAACTACAGCTATACTATAGCTTGTATCAGGCTAGGTACTTTAACACTCTTATGGGTACACATGTACTATGGTGCTGTCACTGTTAAAACTGCACTGTAGTGCTTGCAGGAGAGCTATCATTTGAGCCATTGTGTTATGCAAAGATTACAACTGAAACTTTGCAGAGTAAGGCATCCTAATGACATCACTGCTGAGTTGCAACTGGTTTTCTTCCGAGGCAGTGTGTTCATAGCTGAGAGAAAATCAACTAGTTCGATCAGTAAGTAGGAAACTCAGTGACCACTTCTTTCCTTGATTGTTCTCTTTGCATTTCTAACACAGTAGCTTATAACTTCTGGACTTTGCCTTGGATGACTTGTTAAGCATGGGGAAAAAGCCCTCACTGGTCT
This sequence comes from Phoeniculus purpureus, assembly GCA_028565055.1. NCBI lineage: Eukaryota > Metazoa > Chordata > Aves > Bucerotiformes > Phoeniculidae > Phoeniculus > Phoeniculus purpureus. Next base: position 8,838,840 of record JAOXOE010000441.1, on the reverse strand, counting down.
AATATCAACAAGCAGTTCTTTTAGACTTCACTCACCAGTAATGCACATTAATATTGTGTGACTTGAAACTTGACCAATATGCAGCCTTGCATCTGATAAAAGGTAAAGTCCAACCTAAAGCCTGTTCAAGCACAAAGCTGTTTTACAGACCATGTCCATATGGAAGGTTTGCATGTTTCACTTCTGAGTTAGAGAATTGTGTTCTGCTGAAAAGGACGTCTTCAGAGATAAACCCCACAATGCTCTCTTGTGCAGTGCAAACAGCATTTCAGAGAAAGAGAATAGCAACAGAATAATAAGGTAAATGCAACCGTGTGGAATATCTTTTTACCTTTTGTTGTAAGTTTTCTTTATAAGCTGCCAAGGATTGACAGCCATATATAGCCTGGTCTGCATGATCACTTTAAAACTACACAATTGTCAATAGACCAGTGTATGGTACAAGAGTTACCTTATAAAATGTGTTAAGCGCCAAAGTATTTCTAAAATACTCTTTTTCAACCTAGCTGCTCACTCGTGAGGAGAGTGTTCCTGAGAGCCCAGTGGGCTCTTGTTTCTCACTTCAGCCATCAAAGTAGAAGGAAGCACCATTTCACTTGCATGCTACAATCTGGCCAGCTGTACTTTCTCCTGCTCTGATTTGCTTAGTGCTTTGAAAGCTACATACAGTGCTGTAATGCATTTTGAGGGTGTTGTCAGATTCTTGCTTCTGCGTTCATCACAGAACCAATAATGTGTTAGTCTTCCTAGGCCTGTGCTGAAGATGCCCTTCAATTTTAGGTTGCTTTAGGTCAGAATGAATTGCAGCTCTCTTCTTTTCTTTGTATAACCACTTTAGATCAATTGGAAGCACGTGTAGATATGAAATGGCGATGCTTTATGCCCAGAATATGTAGGTGCAAATGGCCATGGCACCGCAGGGTCCCATGGAACGCTTGAATGACTCACGTACTTCTAGAGAATGCTTTAACGTACTCCTCCATTCATTGTACTTTGCATGGATGACCTCTTACTAAGCGCTTAGTATAAAGTATTTTCTGTACATTCTGTTTCACATCATACAGAGGGTCATGAGACTGCAGACTGCTTCTGTGATGCCATCATGATTGTCTGGTTCTGGTCTGGTGACACATTAATTCCTTTCATTTTGAGAAGAGGGGATGTAAGTTCTGACTGAATGTCACTTTCTGCTGTCCCTGATAGTCTGATGGAGCAGACATTAGTGCCCTGTACAGAGCCTCAAGGGAAAACTCCATTAACCATTCTCTGTCAGATGTTTTTGACCTGTACTTAACAGAGCAAAATTTAAAGATTTTCTTGTCTTCTACAGGTGTAGAAAAAAGCATCTTTAATGCTTAATCCTCTCTGTACTGCAGCTGCTTCATGTATGATATAATCTTCATGTATTGTCAGAGGACCAGATACATTCAGTCTTGCACAAAGTCGTGAGCCCAGGTTTTGTTCTGAGTTGAGTTGGAGATGCTTTCCTGTTGGGAAGGAATGGATACATTTGAGTGAAACCAAAGGGAGAATCTTGTGCAGCACCCCTGAGCTTTAGTTGTTTGTAGTAAGTACTGTTTGTGTTTCCCTGTGGAAATGGAGAGTGAACACTTAATCCCTGTGATACATTTCTTTCCTTGCTACCTACTCACAGCAAAGCAAACATCTCCATCTTACAGGACTTCAGTTTTGCCACAGAAATTAAAAAGGCTCAGTAGCCCAAGAATCTGTATTTGCAAGTGTATTGTTTTTAAATCCTAGGATATAGTTTTGTGCATTTTTCGTGATTTTGTCTTCAAAATACCAATGCATAACTGAGAAGGAAAAAAAATGAAATCCATAATAAACTAGCCTGAGTGGCAACCTAAACAATGGCTTGTTTGATGTAACGTGGCACAATTCTTTTAAATAGTTGCTTATCAATGTTGTGGTCAGCCTTTCAGAGATGGTTTAGAGGGTTAGGGGTTGTAGGGTGGACAGTTGGATTCAGTAATCTTAGAGATCTTTTCCAACCTTAATGATTCTATGATTCTTTTACATGATTCCTGCTTTGAAATATCGTGTGAGAACAGAACAAATCTTCCATTGTCATTGTATGTTAGGAAGATAGCGCTTCCTCTAACGAGTAGCCTCTCTTATTTGCCTGGTGCTTGAGACAGTTCATAGAGACTACACAGCATATTTTCTGAAGCTGTTCAGGTTTTTTTGGGAAGTGCCATTACTGATGGATCTCTACTTCTCTGCATTGCTCTGTGTTGAACTCCCTCCCCACATACAGTTTCCAGACCATGCCAGATGTGTTACATTGCCCTTTGCTGCACGCTTGGAAATTATATTATGATGCACGTGTTTCTTTCCCTGTCACATTTTGTAACTCTTGGCTAGTCATATGCTATGGAAATGAGGATAGAAAAGGTTAGATGCATTCTGTACTGGTCTTTGCTTTGCCATTGAAAGAGAAACTAGAAATTAGACTTTCCCAAATGAAATCAGTTTCAAAGGAGCTGTTATACCACTGCATATATACCACCGCAGCTCTCTAAGCCAAACTAGACACCTTGGGTACTCAAGCTGATTTACTGACTCTCCAGTAGTTAGTTGTATTTTGTAATTGGGAATTTTTGACAGTTGGCCTTGAGGCCCTGACCCAGTTTGAAATCCCTGCTGTATTAAAGCTTATATTTACAACTATAAGCAGAGATAAAGTCCAACTAACAAGACAGTGCTTCTGCTGTAACAAAATAATAATTCCTGTAAAGTACTAATTTAGAGCACTAATTCAGGAGAGTCCATATTGTGCAGGCTTTGTGCATTTGTTATGAGTAGCAGCTCGAGACCATTTAAAGTTGTTCTCTCCTGGTACCAGGATGAACCACAGATGCATGACCTGAAGTCATCTGATTTTTTTTTTGCCTATGTGAAGCTACTGCTGAAGAAAGGAAGGAGTTGGTGTAGGTCTGCTGCCTGAGGAGACCTGCTAATGATGTAGAGGTGAAGTGAGGACAGAATGTTGGCTGGAGACGGACTTGGAAATTGGCATATCTTTAGTACTGTGACTTGGTACTGAATATCAAAAGTCGATGTTGTTTCCTATCTGCAGATCGTGTCAGCACTGCATTGCCTGTGTTTTTCACCCAGCTTACTCACTCTAACAGCAAACACACATTTCTGGGGGTTGTGGTCCTGAGCAATTAGATGTGCTGCCTAGAGTACACAAAAACTCACTTACTTACTGAAAATGCAGGGATATATATTGCTTTGTAATAGAACTGGCAATCTATGAATCCCTTCTTTGTTTTCTACTTCTGGAGAGACTATGTAGCATCTTGGGATCACATCATTTGATATTCCACTTACCAGACTTTGTCTTTAATCAGATTTTGCACAATGCTTAGACTTCCTCTTTAGTTCCTAATACATTTCCATGTTCTTGTGCAGAAAACTGTTAGTATAAAACTTATTTCTTAAAACTGTCTATCTTTTGCACTAATGACAGAACTGGAAGCCTTATTCACTTGTGTTTTACAGCTCCTTGGGAGAAGTGGGGTCTAAGTAATCTGAATAATGTTACCTTCTTCCTTGTGAGGTTTCAAATAGTCAAAGAGGATGTCTGAGACACCGGAAATTTTTTTGTAGTCCAGCCCAGTTGCTGTTTTAAATCATTAGGTTTTCCTTCACCTGATCTCTTGCCTACTGTAACTTTATGAAAGTTCTGTAGAGTGGCACTAAGTTGAGATTAAACAAAATACTCCTTTGAGGTGTTGTGGAGTATTGCTGAGAGCACAGAGCCTGTACAATAGAGCTGTGCTAAAACATTTTAACATCTTACAAATGTGAAGCTGTCAGATTAATAGCTTGGCTTCAAGATGCTTTGCTGTGTCTTTAAAGCCAACTTCTCTTTGCTTATGTGGTTGAGAGAAAGCAGAAAAGAGAAGAGTCTTTAAAGATTTCAGTGCCCCTCCAGGGCACAGACTGGTTTAGAAGCAAAGTGTTTGTAGCTTGAAACTAGCTGGCAGTGATAATTGCAGCTCCCTTGTTTCCACTTTTCATTGCTTTACCTTCAGACTGATTATAAGGCTGTGATTTATCATTTGTCTTCGCGTGTTTAAAACTGATATGCCTACGCTAAAACAATATCTTCATCTTACTCTTCAGTCACCAGAGTAGGATAGATTTGATTTTGACAGCAGTGTTTGGAGAATAGGAACTGCCCATTGGAGACACACAGATGACTAAAGAATAATGATCTCTAGCCAAGTTGCTAAATTTTAGGTTCAGTGCAGTGAAGTTCAGTGCTCCCATCCAGAGCATTTTGTTTGCTAATGAATCTTCTGACTAACAGTCAAGAATGAGGAGCAACTCTGAATCCTCTGCTTTCTCCAGAATCCTGTCCTGTGTCCTGTATGATGCAGCTTTGTTTTACCTAGTACTTTTCTCCAGTTTTCTCAACGTCTGGGTTGTAGTTATCCTGAAAAATGCTTAGATAATCATGTAGGGAGGAGAGTAGTAACCCCTTGTTTTGTGTCATCAAACCAGAAAGATATTTTCAGGTTTGGCTGTTTTCTCACTGCTTTTTCTGTATTGTTAATGTTTGGGGAAAAAAACCCCTTCACAGTCTTACAGTGTCACTGTGAATTCAAGTGAAATTCTTAGGGATTGAGATGCATTGCCAGGTGAGTCCTGTGGTTTCACTTATACTTTGAGTATTTCTATTTTACAAGGGAAACGAGGAATGCAATGCTGTTTCATTTAGCTCGTGACATGGAGCAGCTTTTCCTCTTTATCTCACCAAAACCAAATCATTTGGTTTGAGAACACAGTACAATGCTTGCTTTAAATTTAGTTAGAGACAATTAGTGGCTGTATTAATACACATTATTCTAATGGTCTTTCATCCTGGGAGGGTCTGGCACAGGCATACAAATTAAATTTTCTCATGAAAGCCTGTGGAGCTGCTGGAGCTGTGTTGGGGTTTGTATCAGCAATAAAGTATGAATACGAGCAATCTATTGCTTCTATTAAAATGAATATTATTCTATAAATAGAATATTATTCTATTAAAAAGAAAACAAGGGGTGGGGGGGAAGGAAATTTTGGAGTAGGAAAAAGCTTGAAACGTGTTTGTATGAGACAGTTCTCATTCTTGGCCCGTTTGAATAATCTTGGATGTCAGAGGAGTCATGTAGAAAGACCTGTTTGGTGACTTCTCTATATGCTTGGAGAAGTAAATGTTGGAAAAGTTGTGGTGATCCCTATTTTTGGAGAGCTGTTCTTGTCTGGAAGTTTTATACCTTTTTCCGTGTTCTTTTCTTCAGATGATGCCTGACTAGCTGTATTAACCATTTGAGAGGTTACCATCCTATTGCAATGTTTCTTTAAGTATACATTATGCCACTGATGTTCCATTAAGCAGTTTGTAATGCAAGTTGACCAAAACCTTTTTGGTTTCCTTTCTCTTGTCCTGATGAGAAAGAAAAAAACCCTTTATTGAGATTGGATTTTGTGAATTTCAGGACTGTTCTTCTCATTGTTTAGACTACAGAATGGTATTTCATGCTGCTAATAACTGCTGCTTTTCAAAAATAACAGTGGCATCAGGATCACAATTATATTGCAGGATGGGTTTCTTTTTTACAGAAATTCACAGGCACAGTCTGTGACAGCCACATAAAGAAAAGAAAATAGGGAAGAAATACCTGTTCTAGTTCAGAATAAGAGCTTTTTCCCATGGACTGTTTTATTATGACAGCCATTTATAGAACAAAATTTACATACTGTGCTTCAAAAAAGAGTACTATGGGGTAATAATCACAGAATCACAGAATTATTGAGGCTAGAAAAGACCTCTAAGATCATCATGTCCAGCCTATGACCTAACATCACTGTATCAGCTAGTCCATGCCACTAAGTGCCACATCCAATCTTTTCTTAAATGATTCCAGCAATGCATACTCCACCACGTCCCTGAGCAGTCCATTCCAATGTCTGATCACCCTTTCCATGAGGAAGTGCTTCCTAACATACATCCTAAACCTTCCCTGGTGCAGCTTCAGGCCAAGTCCTCTTGTCCTGTCACTGGTTGCCTGGGAGAAGAGCCTGACTCCCTTCCCTTCAGGTAGCTACCTGAAGGTAGAGAAGGATAAGGTCCCGCCTGAGTCTCCTCCAGGCTAAACAGCCCCAGCTTCCTCAGCCTCTCCTCCTCAGACTTTCCCTCCAGTCTCTTCACCAGCCTTGTGGCTCTCCTCTGGACCCACTCCAGTACCTCAGTCTCTTTCTTGAAGTGAGGGGCCCAGAACTGCCCCCAGTACTCAAGGTGAGGCCTCACCAGCCCCAGTACAGGGAGAGAATTACGTCCCTGATACAAGCCAGGATGCCATTTGCCTTTCATGCCACCTGAGCACACTGCTGTCTCATGTTGAAATGTGATATGTGAATCATGATTTGGGATATACATGAGCTGTTTTAAAAATAAGTAATGTTGAGGGAAAGTAAGGATAACAAAAGCAGTGAAATGATGTCAAAGCAAGCAGAAGAGGCAAGCAGCAAGGCAAGTTGTTGGAGACTTTCATTTAAAGGAAAAGGGTGAGGTGTGAACTTGAAAGTAGGAATTAAATGTAATTTGGCTGCTCTGTGTTCCCCAGTTCTGCACATCACGCTGTGAATGGTTGCAAACCTGGGCTTGGTTTGTGATAGTTTTGCTTACTGGGGCTTCTTGAAAGGTGGCATTTATACATAATTTCGGGAAGGTCCTTAAAATATGGAGAGATTTCTGTGGTGTGCCTCTGTAAATACTGAACCACGAATTTGCTACGTGATTTTCAAATGCCTTTGTTATTTTAATCTCTTACGTTGTTAATATACAGAGTAATTAACTTGGGTGTATTTACATGTTTCAAGACAACCCAATCCCCACTTTAGCAGGATTTCTTAGAGCTTAATTATAAGATGACTTGATCAATCTGCTTCCCAAAGCTGTCACGTTTCTGTGGTCTTTATTCTGTATTTTGTACCTTCTTTTTTAGGCAGCCAGTGCTTTTCCTGGGGATGGAACGAACATGGGATGTGCGGTGATGGCACAGAAGGAAATGTTCATGTCCCAAAGCCAGTCAAAGCTCTTGGTTGCGCAAAGCTGATGTTAATTGGATGTGGAGCAGGACATTCCATGGCTCTTTGTCAAACTGCACATCAGGCTCAGCACATCTGAAGTCAGAGCACCGTGGATGTGGGTGGACATCTGTGGACTGCGTAGCACAGAAGTGCCACAAGCCAATTGCCCATGCTGAACACAGTAGTTGGAAAGTGCAGAAGTTTAAGACTAAAAGAACGTATTTTGCCTTGATGCAATACCACTGAAGAAAAAATGACTGTATTATTCTTCTGAGCACTTTGAGGAGGAAACGGACTGCCTAATTATTGGTGTATAAATTCAGTCTGAGGAAATGGTTTGAGAAGATGGAGGTGTATGTCCCTTTCTGGTCTTTTATAATTGTGTTTTTACAGCATGATGAGCATTTGTTGAACCTGTCAGCTTTGACTGGAGCTGAGTTCCCAGCACGTCAGAAAATCCAGTTTGCATCACAGAGATATGCCAGTGAACACAAGTGGATGCACACATACATTTTAAACAGAAGATTAAGATTTCTTTTAAAAAACCCACAAATTTAGAAGGCTGGCAAAAGGGAAAACTGAGGCCCTTATGAACTAGCTGTCTCTTGATTAAACTGTGAAAGGAGCAATATTTCTGAGAAACTATCTTCTGTACCAGACATCAGTTCATTACAGATTTACAGAGATGAAGGTCTGCATGAATTATTGTTAACTTGCAAACCAAAGCCAAAGTTTCTGAAGCTGTTGCTTAGGGAAGAAAAGCTTCTAGGAGTCTTGGAAACAATTAAAATTGTTCTTGTCAAAGGGCCTAAGTCAGTTGTAACTGTTGAAGACTGTTCAATCCAATATAGCTCCTGTGTTTCCAGCTGTGTTTGGATAGGAAGACATCAAAATCTAAACTGGAAGGGTTTACAAGTTCTCCAGCCTAAAAAAGTAGACCAGAAGGTTCATGATAATTGCAGGTCAGTTCTCACATCTGTTTCACAGACCAGCTGAGTGACAGTTCAGAGCATGCCCACAGTACTTGTTCCAGGTGAGTGCTTGAGAGGGAACCTAGGCCTAACACTTGTTTTAGTAGGAGGAATGTACAAGTGTAAATTATATTCAGATATTATTAGCTGCCTACGTTAAGCAGAATTTTGGAAGCTATTTATAGAAAAGTTTTTGCACAAATACAGTGGATGCCATTAAACTGGATGATTACCACTTATTATAGCTGTATTTGCTATGGAATTTGATGTGTATTTCAAGCTCTAAATATAGGACATACTACTGTGTGTTACATGCACCTTTTATTGAGATCTGCTGTTGCTTGAACAGTGGTTTAATTTTTAAAAAGAGCTTGCCAGGGAAGAAGCCTTTCACAATCAAAAGTCTCACAAAAGGGCTCTTACAAAATGGATCAGGAAGATGTTCTGATGATGTATCAGCTTACACATGAGAGGTAAGGAGTTAAGGTGCTAATACGGGCTGTGAGGGTTCCCTACCAACCCCAACTTGGTTTTACAGCACTTACAGTTTATGGCCTTATCTAATTTGCTGCTTACTGACTCTCCTCAATGCTGTTTTCTGGATAGCGCAGCCTCCCCATTATAGGCACTGAAGTTTCTCATACTTTTCACAGTTCTGTCTGAGGTTTCTACCTCTATTTTCCTCCAAAATCTCTGTACCAAATCAACATGTGCCCTTGTTTCAGTAATGATGCCTTCTAAATAATTAGTACATGTGCCTTATAACATATGGATTACTGTGTGGAGCGTACTTCATGTATGCTGTTGTGGCATTTCATTTCAGAGGAATCCAACAAGTTATGTAACAAATAAAAGTTTCATGGTTATTTGAAATGCCACTCACTTTTTCACATCTCTAACACAAGCCAGCTTTAGGAAACTCAATGATTTGGAATGATAAGACTGAAAGAAATGAGTTTTTTGCTTTTTTCCTGGTCCCAACGGTTTGTTTCATATTTGCATCTAATCTTCGAGAGGACAAAACCAGCATTCTCTTGCCCTTTCTTGCCTATGTAGATTAGAAAACTTTGGGCAGTAATGAGTTGTCTTGAGATCTTTACATACTAAATGCTTTGTTGTTGGTCAGGCCTTTTAGATGCTGATGTGTTTTGAAGAGCAAATAATAATTGGTTGTGGATGACACATGATTGAATGTCAAAACCAAGGTATTGCTCATTCATTCAGGAAGAAAAGCCCTGCTTTTTGTACGTCAGTATGCTCTGTACATTGTACAAAATCAGATTATGCTTTCTATTATAAGGGAGGGAGCGCACAATAAAAAACTTAACAAGTGAAGAAACCCCTTTCCTTGCTGGTGTCTATAGCTTAGGGACTGTTTCCAGCTGATACCCTGGTGGAGAAGTTCAGTCTCTGCAAGGCAAAAGGCAGAGGCAGTATGCTATGGATGCTTCTGCAGTGCATGCAGAGACAGATTTCTCTGTGCAGGTCTTCACTGCTGAAGAGAGCAAGCCTTCCAGGTGAGTATTTTGCATTCACATTCCCATGCAATCAATTGGACAAGGTTTGTTTTACATATAAAAAACCCACTAGAGCAATGTAAGCAAGTGTCTGTGCTGCTGCTCTTCCTTCTTGTTTTATGAAAAGAAACGAGCCTGCCCCTGAGCTGACATTCCTTAGGATGAACTCAGTATCACAGCTTCACTGGAGAACAAGATATGAACTCTTGATCTTTGGTCTTCACAGCCTTCAGTCTCTTGTGTGGAGGGGAAGAAGTTGCGGGTACTTCTGTTGCTTGAAGTCCTAGGAGATCTGCAGTTGTTACTTGTGCAATTCCATGAGCACCAGTACAAGACACTCCTGTGTCATCCATTTTCAAGAATGTTTGTCAAAAGTTTCTGTCTCCTAGAGGATTAGGCTGCTTGGCAGTCACTCAGTCACTGATGTTATTTGACTTTCAGTTACTTTCTTGAGTGACTGGATGCTTTTCTGCTTGGAATTCCAGACCCTGTGTCTGAAGTGTGTTCATTTGAAAGAAGAATGCGATCCTGCCTTTCATCCCATTTGCCCAGACACTATTTCTTACATGACATGGCTTTCCTTCCCTCTCTGCATGTTGTCATGCCACATGCAACCACCACAAAAGTCACTTCTGGAGGAGCAACAGGAGGCTTTGCACTGCTACGTGGCCGAGGGACGAGAATGTGATTTGATTTTGTTTTATATGATTTTTTTGATTCATAAGACTTGAGAATGGAAAACATGTAGCAGATCAATATGAACAAGTAGGAGAAAGACAACCATGGAAAAATAATTGCAAGAACAGCAGTAGAGTCTGATATAGTCAGCTAAAACATAGGAGGAGAGCAGCGGGTGGAAAACAGATACAGGTCCTGAAGACTGAATAGGCACTCAGGGATAGCCACATTCCAGCCTGTTAGTGGGGTGGAAGTGCGAGATGAGGGAGAAACTATTCTGTTTTTTAGATGTTGTTATTTCCCCTCTCCCACTGATTACTGTTATTAATATGAATTATTGCCCTCAATGGTTTTTCTTTCTCATTCAAGGCACACCTTGATATTTCTAGTTCTTTTAAGTTGGAACAGCAACATATGTCCTCACCTACTAGTCTTAAAAATCTTTGATTTCTATATTTCAGGCCTGTGACCTAGTCCAGCATCTAACAATTACTTACTGTGTTTTCCATGAGCTCTGGATCTGATTGAAACAAGATGTAAGTAATTCTGGAACTTCCACTTTTCCCCTGTATTAGATAAATTATGTTTGTCACTAAAATTGCCATGTTATGTTTTCACCAAAAAATCCCAGATCCTATTTTCTTAGCAATTTTGGCATTTATACAGTATGTGGCAAGTCTTGTGCTTTTTCTTTAAACTAGATGCTCTCTTAAAAAAGGCTCTGTAATTTTTCATCATTATTTGAGTCACGCTTGTGGTATTTACTACCAGCTTAGAGTTCAGAGCAGATGAAAATTCTCTAAATGGAGGAAGAAAATATTGTAGCGGCAAATAAGTCTTGTTTCTGAAAGGCTGGGTGGGAATGAGTTCAGTCTGTGGTAGAAAATCATCTTGTGTGATTTTGATTGCTCTTTAAAGGTGTGCATGGTAGAAAAGTGGAATTTACCCTCAGTTTGATGAAAACTCCAGCTGACACAAAAATAATTGGACATTGAACTTTTGGCATATTAATATCTTGATTTACGTGTAAGAGAACAGATTATACATGCTTTGTTCTCTTCTAGCTTTTGTACTATTGCAAAGTCCTGATAAATTTCGGTCTTTGATATTCTCCTCCACATTAGGAAAAATTATCTACCGGCTTTGAATGAAAATGATCTGGTTGTATCTTGCTTCCTTTGGACGAATGTCCCAGAAGATAACTGTAAAAAGGAATTTGGTTGCCATATGTGCCTTTAAAGTGAATTTAGAGAAACATTTTAAAGCTGTCATTATTTTGTAACCTGTTTAGAGTTTGAAGGGACTGAAGTAAAGGGACTTTCTTTAGCTGGTTTATGCATTTCATTCACATAAATCTGTAACTGTCTCTGCATGACAGAATCACAGAATGTTAGGGGTTGGAAGTGACCTCAAAAGATCATCTAGTTCGACCCCCCCCTGCCAGAGCAGGACCACCTACATTAGGTCAGGAATGTGTTCAGGCAGGTTTTTAGTGTCTCCAGAGCAGGAGACTCCACAATCTCTCTGGACAGCCTCCATCACCCTTACAGTGAAAAAGTTTTTCCTTATGTTTACATGGAACCTCCTGTGTTTCAGCTTGAACCCATTGCCTCTTGTCCTATCATTGGACACCACATTGGACCGCTAGTCCTTTCCATTTTTATAAACATTAATGAGGTCACCCCTCAGTTTCCTCTAAGCTAAAGAGACCCAACTCCCTCAGCCTTTCCTCATAAGGGAGTTGCTCCACTCCATCATCTTTGTGGCTCTGCGCTGGACTCTTTCAAGCAGTTCCCTGTCCTTCTTGAAGTGAGGGGCCCAGAACTGAACACAATATTCCAGACCCAGTCTCACTAGAGCAGAGTAGAGGCAAGAGGAGAACACCATTCAACCTACTAACTACCCCACTTCTAATAAATCTCAGGATGCCGTTGGCCTTCTTGACCACAAGGGCACATTGCTGGCTCATGGTCATCCTGTCTACCAGGACCTCCAGCCCCCTGTCCCCTATGCTGTTCTCCAACAGGTCAGTCCCCATCCTATACTGGTACCTGAAGTTGTTCTTTCCCAGATGCAAGACTCTACACTGCCCTTGTTGAATTTCATTGTTCCTCCCTGCCCAACATTCCAGCCTGTCCGGGTCTCACTGGAGGTCAGCACAGCCTGGTGGTGTGTTGACCACTCCTCCTAGTTTTGCGTTGTCATCAAACTTGCTGACAGTGCACTCTGTTCCCTCACCCAGATTGTTAATGAATATATTGAATAGTACTGGTCCCAGTACTGACCCCTGAGGGACTTTACTAGATACAGGCCTCCAACTAGACAGAATCATAGAATTGCCCTGATTGGAAAAGACCCCTGGGATCATTGAGTCCAACCATCAGACTGTCGCATTGACCACAGCTCTCTGCCATCTTTCATTCAACCAGTTCACAATCCACCTCACTGTCTGATCATCCAAACCACAGTTCCTCAGTTTAGCTGCAAGGATGCTGTGGAAGATGGTGGAATGCTATACTGAAATAAAGATAGACCACATCCACTGCTTTGCCATAATCTATCCACCTGGCTGTGTCCTCATAAAAGGCTGTTCCCTGGTTCTTAATACAAAGGCAGTTGCTACTTGTCAGTGTCTCAGCAGAGCATGAAAGAAAGAGTATGTGGCTGAAAATACTCAGCAAAGAAAATAGTCTCTTTGAATCGTGACCTGGATGCACTATGTCCTAACTTGTGGGACAGCGAGGAGCTGTAAATTTGACTACTGTGAGAACGTGTTTTTCAGGTTTATTACAAACAAAAGCAGCCAAGTAATTATTCCTGAATAAAAGCTGTCTGTGTGGACAAGAATATTCAGAGCTAACCTGATGTTAGCTCTGCGATGTACTTTGCAAGACTCCCTCAGGCATTGTGAGTTTGTGACATGTTAGATTTCAATTTATTATCAGATGAGCCTTTGCCGTTTAGGAGGCATTCAACTCCAAGTCCATTTCCTGTGGTGGTTAGCCTTTTGATTTGTTTTCATTTTATCTACCCCTGTGTTGCTTTGTCTGTGGACCACTTTGCAAGGGGGTGGGTCTTTGCCTGTCTGCAAGGCTTGGGATCAAGACTTTGTCAGCAGAAATAGCAGGATTTCAGTTCAATGTGATTCCAGTATTGTCTGAACATCATAATCTTTGAAGTGTATTGTAGCCGCTTTGCTACAAGACTGCATTTTTTACTTATGTTTTCTGTGTGGAAGTGCAGCCAGGAGTTGGGAATTTTAGTGTTCAGCATGATTATAGATTTTTTGCTGCAAATGTCAAACAAGTTTAGCTTTTGTTTTGTTTTTACTGATTTGAATGCATGAAGACATGTGGAACCTAAATTAAGGCAGCAGAGGAGTTGCCAATCGGTAATGATCTGTTATTTTAACTGTGTGGGTGCTTAATCATTTTCCATAATAATCCTCTGCTTTAATGTACAAAAGAAAAGGGATTCCTGTAGGAACATTGTGCTCTTCTGCAGACAAGGAAGTGTGGCATCTTTTAAATAAAGGAAAAATGCTTTTGATCTGGTGCCTTAGTGCTGAGTAGCTAGATTGTAATAAGTATTCCTACCTATGTGTTGCTTTTCTTCTTTTGAAATCTGAACAGGGGATAATTTCACAGAAATAGGACAAAATTGAAATGCTCCAACCGAGGTGACCCAAAATGTCCAAAGCAGGGCCAATAATAACACTCCCATCTCCTGAGTCCCAGGGCAAGGCTTCACCTTCTAGGCTATTGGTCCTTGATTTTTGTCAGGTGAGCCTCACTGCTCTTCTTTCTCTCTAATCACTGACTGCTGTTTCCTCATTTGCATGACACATTTTTCAGACCCATCCTGTGGCCCTTCTTGTTTCTCACCTCTTGTACTACTGCTGCCTCTTCTCCAGTCACCCACTTGCACTGACATCACCACCGCAAAACGTGGCTCCTACTGGGTTTATTTGCTGGGGCTCAATCAATGTGTCTCCTGTTTGTTCTGGTGTGACTCACTGTCAGCAGTCTTTGCATAGGCTGTGTTGTCCCTGCTAAGCATTTTGGGGCCAGAAGCAGTGCAGATGCCTTAGTGTGGTATCTGAGCTAATGCATCTGCAGTACTTTGCCTTTTGCTGACTAAGGGCAAAAGTGCTCCATGGGTAGTAGAGAAATCATTGGAAGCCATGGAGCATGTGGTCTTAATATTTGGTACCTGGAGATGTTTGGATATATGGACTTGAAGAAAGTTTTTTAAATGCCCAAGTGAATTCTGAGGGTTGAAGGCCTGGCTTTTGTCAGCCTGAACCAAGAAATAGATCATTCTGTGGGGGAAAGGAGTGTGCTCTGTTTTAAAGCATGCTTTGGGAAATAAAGTAAGTAGAGATGCAGTTCTGGATCCATTTTCTAACTTGAAGTTCAATATAAATTCAAATATTGCTCTTGATTGCAAATAGCCATTTGCATTCCCCTAAGAGAGAAATGCTGCATGAATGCAGAGGCTTTGGGACTCCTGAACAGACAGGTATTTTACGCCCAAACTCAAATAAGTGAGTATCTTAAAAATAACCTGCATAATTTAATCACGTTTGCATGAAGTGAAGTTAGTTTGCATGTGAGCTTAAAGTTGCCTTCAGAATATATAGATGGAAAGCAGAGAGGTAGGCTGCCTTGTCTGGAAACTATGCAAAGGATATGCAAAGTGGCAGAATACTAACTGCTCTTGTATTTTCTTTGGGATATCTTTTTTCCCTGAGCAGCTCTGTGCTCAGCTCTCTGAACGCCCTTGCTGAGGCCTGGCTGGCTCTTGTCTGACTTTCAGTCTGCTCGTTTGCCCTAGCATCCATTTGTTTCAGTGATGTATTCTCTTTTTGGCCCTGAAACTTTAAGGAGAGAGAAGGCAATTTTTATGAAAAATCACTTGATCCAGATTAATGGCTACTGCACTTGGCTGTTATCATAGTGGTATTAGCTAGATTTATTTTCTCTGGAGTGAGAGAAG
This sequence comes from Phoeniculus purpureus, assembly GCA_028565055.1. Taxonomy (NCBI): domain Eukaryota; kingdom Metazoa; phylum Chordata; class Aves; order Bucerotiformes; family Phoeniculidae; genus Phoeniculus; species Phoeniculus purpureus. Next base: position 8,823,569 of record JAOXOE010000441.1, on the reverse strand, counting down.
AGAAACCACTTCTGATCCTCACTGTCTGGAATTGTAGTTGTAGAGACATCAGGCTGGTCCTGAAAAATGAATGTCTTCACGTAGTCAGAGGATTTTCTCTATGTGAACACAGTTAGTGCTTTTAATGTTAGCAAGTCATGAACCACTAATGGCCAGTGGGTTCAGATGTGGAACCAGCACTGGGCCCTCTAGCTGGAGGTCCACTGCCAAAAGCTTTTTGCACAGGAAGAAATGGAGATGTTCATTTCCAGCAGGAAATGAGCAGGGAGTGTAACTGAACTACAGAATGTGCTTCTACTCTTACTTACAATGGTGTGAATTCAGAAGTAGTTAGTGACATTATTGCAAGCCCAGTTCCAGAACCTAGTTATGTGTATAGTTTTAATGCTCTAATAATGACATATACCTCCTGAGGTGGGAGCAGGCAGGTTTGGAAGAACTAGTTTTAATCACAACATCCCAGCGGAAGGTCCTTGAATGTGAGGCAGCTAGGATGATGTGGTAAATTTCTCTTAGGATTCAGTGTCAGGATTCAGTGCAACAGATCCTGAAATTTTCCAGTTTTCTTCCTCTTTCTCTGTGTTGTTGGAGCTGCTACTGCATGCAAGGGGAGCTCAGTTCAGATGGACCTTAAGCTTTAAAGTATCTTCTGAAGCTTAACTCAAATCAGGATAGATGGGAAGCACCCTTCTGTTTCTGAAGGGTTTATAGAAATCACCCTAAATACATGGTCTCCTCAAATCAGAATAAGCCAGGAGAAGTATTGGAACAAGCATAGGAGCACAGAATAATTGCCTGTTAGCTAGGGCTCTCATACATGTGAAGTGCAGTGAAAGGAGAAAAATGATGTGGGATTTACAGGGCTGACTTCTTGTAGTGTTATCGTAATGGAGAATTTGAACAGCCCTCATGCTGGGCCCCTGAGTTAGTGTTAAATAAAAAATAGGGCAGATAAAGCTATTTCTGAATTCTTAATACATCGTAATAAGTAAAGTTGTTCATTAGGCAAGTTTTGTATCCAGGATTAAGCTGGATCTTGCCTCTAAAGGCAAGAAATGGAGTATTTATCAGCTGAGAATAAGACCTTAGAAACAATGGCAGAAAAATAGTTCTTGGAAGAAAGATTAGTCAACAGAAGTAGAAATCAAGTACATAATGCTACATTAAGGACTACAAATGAGCTTTCTAATTACATACAAATTCAGATTATCAGCCTTTCTTCTATTCCTAAAACACAGCTTGAGATCTTCCTTGACTTCCTTTTGGAGTAGAGTTTTGTGAAGACAAGGTCCAGCTGCAGTTGTTTTGTTTTGCTTTTTTTTGTTTATAACTTAGCACTTACCAGAGCCATTATTGTTTCTTCTTATTTTTTGGGGTTTAATCTCTACTTTCTCCAGACTGTAGGGATACTATTCCTTCACATTCCCATTCTCATAATCAGGCACAGATGCTGTAGCTTGCTGAGAAGGTTACAACTTTTTTTGAAGTTCCTCAGAGGGATAAAGATGTCTCCATCCTTGTAGAAGTACTTTACCAAAAACGTTCAAGCAACTACAATGCTGTTGAAATAGAGTCCACAGCTGTCATTTGTAGCATTTAAAGTGAAACTGAATCCCATTGTGTTTCTCAGTTCTCACTGCTGCATGCTTTGTGTGGCAAATAAAGCGCAACTAGGAAACCAGGATTTCTTTCAGGGTTTTGTATCAGGTGGATGCTGTGGCTCATCGATCAAGTGAGGAACGGGGCCCAAAGAAGTAAGAAAAACTGCATTCATTTAATCAGCTAAAAAGACGAACTTTTATTATTGTTGGGGAAAGAAAAGGAAGATACCTAGATAATTATAGGGTTTTTTAATCTTCCCTTGTAAAATTACTAATGATGTGAATTCTTCAGACATCAGTGGTATCAAGTGTTTGCAGGCTTCATTTATTATCTACTAACCAAAATTAGCATTGTAGAACCAAAGCAATACCAAGCTTTTCTCCTATATTTCTGTTGAGAACACTGTATTTATTCAAGATTTTAGAAGCAAGTCTCTGGAAACCCCTGATTGCTTCAGAAAAGGATTCCCCTTTACACTATACAGCAGGCACTGAAACCATGATACAAAATTTATTTCATGCTAGAATTGTTTTGCATAACATTGTGCATGCATTTTACTCAGTACTAAATTGCATACAATGCTGTTGTCTTGTTTCTTAAATTTTGAGACCATTTATACTTGAGTATTTCTCTGATTTTGTACTATAAGTCCCAGTTTTAAAATAACACCTCTTCTGTTTAAAATTCATACTGATTACTTAATATGAACAATTTATGAAGGGTCTTTACGTTGGATCTATACATCAATAAAATACAACATAACCAGAGCTGGAAAATTAAATCTAGACCAGCTGTTACTGTCAGGTCCGAAGGAAGGTCCCATGTGTCACAAGCATGCCAACAAAAACAGACAGGAAAAAGTTTTTCTTATTTTTATACACTTCTAGTTAGATTAAAAGTTCTTGATTTCCATGTCAGTGTGATGAACTGTGAAGGCGTGGTCAATATGACCGATGACTGCCTGATTGCACTTTTTAAAACCATTACTATGTATCTTGTATACAAAAAGAAGCGATCCATAGCAAAGAAATGTACAGTTTTATAATGTTTACATCTTGGCTACAACAATGTATGTAAAAGTAAAGAGCTTTGAAAGAAAATATATAACTTTGCTTTTTTTCTTTTCTCCTTAATCATACATTTGCAGTGTTTCGTGTTTTTTGTTGATTTTTTAAAATTTTTCTCTTCATGCAATTCATGCTATGGAAAAAAAAAGATTTTTTTTTTTTTTTAAAAAAAAGGATCTTCTACAGTTTTGTTACATTTTGGCTGTAGAAAAAGCCTGCATCTCTAGTACAACTCCAAAACCACGAAGAGTCATCCATAAAACCTGCATGGAGCGAGTAAACTTTGTCCAAATGAGAAGGTCTTCTATGCCTGCACAGTTCCACACAGATGTTTATTAGCCATCAATGTTCAACTCCATCTCGCCTTGTCAGGTCACTCTGACTGCCTCTGTTGGCATATATTTAGCAATGACTGGACTTTCTTTGCAAAGATCTGCATGTAAAGAATACAATCAGTACTTGAGCTTCTTCCCTGTGCTTTTCACATCAAGCTCGGCATCTTAGTTTTAAAGGAAGGAGGAAAAGGTGAAATAGCTACATGCAGAGGCAGCCATATTCTTCTTCAACAGGATTATTTTTTTTTTCCATGCAGCCAGACTGAGACCTCTCTACAGTGTGTCTGAGTATTGCTTTCAGCTTAAGATAGGCGCCCATGCAAAGTTTCATCCTACTGTGCTTGTTTGCTCAAACTCCTGCAGGGTTCCTATGGCTCAAAAATATCCTGAGAAAAGCAAAATCTTCCATCGTTGGCATGTTTCAGCATCGACTAAATGCCTAACCCATTCCATACAGAGCCAGTAGATCCACCATTAGCCAAAATAAGCATATACTAGCAGGATGCACCAGGAAGGAAACTATCTGGTGCATCTACCCTTCATCCTATGTACTGATACCATGCAGCATGTATGGCCCACCAGTACTATGTAAATGCCTGCCTATTGTCATCTGAGTGCTATTTAGGAGTGTTGTCACCTAGCATCAGTAGTAACACCATTCCCAGCAGGTGCTACTGTGAGACATTGCATCTTCAGACTTAGTCACCTGGATTATATGCAACATAGCATAGGCTGATTGAAATAAAGCTTTTTAGACCATTCTCTGCTACTGATCCATGCTACAATATTGATGGGATGGGAGACCAAGAACGTCTCACTGGACTAGGAGAGCTGTAGGGCGCAGACACTGAGGATAATCCTATCGCTTTTCCACTTATGCCAGCTATGCTGTTAAGGCTCCGTGACATTTCGTAACCTTCATTTAAAAGAAAAATGCAAAGTACAGCATTGGATCAATGACAGAATGGACTAAGAATGAGGTCAACATTGTAGCCAGTTCATTAGCATCTGCATGCACAGACATGCTGAGAGTAGTATCGCTTGCAACATGACTCAGGCCATTGAATACAGAACAAAGATTGAAACATACACATATATATATATATATACACACATATTTTAAAAAAATATCATTACTTAAGAATGATCAGACCATGTAATTTATCCTACAGGCAGCAACATAGTTGTACCCATTAAAAAGTCAGTAGGAGGGATTTTCTGTCTCCATCATACACTTACATGTACCTCTTTCTTCTACTTTGTGCATTTTGACCTCAGGTAGAGTTAAGGTTTCTGGTATCTTTGGGGGCAGGAGGGGGAAAAGGCATCAAGATCTATGTAATTTAGTGTGTTGCTATAGAGATACTACTCTTTTGTTCTCAGCATTTAAAAAAAAAACAAATTAAAATTGCATGCATTCACTTTCCCTCCCCGCCTCCTTCCCCCACTTCTTTTTCACACATGCATGTAAACAGCTCAGCAAGTGTACAGAGAGTTGCACGAACTATGGATGAAATTCTGTTGGAACAACAATTAAGATGCTCTCAACGTGTTTCAAACAAGCCAACAATATGCTGACGTATATTACTCTTTAGCCAACCAGCCTCTGTTGTATTCAGTAACGAGAGGCAGTTGCAGTGCATCGTGAAAACCATACATTCCTCATCCCAAAGGATGTGCCATTTGGAGTGTTCCCCTGATCCACTGGAACCACCTGAACTCGCCCAGGCTGAATGAACACGGCCAATGCTTATCCAATACAGAATCAAGTAAAATGCTTTGCTACAAAGGTAAATTTTAGAGTATATACTTTCACATGAAAGTCTTGTGGTTCAACTATATCTTTGTTGATGATAAGCTTTAAACTTACAAATACATACACTACAACTGGCATTTACTATAGCTATTGCCCATCATACAATGGCACATGGGAAGCCTATTCTCCATACTCAGTGTATGGTTATGTCATACAGTCTTTGCAGTTTTAAAATATTGACTATATCATATACTATGTACAGTACACCAGCGATAAACACTGATTTGAAGAGATTTCAAATTTTCCCATTCCTTATCGCCTTTGATTCACATCTGTGTAACTTTAATTTTAGTTTGTATGATTTCCTCATGATAAATTATTCAAACAGCCTATTTGAACAAGAGATGGGTTTTTTTCATTTGACTTCCGTTGCTAAATTAGATTATTCTGACCATTATCAAACTAAAATGCAGTTACTTCTGAGAGATATATAGCTGTCAGAAGTCTGAATGATTAACTAGTAATGATTTATTTATGAAAGGCAAGTGGTTTTAGATGAGTTCTTTTCCAATTGAAAGACACCTGTGTTAACAGATGGTCTTGTAGGTCTCTTTTGCTGTTGAACTAAACAGCTATGAATATCCAAATAATTTGTTTTAGTGCTCTGAAAAGGTAGCCAAATAATCATTTAATATTTCTTAAGGATGTTTGGCTTTTGTGTTTTGTCTTTTCTGTCTGCCACCTCCAAGTCTGTGCTGCTCAGAGTCTGCTAAGATCTGTGAGCTTTCCAAGTGGCAAACCTTCACAGCTATGAAATGTTAATTGGCTTCTCATTAGAGAGGATGGGCTAATTTAAGGACATTGTAGAGCACCCCCACCCCGTAAAGCTTACTGCACCAGCTAGGGTGGAAGACTTGACTGCCTAGTTTAACTGCAGGGGGTAGTTACAGCTCCTCAGGGTTTTCTTTCTGAAAGAAATAGGTTAGAAACTCCAAATGCAGACATCAGGTGGTGGTTTCCAGCCCAAACGTGCATCTCTACAGCAAGCGCACTATTGCGTGCTACAGCTACAGCTGACTTTCTCTTACTTATTTAAAATGGTTGCTAACTACATGGTTACAGGACCCCAGCTACATACCCTTTCTTATTCCTCCATCAGGCGGGCAGGGATATTCCCCGGTTGATAAGAGGAAGCAGGGTCCATATCTCTCCCGAGTGCCAGAGCGGGTAAAGGGCAGGCCCTCATCGGGTGTTATAGCCTGGTCTATGTGGGGACAGTCTTCGTTTGCCAGCGCCGCCTTGGCCACCTCACCATTCAGTTTCGAATCTTCAAACATATAAGCAAAAGGCTATTGAAACACTATGCACTGTTTATTCAAGTTCCAGCTGCAAATTAAGGATTCACAGCTAAAGAGTTCTATAGCAACACTATAAAAGGTAGCACATCTGTCCTAGACACTGCATTCATGGGCACTGCACCAAAACGAAATAAGTCTGTTAAGTGGGAGGAGAAACAAAAAGCCATCAAGGTAAGTGTAACAGCAGCCACCTGTACTTCCACATAGAGGGGCAGATTCAGAAACAGGCGAACATTGGTTCCTAGTCCTGTGAGCAGAAGACTGCAGTTAGAAATCAGATTATGTTTTGCATGACATTGGATGGTGCATGAATGACCTGTTTGTTATGAAGCCTGCTGTCCCTCAGAGCTTTGGAGAGGCAGTGGACTGTGAGTTGTCTTTTAGTATTTGAGTATATTCTGTTGGTGCTGGTTTATACCTGTGTGCAGTATGACTGAGGGGGAAATTCCTGCTCTTTCCCTCCCCAAAATTTACCCAGATTGTTTTGTAGCATTTCCAGTATCAGTGGTGAAGAATGGCTGGACACATTTTAGACACACAGAGTACAGTATGTATGAAAATACGACAGCAGAATGTGGATTTCGAAAAGAGCAATCCGTTTTCTGATCTTCTTCTCTGAAACACATAACAGTATTTGCAATGCCAGCACAGAACACTACATATAGAAAACCCTACAGCAGGCCATTAATTTGGAAAACAGAGTAAAATTTACTCTCAGCTGTGAATAATGAAAATAGATTATCAGATTTGCCCATTTTGTTCCACACATTCCCGTGAGGATAGACTGAGCACAGGATGTTTTTCTCTGTGTGCCTTGTTTGACATTTATAAAACAATTTGAAGTGCTATTTAGTGTAGGATTCATTTTAGGGTTTTAAAGTGCAAATTAGTGTATTGAGAATATACTTTTAATATGGCACAGATCAATATGAGTGTTTTGGTTGAAGGGAAGAAAAACCAGTTAAAATGTGCTCTCTGAAGTGTCACAACTGCTGAGATAGGTTAACTGCGTGGTATTGGCAGCATCCTACACCTCGGTTGCACAATGCTTATTACCTAGACATTGTAAGGCAATGGGTGGTCCTGCAAGTCTTCAAGGAAAGACAAACTCAACAGATAGACTTAATTTCAGTGCCTCTTCTGGATTTGCATACAGGCTTGTTCCGAACGCTACATAATACTGTCATTTATTTTTCAGTGCTTTTGAAGCCAAGTAATGAAACAAACCAAAAAGGAAAAATACATTAGGTGGGGTTTGGACATATGATTCAGATCCTCTGGTCTCAGATGGGCAACATCAATGAGTAGTGGGCAGAAGCCTTTTAATTTTATATTTGTTGCTTTGTACACACGCGCGCACACACACACAGATGTAGGACATGCTATGCATCTATCCATGCACAGCACTTGCATTCTGTGCCTTTTTATAGATGTCACTGGTTTCTCACAATACAAGCAGTCTCTTTTCTTCAGGTCTCACCTCCACCTTTCTTCTCCATAGAGAATTAGCCAATTATTTTCCCAAAGAGGGAGGTGCCTGTGTTTTATTCTGTGAGCAATTAAATTATTAGGTTTCTCAATCCATTTTCAAAAATGGTAAAAGCTGTGCATGCATTTTAATATTTGTAGATGCTAATTTCAATGGGTTCCAAAGCTTTAAGGTTGCGCTGGCTTGCAGTTCCTTTCTGTTCATAATACTCACTGCCATTTAATACCACATTTTGCACAAAAACTTGGCATGGCTGCCATAGTAACCATAACATTGCAGGTACTGAGCTGTTGATCTAAAAATCACTTAGCTGTGACTGGGGAGAGCTGCTGTCCTCATGGGCTGAGCAAAGAACGGGGCTTTGTAAGCCTTTATGGCTACAAGCTGAAACAGGGGAGGCTCTGCACTGAAATCTCTGAGATTCCCACTGCTACACCTGAGCCTGTGTTTGCAGACTAAACTGTTAGTGATGGAGGGGCCAACGGTTCATTTGTGGAGGTCCAAACACCTCTGAGCAGACTGATTTTGTAAGTCAGGCCGCTCACTGCTAACAGGATCTTTTTGGAAGCAGCTTGCTTGTTGTGTTGTGGTTGTATTATAAGAAAATTTACCTTTTGGGATTTACTTTCTAAAATTGCTTGAACTTACTCTTACAGCTTCCCCAGGGTCCCTGAGCACTGACTAATTTTTCAAAGGCTTGATTCTGGACTACCAAATTCACATTCTTTTGTTCCTTAGGTTCTGTTTCATGAAGAAAAGTCAATGTTATCATCTCTGTTTTACAGATGGGTAAAACTGCTGTGCAGTGAAGTGACTTGCCCACTGCTATGTAAGGGGTTATTTGCAACAAACTATTCTGACTCTCACCTTGGCACGTTAACTCCATAATCGTCCTATCTGTGCATATCTAGTCAACTGTACCAGCTTTAAACATGTTCATATGGAGATCTGGCTGAGAGGCTACAGAAAGTATTCGGCAGCTCTCCCAGGTGAGTAGTTTGACACCTACATATTTGTGTCATTTTCACTTTTTTCCCCCGTCTCATCTATCTATTGATGAAAAATGCTGTTAAAATATCTTCAGTGTTTCCAAGCAAAAAAACTGAAATTCACAATGGTGGGGAAGGATTCAGAAAAAAAACCTGTAGAACCTTAAAACTGCTGTATTTTGCATTAGCATCCTCTGCTTATTGTGGAGAAGCACAGTAGAGACTGCCTATGTTCTTCACTGCATGGCTTATCCCTTTTGCCATAGCAAACAGTTGCACGCTGACATAGTGACCTTACCAGTTCTGGTTTTGATTCTAAGCTACAGTCTGACACTGAGTCTTCACCTGTGGGAACTGCATCTTGTGTCCAGAGTATCAGTGGGCATAACCGCATCATTTATTCGTTGTTCTCAGTCTGTGCTTGGAAATGGGCACTTATACAGAAGTGGTTCCTACACTGGGAAAGTCACTCCAGGCCTCTCCCCTTAAGCAGACACTGCCATTCTCCAGCACGTGCCAAGAAACAAGTTCCTAGTCTATCCTTTGTACCTTAAATATCTTGAGAAATTGCATGTGGGCCAGGGACGGTCACAACTCACACTGCTTCCTTGTAGTCTCCCATGCCCCTCCTTTGCCTCTCAAGTGTTTATACAGCTGTGAAGTGGTTGCTTGCATCTAAGACTGGATGAGTTGACAGGCATACTTGAGATGGACCATTTTCAGTCCTTACAGGATTGGAAATGTAATGCCTTTTCCAGACCTTGTAGGAACTTCTGCAGGTCGTAACCACTCTAACTAAAACAAGGCTGAGAGAAACTCCACAATTCATAGCATGGTGTCCATGCATATTCACCCATGACTTGATATCTGGATATGTGAACCACGCCATATTCTTTGACATGATGCTAAAGAATTTGGGGTATTCTCAGCCCTAAATCAGAAACACAGCAATTAAGAGACTTTGTTGTTTCCTTTGGTTATGTTAGCTAACTGGCAGTGTCTTCCGAAGGACACAAACTGTCTTCCTCCCAGCTACCCTGGTTTGAGGATTGAAAGAGACAAGGGATTAGCTTGAGTACTTACAACTTCCCTGAATACACCATTTCACAAGGGCTTGGGGGACCTCATAGTACTGCAGCCCAGTTACAAGAGAGCAGAGTAGAAACAGTTGAGTGTCAAGCAGGGCCACAAGTGGGAAAGGAAGCTGCTTGAAAGATGAATACCTCGGACACCTTGTCTGACTATAGTTAATTCCAAACAGCTACCCTACAGACACCCAATATTGAATATAGAGCTTGTCTAGATCTCAACTGTGCTCTTACAGCCCCAATTCCAAACCTGGGATTGCCATTATTGCGATCTGTGGACAGTACCATTCCCAGACAATTTGAGAGTGCCTTTGGTTCTCATTCAGAGCTGGAGGGGTGTTTTCATTTGCTCATTTCAACCCCTGTTGCTAACCCTAACATGCCTGAAGTCTTTTATGCGAAAAGATCTCAATGCAGATCTCCCTCACAGCAGAGACCTTTAATGCAGCTGGATCCCTGAAGAAAGTAATTGCATGCTGTCTGTTGGGTTAATGACTTTTTTGGTGATGTAAAAGGGCTGTTAAATGTTAGTTGTCTCATACTATGATGGCAACAGGAAACTTTCCATGTAGGATAGTTTTCATTGGCTCTTGGGCTAGTGACACAATGGTAGAGGAATAGAGGTGGTACGTCCAAGGTGTGGGTGAAGAGTTGCTGTGTTCTAGCACTTCTTAGCTACTAGCCTATTAGCTGGCAGTAGGAAGTGGAGTGGCTGTGAGCCTGCTGCAGTTGCTACTGGAGGACAGAATTCCCCAGCTGTCTTCATTTTAGAGAAAATGCACTGTGCATCCTATTTTTGCAGCATAATTTGTGTTTGATACTTTCTGTGCTAAGGAAACTATTACAATGAAGTTAAGAGTATGAATCCAAGTATTCAAAAACCTCTGATTTGTGGAGAGTTTAAGAGCTGCTCAGAATCTGAAAACACCCATTGACTTTATATCCCCAAATTTCTTTCTGCCATGTTGCACGGAAAGGAAATATTTAGAGTTCAGTTCAATTACTTTAATTACATTTTCACTCCTGTTAGCAAGTTGTTTCTCTTTTAGTTACCTGGATAGTATTTACTGCCCATTAATGTTCATTGGCCACTCATCAATTCTTTCAGTACAAGTAACTTTTTTACACTAGACTTCCTCTAAACTCTGCTGTGCTTCTTCACTGATTAAAGGAGGATCAAAGCATAATAGTGAATCACGAAGTAAAGGAACTGCATACTGAGAAAAAGATGCTTTTCTTGAGTTACTATGTGGCTATAGTGATCTCTGAGTTAAAACAGAATTTATTGACAATTAGAGTAAGATTAATAGCAATACGTTTTGTGCTGTTCCTCTAGAAAATTAGCAGAAACCTATGTCAGCTGCTTTTTATCATTCATTCAAAGTAGTATTTGTGTTTGGGGGTAACTGGGGGAGACTGGAAACAAAATACTTTGCTTAAGACCTGATTCAGCAAAATAAAAGTTAAGTCTCTGTGCCAGACTGTCTTCGGCCACAGAAATCAATTTTTATAGGCTCTAGAGCCTCATGCAGGATTAAGAAAGAAACATGAATCCCGTGGGTTTGGGCTCTTTTCTGTTGTTGTTAAATCAGGTCCTTAGAGTGAAAGGGATATCACTATATTAAATTCAGAAAAGAATTGTGGAGAAGATATATTAAACCACAGACAAAGGATGATGAAATGATGAAATTACAGCTCGGAGGGTATAGAAGGAAGTATAGCATAGTGAAGAACAGCATAGAAAACATGGAAATGAGTAATGATATGTCAGCATGGGCATCACTGGTTTTCGAAACAGCAGTGAAAAGAATCCTAAGTAGGTAGTTTGGGGAGTTTTTTTCTGCTGGAGAGTAATGTAAATTAATTTTTCCCATGCAGACTATCTGAAAAAAAGAAGGTAATTTAACTAGGTAGTTCTATTGTCATACCAAGTACTTACTCTTTGCATTAATACCTCGCATCAGGTTTTGTGTCACAATCTCAGTGAAGTTACCTATAGTCTGTGACATTCCTTGTTCTTTTGCTTAAAGAACTGTATTGTAATCTCCTCGGCTGCCCAACATGGAGCTCAGGTTGATGGGAATTGGAGAAAAACTTCACACAATAAAATGTGACAGTCTGTAACATACACAAGTTGCAAGCAACGTACAGTAATAACAAGTAAATGTTAACAAACAGAGTGAGAGAGAGAAAGAGAAAAAGAGAAAAATGTGAAGAACATGTAAAAGAATTAAGATTCCTATATAACAACTCAGTTTTAGTTAACCCAAATATTCTAAGGCCATTAAAGCAAAAATCTTTATTAGTTCTAGTTATCTTTATTAAAGTTTCCTGATTTTTATATTACTGCATATGTTGAAAGTTGCTCTGAAGCTCTTCTGAGTAGATATCACACTGATGGACTGTATGCTGGCATGAGAGCAGAATTTAGTATGCTATATGAATACGTAGAATCCTTCCAACCCAACCTACCTCATCAACATTTACTCACCACCACGTTGACCTGGGTCCCTCCAGGAAGCTGTGTCCCCAGTAAAGGCATTCCAGTGACAGTGGTGACCACCTCTCCCAGTACTAACTGGCCAACATAGTAACATCACTCCAGAGAATATCACCTTTGAGTGGTACTGCTTCTTGAAGTGAGGTGACCATATGTTGGCTGCCTACCTAACAGTACCTCTACAGGAAGTCCATGAACTCTAGTTAAGTGGATCCAGTGCATCTTGCTATTTCAGGTATTATTGGGTATGTGCTTAATGCAGTGCTGAGAACTGTTGCCGCTGGAAGTGCTACATTGCAAAATGCCGTGGAAAAGCCTTCCTAGTTTTATCCTAACATTTCTGGGGTTTCTCGTATACCCATCCTGGGCTACCGAGAGTCTCACTAACATATTCTGTACAGTGGATTGTTGACAGGTCAGGTAGAAGTTGCAGGAAGAAGTCAGGTGAGGATACTATAGTCTTATATTACCACTCTGAGAAATACAGTATGATGATCTGTACAGTATGGAAGGTGCCTGAGACATGATAATGGATGAATACAAAGGACAATAACAGCAGGAATGGTAGATTGCTTGTTATTTCAGCTGTGTTCTTACAAACAGACAAGCAAGTATGCAAAAGGCTTGGAGAAACTTTCCAGCAAGTACAGAGTGAGAAGGATATAAGCAAGTGACCTGGGCGCAGAACGGGAACCTCACACCCCAGACACTTTTGTCCTTGGCCTCGTCTAGTAATGGGTAAGTAATCTTATCTATCTAGTTAATAAATAAATAGTTCTGTAAAACTAAATTTTAGTTTAAAGTTTTATTTTAAAAAGAAATAATAAGTAAATAGTTCCATAATTCTGCCGCAGAGACATACTGGCACAAGACGTGCTTTTTGTTGTACCTGTCCTGCAAACACCAATCATAGTCAGTCCAGCAGAAGGCAGAGTAGCTCTTCAGCCTCCCACGAATGCATTCTACTGCAGTGGCAGCTATGTGCTGAAGAAAGAGGATTTGCCATATATACATCTGCCTTGTGCTGGAGGATTGGCTCAGCCTGGCCTTAGTTGCTGAAGTTCTTGTATCTCTGTTTTCTGATCACTAAAAGTGCCTTGTGCTGATTAAGTTATTAAGGCATGAAAAGTCCTCAGGTTTATTATTTAGTTCTGCAATTGTTTTTCAGCTCAATGCAGTCCTACCCCTACACACACTTATCCTTGGCTGTCGCCAGACCACAGGGGGCTGTGTGGCATGATTTCTTTTTAAAATATCTGAAGTAGTGCTAGAGAAAAGTGAGAAACCCAGAGGACTGTACTTTAATCCATAGCTCCTCCATTCTGTTTTCAAATGACTTTTTACAGAGGAAGTTACTTTTTTATTCAGACTCTGAAGTAAACAAACACCATAGTACAAGTGACACCCACTGGTTGTATCTCTACAGGAAATAATGGATGAATAATTGTACAACAAAGAGTTCCATTATATTAGTTATAAATTCTGTGTAGGTATAAATTCTGCAGTGAGATTGCAGAAATGCCACGTAGGGCAGGAAGTGAAAAATAAATCCATATTTCTTCCTTTAGCCTAACTGTAGACACTTAGCTGAAGATCTTTTATGTTAGAGCTGTGGTCACCTGAGATCACTTGTGGAGAAAGCCAGCTTGTGATGTCAGTTCACATCATGAATGAGTGAATTATTCTCCAAGACTGACAGTTATTCCAATATAAGGGGAATCGGGCAAATGCATCTTAAGTGAGATCAAAAGAACTGAGCGTTAATCCTTTCAATTTTTGCTGTTACAGTTTCTACATTAGATCCAGAGGACTCCATCTTCAATGATACAAAGGTGTGATTATTACCTCATTCACTATTTTGGAGTGGTGAATTTTGGGTTTTTAACAACTAGGAAGGCTAAGGATAGAGACGAAAGAAAAGGCATCTCCCTATTACCTTTTCCACTACCCTCTTGGTATTTTTTGTGTCCAGCACATTTAAACATGAAAGTCTTTTGAACTAAAACAGACCTATACTCTTTGCAGTTATATTGCTATCTACTTCCATCCTACAGAGGGGGTCAAAGCTTTTATGAGACTAAAATCAGACTATTAAAAAAAAATGTTCAAGGCATTTTATCAGAGAATTTTCTTCCCTATGGATTGGAGGACCACCACAGTGACAACATACCTATGGTTTTAACAATACTTATCCATAAAACCACTGAAGTTCACAGGCTTCAGTGAAATGTTAGGCAGCATAATGAGCCTGTGAAAAGAACTGCCGAGAGTCCCCAGCTCCCACTAAGCACTGGCACTAGAATTACAGTGCTCAGCAGACTTCTGACGTTAGAAACAGTGTGCTGCACAAGGAATACAGGTTACATAGGTTATGGTGACAGAAGAGATGACAAATGAAGACCTGAGAAAAAGAGCAGATCCGTCAGAAAGTATAAGTGATAAAGCTGAAATGGGTAATTGCACATTATTTCTTTAAAAGGACATCAGCTCTCTCTCAGGAGATTGCATTGAAATAATAGCTTCTTAATGTCACAGGTTGCTCCAGTTCATCTGACCATGGAGTACACTGGAGTCACTGTAACGATGTAGTTCCCCTTTGTTAGTCATAGTTGGATCACTTTAACTATTCACATGTAGGGACACTCATGGAGAGGGTTCTGGAAAATTGGTTTTTTTGGACAGGTAAATCCAACCACAGAAGACTTTCTGAAGGTAAAGACTGTATTAGTAATTACAGATGTTTTCCCTCACCTCTCAGATACCTGAATTCTAATGATGCTTCTTTCATATTTTACAGCTATGCAATAAGTGGAGAATTTTGCCATAGGTACATTAAGAAAAAGGCAGCACAGTACAATTGTATGAAGATAACAATATCCTTGGAGTACAGATTTGGTGCAGCTGCATTCAGAGGGTACCACACAGGTAAGAAATTCTTATTTTGGCCATATTGAAGTCAATATAAACACTGTGTTTGTGCTGGTGTTCTACGTTTATATATGAGAACAATAAAAGATTGGGGTAGATCTCTGAATAATCCCAAAATAATCCATCACTGCAGTGCTTATATATTACAGATGCATTCTAGAACCACTGCTCTGTGGCAACAGAAAGTAATGTAGACATCAAATGAAGTTACGAATTCCATTTGTATTCTAAATTTCTTTTGTGTTGCTGGTAAATGACCTTCACTGCCTCATCCTATGGCAACTTTAAGACATAACCATGATCTGAGATATCCTTCAGGTAAGCACACAGCTTACCTAAGAGAAGGACTGAAGAGCTGAATAATATTTTCAAAATCATACTGAGAACTTCAAGATTTGTTTTGCATGTTTTAAGGTTTTCTTACAAACAGTATTGCACTATGGGTACTGAAATAAATTACTTGAACCTCTAGGACAGTGTGTGACTTGGGACAGAAATGAGTTAGGTTTGAAACTGGTTGGAACCAGTTTCAGAAGTTTTGCCTCTGGATCAAATTTTGCTTTTTAAAAGAAATATTTCACTTCTGCTGTGATACTGACTGTTTGGAATACTCAGAATTCTTTAGATCAAGGACATGGCTGCAGGGCAGACTGTGGTTGACTGGTGCTTATACAGTTATGTTCAACTAGAAGCTTTGTTCAATTAAATCATGCCAGGTGTCAACTGAAAATAATGGAGATTACTTCACTTTTCTCTTTGCTGTATACTTAGCCTGTCAGGCATTTACTTGTAATATAGTGGTTGTCACTTGTACAACAATGGCAAAACGAAGCCCTAATCTTGAGCGGTACCTGTAAACAGAACAACAGCATAACCAAGTCGATAGTGTGACATCGTGATGCTAGGACTTGGTGTATTTTAAGTGAGGGGACCCCAGGTCCTCTATATCTGAGATATCCCCAGGTCAAGGAGTTTTAGTCAAATCAGTCTGGTGATATCTGTTCCTTTGTATCAGGCCCACTTCTTCCAGGCATTATACAAGCAGTGTCTTGAGGATGTGTGGGCATCAGAAACTGTCTCAAGGAAGGCTTTTTGTGTAGAGGAAATCCCTGCTTTCTTAATGCTGCTGGCGAAGCACTGCCTCAGCAGTGCTCTGCCATCCTTTACTCTGGAGTACCTTTCCTGCCCTTCTGCTGTTTTCCCACCCACCCACTGACAGAATGGGATGGGATGGAGAGCAGAAAGAGTTGTTGCAGAAAGTGGAGGCACAGTTGAATCAAATGCTGACATTGTTTGTATCAAATTAAAATCAAGTGCTGTTATTTAAAGATACCCTCCTGCCAGGTGTAGATTAGCCCAAGACTGAGCTGCTGAGAGTGCTGAGGACAATTAAAACATTTAATTCAAACCTACCAGAATTTAAATGCAAACCGTCTTTTCTTTGCCTTCAAGTGGCTACAGCATCACTGGCAGCAGCTGTTGCAGCCTGTGGGCAAAGTTCTGCTGTTTTTATGTCCGTGCCAGGCAAGTGCTCCTCTGCCTGAGCAAAGGCACTGTGCCACGGCTGTGCAGGGCTTTCTGCAAAGCCCCCTCGGCCCTGTGCGTATGGACTGAGAACAGCTGTGCATGGTGAGGCTGTAGTCAGTTCCGTGTGGAACTGTTTCATACTTATCACTGTTTTTGAAGGGTTTAATCATTCCACCACACGTAATATAAGGAACTAATAACTTCATGTGATGTCCTTCACACCTGAGCAGCTAAACAGGCTCTTTTTAGAGTCATGTGTTGATCATACGACCTTGTAGCACCTAGACACTGTCACACTGAAGCTTTACAGTTAAAAATTATAAGAAATGCCTCAGACAATTGAGGCATTACTTGAGAAGCATTAGGCACGGAGTCTGTGTTCCCAGTACAATGTAACTGGTTGTTGAGATAGGTGCTGTTAACCAATCCAGATATTTTACAGTAGGGGAAACAGTCACTGCTTGCAAGTCTCTGTTTTCATGAAGCATGCAGATTATCGCTTCAGGAACAAGTCAATGCCTATGAATGCTTTACGTTACATAAGTGAACCTAAGCATCGAAGGCCGTGCAGCTCTTGTTTTAGCAGTTTTGTTCGGATATTGTTTTTTACTTTTCTCTTACACACATATAGATCTTTCCCTACTAGGAAGGTAAGAGTTGGAGTAATTTTTTGCTGCTAGTGGTGCATAATAGTTATCAGAAACAGAACTGCAGCAACAGTACTACTGAGTCTTTTTGTTAACTGAAATATGTGTGCTTTGTTACTTCTTAAAATATATGCTTGTATATATATATATGTATAAAAATAGTCTCTTAGTTATTGCAGAAATAGATAGGCTGCTGTTACAATCAATATTTCATGGATATTGTGGTAACAGCTGATTTTAGAGCACTGATGGTGGAAAAACAGTTCCACGTTGAATCAAAATTACACGTATTCTCAGGATACTGATGTGGAATTTCACTGAACTCGTGGAGTTCTTAGTCCTCTAGTTCCCAGAGAGGACCAGAGGAGGTAATGTTAGGACCTATATAGAACAAGGGATTTCTGAGCAGAAAGTCACTATGTAGCCGATTGCTAAAGTACTTGAGAGTCTGGAATCCCCTGTGCATTACAGTGGGGTACTTGGCATATTGCTCACAGAAGAACAAGCGGTATTGTTTGTGCCCTCTTTCCCTCTTGATTTGTGATGCCACAGGGACATCTACTTATGAAGACGTTTGCTGCTTGGACATGAGCTGTGATAAGCATTTGCAACCAGAGGGAAAAGGATGGTTAAACCATACGCACCAGAGATACAATAGGAAAGAGACAGTCTATCAGTCACGTGAATTGTGATTGGCCTGTTGCAATGGAATAGCCTTTAACAAAAAAAAAATGAAAGCCATTTACCTTCTGAATGGATTGTACATAGTTGCACAAAAGAGAAAAGAAATAGTAAAGAAGAAAGAACAGAGAAGAAGAGAAAGATTTCCACCGGCTCTTTCCCTCCAAAATTAGCATTGGCATTGGTGAAGTCACACACAAAGGAAAGTCTAACTTTCTTTGTGCCTCTCACAATGACATCAACATGCATGGCTATGAGATGACAAGAGAATACCTTGCTCACAATGAGTAACAAATTAAAATTTTCTTCAAAGTAAAAAAATGATAACACAAGACCATCATAGGTATATGCTAGCACTTTCAAAACATCTCTCTTTGACTAGGTGTCAGTTGAAATCAGTTGACTGGTGATTCATTCCATCTAATACAACACGGGAATATTCTAAATAGGCTGAAGAACGTCTGCTATGCAACTTGGTTGAATATCTGCCAAAAATGAAGTTGGCTTTGTTTTCAACATGGTTATCTACTTTGAAATTACTCCATAGAATGAATAGTGATATTCCATGGGTAGAGGTAGATTATGGGGTTAACATAATCAAATTGGAGCCCCGTAACTTTATGTGCTATAGGAGGATTCTCATAAAACTGAGATATTCCCATAATTAACCACTAGCCATGGGATATTATAATATATTCCATGGTGACTAGTATTTTTTCCATTTCCCTCCCTCCTCCCAGCAGAATTCGTATGATTAATTTTGCTCTGGTTTCACCTATTGCTAATGTGAATCAGTCTAAGAACTGATAATAACTAAAAATAAGAACACAATATTATGAGGCAATCACTGTTTAGGCCAGAGTGGACAGTAATGACCAGTCAGGCCTCTTCCAGTTGACCTTTTTTGCTAGAAGGTTGAAAGAGCTGTAACTCACCAACCTATACTTGCAAAAGGTGCATGTTTTAGAAAATGTGATTCAAATGTCTTGACAGTTCTAAATGCTAAATTCTAGTGGAATATTATAGAATAGATTGATTTGAATGCCATGGAACAAACATCCTTACATCTAGTCTCGTCTCAGAGTGAGTCATTTTGCATTAGTGTCAAGAATTTGAGCTGTTGTTCTACTTTGCAGTTAATAATCAGAAAGAGATGAGATTGTCTCATGAATATGCATGATGGTATAGTTGTCCCTTCAACTTACTAGGCACCTAGTTTGCGTAATGAGATGTACAATATCTGCCATTTAAAACAGCTGAAAGGTCCCAAATGGGAACAAACGAGAAAGCATCTGGCTGTTTCAAATTCCAGCCCTATTTTGTCAGAAAACTCTGTAATTGCTGAGTACTTGGCTCCTACTCTGCTCTATGAAGCATTCAGCATTCAGGAGCCTCTGAGATGCATTACACAGTTCAGCACCATAGCCGTAGAACTCTCAAAATTCTTCTACTAGATGTTACAGCTCTTCAAAATATCTTGAGACTTAACCAGAACCAAAGTTTGGGCTCCTAGAGCCTGCTCTCAACCTTAGTTTTGCTGATCAGCCTCCACTGTACCATTTGTCCCTGCAACCTACACTTCACACATATTATTCACTGTGTGATGGTGGGACTAGAATGGATAAATGTGCTACCCATTGCTCTAAGAAAGCAGTCTGGCTGAATCTTAAATCACTACGCGGGATGGAGGTTAACGGTCAGATGGACATTCCTCTAAGAGGTTTCCTACCTGCTCTGTTAATTTCTAAAATTTCTTCTTGGGCCAGTGGGCAAGTGTCGCTCTGAGTACTGTGGTGTGGAGAGTTTACGACAGATTTACAATAATTGGGGGATCCCAGCTGGGGTGGCCTCGGGATATGCTTCTTTTTTTTCTTTGGTAGCTTCTGCTTAGCCATAGCTAAGGAGTAATACATTCCAAAATTGTTCACAATGACAGGGACAGGCATGGCAATGGTCAGCACACCAGCGAGAGCACAGAGGGCCCCCACCAGCATGCCTGACCAAGTCTGAGGATACATGTCTCCGTAGCCCAGGGTCGTCATGGTGACAACAGCCCACCAGAAGCCGATGGGGATATTTTTAAAGTGTGTGTGTTCACTGGCACTAGGGTCATTTGGTTTAGCACCTATTCTCTCAGCATAATAGATCATCGTGGCAAAGATTAAGACGCCCAATGCCAAAAATATGATGAGCAGCAAGAATTCGTTTGTGCTGGCGCGGAGGGTGTGTCCCAAGACCCGCAACCCAACAAAGTGGCGGGTCAGCTTGAAAATTCGCAAGATTCGCACGAAGCGGACTACACGGAGGAAGCCCAGGACATCCTTAGCAGCTTTGGAAGACAGGCCACTGAGTCCAACCTCTAGATAGAAAGGCAGTATGGCCACAAAGTCAATGATGTTCAAAGAGTTTTTGATAAATTCCACCTTGTTTGGGCAGAAAGTGACTCTCATCAGGAACTCAAATGTAAACCAGACCACACAGACACCTTCGATGTATGTGAGAAAGGCTTCAGTCTCTGCTTCTCTGTAGTGCCGCACCTGGGTGTCATTCCCGATGAATTCAGTTTCTGTCTTGTTCACAATGGGGTTAAATCTCTCATGGGTCTCGAGGCAGAAGGTGGTGATGGAGACCAGAATGAAGAAGAGAGAGGCAAATGCCACATACTGTGGAAAGAAAGATGAGAGAAATGTTAGCTCATAAGTTAAGTACAGGAGCTTTGATTCTGAAACATCAGGGAGAGACAAGAGCTCTATTAAAACTAAAGACAATGCCAAGCCTTCTTCCTGTGGGCTTAAGATGCCTGCAAAGACAGCCTAACATTCAAAGCTGGAAGGAGAGTGGCAAGTACACGCTAACATCCATTCTTCTACGGACAGTACTTTAGCATGAGTTTAAATTTAAGCAAGCATTTCAATTGCAGCATGCTCTGTGAGATTTAAGGTTAGGGACTTGTTGAAATACTGCCCTCCTGAACTAGGTCTTCAGTTAGATCTTGGTCTTAAAGATGCACTGTCATATGTGAGTCTTTTCACAACATTGCGTCAGTGGTATGGTGGCTGCTTCCTGCTCACAGGTTAGTTGTGGCATCTTAGATCTCAGTAAAGCAGTAGCAAATACTAGTGGCAATCTCAGATTCATTCTACAGCAAGGAGCAGAGTCCTGCTTGGACTTTGATGATCCTTCTTGGATCATCAACTTTCTTGCCAAATCCCAGGAAGAGGCTGAGGAACAGTTGCATATCAAACTCAACTCTCCTAGAGTAAATGTCTCTGTTTCCAGTTCCCTTCTCCATATCTTTTGTGGGTGGGAGACAGGGAGGGGAAGAAATAAATTTCTGGTAAGATTTCCAATGGAGACAGATCTTGGATTTTACCAGACAAGGTTTTCTTGAAAAAATTCTCCTGAGTGAGTTTTTGCTGCTTAGGACAACTTTCAGGCAGATCTTGCACAGCAAGTACCTTGAAGAGTGATGTTTTGCTATACTAAAAGGAAGAAATAACCAGTTCTGATGGGACATCTATGTTCTCTGAAGTGGTATGTGCATCACACATTACATCCCTGATCTCTCTTGCTTTTAGACGTTGTGTGTGCACACCTTGGCTTTGGAGGGGGATTGCCAGGCTTCAGTAAAGGTGGGCAGTGAAGTCTGGTGATGAAAGCACTGGGACAGAGATCAGATGTCTGAAGCTTTCTTCAACCTCCACCATTGACACAGTCTTCATGCATGTGTGCCTGCATCTTTTGCACCAACCTTCGTCAACTATTTGTTTATTGCAATAGTAAACTCTTTGGGCTTGGGACTGACTGACAATTTATATCTGCCCAGCCCAATGTATGTGTGGAGTGGCGAAAGGGAGACCTTAGCTGGGTCTCTGATAGGGGAGACAAGACTCTTGGACCATAGGCAGCAAGCAATGTGTGTGGTGACAGTGGAAGCAGCATGGCTTTTGCAAATCAAGTTTCAGTAACTTCAGAGTTTGCTTTCTAGGAAGTAGCGGTCTACACAACACACCATTCATAATTCATTACAGATCACACGTTCACAGGGAGTCAGTAGAAGCTGCACGCTGCAGACGGGTGCTCTTCTCCTTTGATAATGCTCAGAATCATTTAACAAACCTGACTCAAGCTACATGGGAGAAAAGAAACAGATCATACTCAGAGAAGTTTTACTAGCCTCTCCCTTTGCAACTGCTAACAGGAGTATTTAAAGAGTGATTCATAATCTCTGTCCTTTTGCAGAGGAATTCAGGAAATTCTCAAATTTCTCCCCTTCCCTGAACGTCTACGTGAAAAGCAGAGGAAGATGGCTTTTTGTTTGAACTACATGTGTTGCAGCATTGGCAAACTTTCTACAGAAGCGGCACCTTCTCTTTCAACTGATCTATTCTGGTGAGTTTTGGGTTTAACGACAAAAATATTTGAATCACTATGTCATAACCCTGCCGGTCCTGCTGAACCAACAAAGCACAGGAACAGCTGATGTCATAGTCTATGTGAGTAGCATCTCTGAGCAGCATGCGATTTGCTGCTTCTCTCATAGACAAACCCAGGGCTTGCCAAGACTGAAATGGGAGACAACAACACCTTCACCATACATCTTTGTCTCTGAAGGAGAAATTATTAGTGCAGTGGGGCTTCCAGAATCATATGTTATGAGTAGTGAGATCCAGTATGGTGGGTTTGGGTTTTTGGAGAGCTTTCAGGTTTTTTTTGTGAGGCAGAGGAGCAAGTGAGGAGACTAATAAAAAACCCCAAGTCTAGTCATTATTCATTGAGTCTGTGACTGATAAATGCTGTATGTTTTGCAGGAACAAGCCAGGCCTGTGCTGACAGGCTATAAGCTTGTTTTCTACAAAGCATCAGTAATTCAAGTACACCAGAGCCCTGTGCTTTTTGACACACCTGCACAAAAACTTGTGGTTTCCATTCAAAGGGTATATCTTTAGATACTTTGCCAACTTTCTTTTGCAGTTGTCCATCTACCTGAACTTTAACCCTGACAAATATGACACCTGCATGAAGATGCCGACATTTGCCTAGCTCTGAATCACAAAGCTTTGCCTAGTTTTTATTTTAATCTGAAATCTGCACTTTAACCACTCTTCATTTAAAATTTAGTCCATGTATCACCAAAACATTTAACAGTAGAGACAAATCTTTCTGCTACAGCTTAGGCAAAGCATGGGTTAAATGAAAGCTGCTTTAAAATGCTTAGCTTCTTTATAACCACTTCATTATCTGTCAAGACAAATTTTCCGGGCTTTCTCAGAGATACAGACCCTGATTCAAACAAATGACTCATTTGGAATGTGCAAGTAATTCTGCTGAATTTTTGAAAGAAATATTGAATCTGTATAAGCGATCAAATGACTAAATGTAGGCACATGATACTAGCTACCAGATAAAGCTGTGAAGAGAGCAGAAGCTAGGACACTGTCAAAAAGCAACCTCTGCAATATTTCATTAAGAATCCTAATGTGAGATGTTTCGAGATCCTTGAGAAATGATTATGAAACGAATTATTCGCAAGGGGAAAAATCCAGTTCATTCCCAAGATTCATGTTTCTTAACTCAGACAAATGGCAGAAGTAGGCTTGCTCCAGTAGACACAGCTTGCTCCGGAGTCAAAGTCCAATAGCAGCTCATGATGAAACGGTTATGTAATGCCAAAAAAATATATGACAGCTTGCAAAAAAATCTTGGAATGCTTAGTGGCACACAGACATGAAACTGTGTTAAAAAAAGTGTGCAGTCATCTGTGGAAAATATGCTTAAGTTATTCGGTGTTGACATTGCAATAAATAAATTAGAAGCAGATCTCTCAAATGTTAGTCCTAGCAGGCAGCCGTGAGCTTTGACAAGGTAGTTACAGGATCATTTGGGTTGGAAAAGAGCTTTAAGTTCATTGAGTCAGACCATTAACCAAACACTGCCAGGTCACCACTAAACCACGTCCGTGAAGATGAGGGTTAAGCCCATCTGCGTCAGAACTGGAAGTGTGATGTGTACAGTATTTATCTGTGACCACATGGCCAGTCAGCTGGTCACCAGGAAAAGGTTGGAACAGCTCCTCACAGGTCACAGGTAAGGTTTTAAATTTCATCTAGGACAGATGAAATCTTGTGATTTAATAGGAGCATTGTCACAGAAGAGACACACATTCATTCTGCAAGCTTCCTTGCTAGCTCCCTAGTCTGGCTGGTAGTGAGAACTGTATGGAGACAGTATGGTGGGAGTAAGAAATGTTTCATATTGCTCAGCAACGGCTCAGTGGGAAATTCTGATCTTAACATATATAGATTCCCGATCCAAAAGCACCCCAAGACTTCTGCAGCTAGGTATACAGGATATTGCAGAAGGAGCCGTAAATGCTGAAAATTAGTCTTCCACCTCTTCAGGGAACTGGGGAAATGTGTGTGTGGTAGGGACCTCCAAATGTCATTCTCCATTGCAAAGCACAGTCTGATCATCCATGACTCCCAGACACTTGTTTTTATATGATCATGCTTTTGCTGCATAAGTTCAATATAATTATTAATCCCATTTTTCAGATGATGCCACACACTTCCGTGCTGTCAGTTCTGTCAGATGCTCTAGAATTAAAGAAGCTGAGAAAGTCATGTAACATCTCATGTGCTGTAACATAAGCTAACACAATAAATGACACCGGTTATTGCTAGAGCTTTCAGTCTTTCTGTAAGGCGGCAGGTAACTGTTCTTGGACTCTGCACACTGCTTTCTATTCTAAACTGAGAGGAGAATTTTGTAGAAAGACTGACGGTGGTGTCATGTGTTAGGATTTTCAGGATCTCACCTCACTACTTTTGTTCTGGATGCTGTTTTACCTCCTGAGAAAATCACACTTCTTCTCTAAATAGCTGCCAGTGCTCCCTCGTGGGAAGAGAACAGGCATTCCTTACGCAGTTCCTGGAGAAGGGGGTATTCCTGACTAGAGCTAGGCAGAAGCCAACTGGGAAAACCAAAGGCTCACCAAATCAGTTTTGTTCTGAAGCTTCCTGTGGTTTAGAAATATTTTCTTTTGCCTTCCAAACTGAATAAAAAAAAATCACACACGTGTTCACGGTTAGGATCAAGTGCAGCACAGAAGGTAGGTAGGTACCACTGGCCAAGCCTCAGATTTTTATTTTGCAAATGTGCATCTACAGGGATAACAGGTGAACAGGGTTTCCTCTCTCGCATGGCTGCCAGCGTGCGCACACAGACATGCACGCACTCTCGAGATTACTACCTTAGGTTTTCTTTGACTTGGACTTAGCTGTAGGCTACACAAGTCCTGGGACTCTTTGTTTTCCCTTAGTGTTACAACTTCTGTGCTCTGAATTGCCCATAGGTGGCTGGATTCACCTGCTCACACTTCTCGGTAGTTCAGCTTCTGTCAAACCTACTTTTGGAGTGGTGCTAGAAGCTTTTCATAGAGCGGGAGACACATTTGGTATGGGGGTTTGATTCACCAGCTTTAACTCCTCAGCTGTGCACCAGCACCTAAGGAACAAAGTTGTTTACAAGCATGAAGCAGGCAGAGTGTGGTCAGTGGTCTCCAGTTCCATAGAAAGCGCATGTGCTGTTTGGTGAGGGGTTTTTTGCAAGAAAAAACCGAACGTGTGGAAGTACTGACTGCAAGACTCAAAAGGAAACACAGGGAGACTTTGTCCCGAATACAGAAACCTAACATATAAAGAAGATTTTGCTCCCGCTGGTTTTTAAGGCAAGATATTTGGAGTGTGTTCCAGATCATGTTTGCATTCAGACAACAATGCTTCCACTTCAGGACAAATTAAAGTAAGCAGCTGTCAGATCTTTAGTCATTAGATTTCAAAATCTGAAATCTTCGAAAAGAGACAGATATCTCCTTTTTCATAGTTGACCACGGATTCCTGAAACCTTGGTTTCCGACTGCTTTTGGAGAGATGTTACAAAGAGCTTTAAATTCTAAGAGCAGCTGAGTACTTACCCTCTGATAGTTGAGCTAAGCACCTCAGAAATGAGGCACTCAAAATAACTCATCGCTCCCAACAACAGGAAGCTCTGAGATCCCTTTGATGCCACTAATTATTGAGTTCAGGATTTCCTGTTTTCATTG
This sequence comes from Phoeniculus purpureus, assembly GCA_028565055.1. NCBI lineage: Eukaryota > Metazoa > Chordata > Aves > Bucerotiformes > Phoeniculidae > Phoeniculus > Phoeniculus purpureus. The sequence goes on along the minus strand of JAOXOE010000441.1, from coordinate 8,797,498 downwards.
CCATTTACGTGATCAATGTGACAGATGAGGTAGTCTCTGAAAAGCCAGACTTCTGAGCAGGGTGGATGAAAATGAGGCACCCCAGAGAGAAAGAGCTCTTCACAGAATCACAGAACATTAAGGATTGGAAAGGACCTCGAAAGATCATCTAGTCCAATCCCCCTGCCACAGCAGG
>JAOXOE010000441.1:8755725-8797223 GCA_028565055.1 Phoeniculus purpureus | reverse complement strand
CCTTTTATAAGTGCCTTGTGCAACTGCACTGACTATGAACTTGATAAATTATTATACCTACTAGCTTGTATACTTGCAATGATGTTAGGTTTGGGGTTTGGTTTAGCACCTTTTTTAAATAAGTCTTTTAATGTGTGAATCACAGAATCACAGAACATTAGGGATTGGAAGGGACCTCAAAAGATCATCTAGTCCAATCCTCCTCCCAGAGCAGGATAACCTAGACCAAGTCACACAGGAACATATCCACGTGGGTTTTAGACTGTATTTGGTTTATCTGGGATGAAGTTGATCCTCTTCATGACATCTTTCATGGTGCCGTGTTTGTGGTAGTAGCTGGAGGGATGTTGATCACACACCGGTGTTTTGTCTGTTGCTGAGCAGTGCTCACACAGCACCAAGGCTATGAAGTGGTCACAGCACCAAAGATGGCATTTCAACACGCATCTGGACGGCACTTTTAGTGATACAGTTTACAGTTAGGTAGTTCTCTGAAGAGCAGGGAGCTGGACTCAATCCTTCCAACTAAGATATTCTATGGTTCTAAAATTCTGTTTCCAAAGCCATTGAAAGCAGAGGCAAATATCCATTTCTTACATTCAGAACATTAAGGCAGTATTACTTAAAGGTTATAAATCTGTACACTTTCATGTGGAAGAGTTAAAAGGAAAAAACTCATTGTTCTCACAGTGGTATAATTTTATACATTAATTTCCTCTGTGTCTCTCTCCCCGCTTCTTTAAAGCACAAAATAAAGCCAGTAAAATAGTACATCGGTACGGAATTCCAGCACAAATTTGTGTGATGAAACACATTTTCTACATTGCAGCATTATGAATTGTGCTCTGCAGCTTATCACAATTTGATTCCATTTGTTATTTTTCCAAGATTCTCTTCCAGAAGAAATAAAATCTCAGAAGCATTACCTGTAATTGCTATTTCAGAATTTTAAATTGACACCATAGTCCTATCGGGGACAATTAGTTGTGTGAAGTAGAACTTCACTAGATGTAGATGTGATTCCGTTGGCTTCACTGGAGCTGAACCAGTGATAACTAGCTGAAGATCTGTCTCATAAATCTGCAAAATTTCAAATAATTATTTTTATGAATTGTGTAGTGAAGCTTACTCGTGTTTTTTTCTGAGTGGTTCTGCTTCTGCTGCTGCTAATTGCTCATGTGTTTTTGACAAAATATATTCCTGCAAGTTTCTTTTAAAAAGTTGATTATTTCCCAAGAGATGGTTAAGACAGTTATTAGATGCAGCAAGTCAAAGCTGTATGTTAACTTCGTGATGGTGCAGCTTTCTCCCCAAGTTTTGGGGCAAATCCTTCTCTTATTTGCCCTAGTTCAGAGCAACTGCTTGTGCCGTCATGACACACAGGATCAGCAAAGCATTAACAGGACGGTCTGGGCAAAAATGTTTTATGAAAAAACCACAATTGTTGCAGTTTGAAAATCACCCAAACTTTCAAATGTATAGATTTGTGTTTTCATGAAGAAAAAGGTCTCCCAGCCTCCTGTCCTGGGGAGGGGGAGACGGTGGCACTATAAAAGAGGGCTAACAGTTAGCCCTGGCTCTTTTGCTGAGGGCTCTGCTGCAGCACGCCAGTGTGGGGCTTGATCTTCCCCTCTCCACTTCCAGGTGCAGGGGAGAAGACAGGATGGAGGGCAACGGGCAGCTTGCTGCAGCACCCATGGGAGTGGTGGCCCCGCTGCCTCAGGCCCCTGTTCTGCCTCAGATAGGCAGCCCGAGAGGATGGGCCCTGGCTCCGGCCCGGTCCCGGCCTGGTTCCGGCTCTGACCCAGCCCAGCTCTGAGCTGGCACCGCAGACCAGAGAAGCAAGAACTTAGTGCTGATCTTCCCCCGACATGGAGCAACCATTCAGTGACCTGTGGTGAGCTGAAAAACTCTTTCCTTTCCCAATTAGCTGATGAGGGAGAAGGGGGAGAGAGACAGGAGGGGAATGGAGCACTCTCGGCCACATTCGCGGCATGGGGGAAGCCCCCCGCTGATGCCAGCCTTGCGGTCAGTTGCCATCTTGAGCTCCACATGTGACTGGGGCCATGCGGCTGGTCGCTACCATTTTTGAGCCAGTGGTCAGCAGGAAGAGAGACTGTTTGTCATTTCTGCCTGTCACAGTTTAGCACCGGTTTACCCATAAAATTATAATCTGGTCAACTGTGCAGGTGGAAATGTCCTCCCACCCCTTGGAGGGGGAGAAAAGATGTAGCGTAAACACACATCTGGAAACTGGAATTAGAAATAGTAAACTTTTTCAACTTTATTAAAAACCTTATCAGGGGAGGGGGGAGAGAAAGGGAAAAAAACCCAGTATGTTCTTCCTAAATTCAAGTCCACCCTCCCCCCACCCAGACCTGATAACCCCTGATTCCTAAGAGATGCTAAAAGAGGTGAGAGTAAAAAGGAAGACCGGGATTCTCCTAGGCAATTTAAGCAGTTTCCTAGGCTACAGTCTGAAAATTTGTGGGAAAGGATGGAGAGAGGAGGAAGATAAAAGGGAAGGGGAAAAGGTGGGGAGATTGGTGAAGCAGAAGAGGGACAGACACGCAGCAGTGTGCCACGGGCCAAAACAAAACTAGACTCTCAAGACACACGAACAGGGAGTGGGTACCAAGAAGAGGGGAAAAGGAATACTCTGTCCCCAGTTAAGGACCCCAAAGTCTGTCTGGTCCACTCCACCTGCTCAACCTGTCACCTGCTGCAGTCACCTCTCCCCTCCCACACCCCACCAACCTCCACCCCTGTGCCCTGCACCTGCTGCTGTTTGCAGGAGGGAAAAGTAAACACCCCTGCAGCCAAGACAAGTTAACTCCTTGTATGCTGGAAGAGAGTTCAATGCAGGAATACCATAAACAAACATGATTTCACCAAATCCAGAACACTCCACCCCTTATTGCTGAATGAAACTCTCTTACTAAATTGACAATGATCCTTCCATATATCATTAATCTTCCTCTGATCTGATACAATTTCCATTGCTGGAATTAAAGTCTCTCAGCCAGCGTCAATCTCCCTTGTGGTATACACTGAATCTCCCCATTTTCCTGCATCACCCATAATGTATTGCCTTGTCCTTGGGCCAAAACAACTCCACGAAGAGGCCTCCCTTCACCTGCAGCTGGAGTGACCCACACAGCTCTTTCCAACAGGGTCTTTTCACAAACAACAGGAACTCCTTCTACTACCTGTAACAAGTTGGATTGAGCAGGACCGGCCTGATTGGCAGATCCTCTACTGTTTACCAACCACGTAGCTTGTGGTAGGTGCTGATCCCAATTTTTAAAGGATCCACTCCCCAAAGCTTTCAATGTGGTCTTCAGTAAACCATTGTGCTACTCAGTCATCCCTCATGCGGGTGCATGGCGGGTGATACGATATATCCACTCAATACCATGTTCTCTAGCCCATTTCTTTCCATAATTATTCTTGAATAACACTTACCCTGACAGGTCCAAGGAAGGGTGATATAATCAATTTTCCAGGCCTCCCCATATTTATACTTGACCATCTTTCCCCATATCGCAAGGGTTTCATCCATCTGGCCTGTTTTATAGCAGCACATATATCACAGTTGTAGATAACCTGCACTATAGCATCCATGATTAAATCCACTCCTTGGTCTCGAGCCCATCCCTACCTTGATGACCAGAAGTATCCTGGGCCTACTGAGCTAGAAACAATTCATTTTTATGGTCCCAGTCCAGATCTGTTTGAAAACTTTAGCTGCCTGGTCTGCCTGGCGATTTTGCTGCTGTTCTTCTGTAGCCTGGCATTTAGGTACATGGGCATCTATATGCCGCACCTTCAACCTTCAATCTTTTCAGCCAAGCGGCCATATCCTGCCATAGATCAGCAGCCCAGACTGGTTTGCCTTTACGCAACAAGTTGTTCTGCTCCCAGTCTTTAAGATGCAAGAAATGGACAATGCATTATATCAGGTAGGATATTTTTGAAAAACTATTTCCTACAAACAGTTAATATTAACCTTCATTTGACTCGGACTGAGAAAAAAATAATGCAATAATTAAAGGAGACAGACCAATCAAAAAGTGGTAAAAATTGCTCATATTTTGAAGAAAAGAGTCAAGGCTCAAATGTCTCTTTCACTGTGGGAGACTCAAAACTATGTCTTGTTGTCTCTTCTGTGGGACATATATGCTGGTGAACCAGCATGTATAGGAATTAGCTCTTTCTCTTGGTCGACTCACTAACCTCTGAGGGTCACATCAGGAGGCCAGGCAGTCACAAGCATATTGCAAAGAGACCCCCAATGCCCAGCCTGCCTTGGGATCCCATTAGGTTACAACACTCAGTGGCACTGAGCACCGTAACTCATGGTCCTTCCCTGGAGAGTCTAACACTGAACTCTGTATGTAGTTAACTAGAGGGCATGCTAGTAGTCATTTGGGTATGGAATGGTCTGGCTTTTGACATGAAAATATTGAAAATGTATGCAACGTGTGTTTTGACACACATGTTCTATGGCACGTGTGCCTGAATGCCCTAATGATTTTGTCCAGTGTTAACTGTGCTATATCACAGCAATAAAAAAAAGTATTTGTAGCAGGACATAGCAGGAGGTTTCCAATTCAAACTAAATTACAATTATAAACCTGCCATGCTCTTCATGGAGCTTGGGCTGCTTTATTAAGTACCCACTTAAACTTACACCAAGCTAATAATATATTTCTCAGCTTGAGATTCTCCACAAAGAGGAAAAAATGAATTACAAAAATCTTTACTTTAATTTACTCTAACAATTTTCAGTAACTGCTGGAATCTCACAGGTATGATCCAGAATAAATTGCTCTGGCTGACATTACTAATAAGGCAATGGAAATGCTCTTAAATATAGACTTAATTTAAAGACTCAGGTGCCTGCTACATGATTTTAATTCTTTAGATTAAAAAGGACTAAATTCCATACTGTAACTGAGGAGTCTTCTGTGTTCATTAGGACTTACTCATGGGAGGTAATAAAACACTATCACTAGGCTGATAGAGATGAGAAGGACTTCCATAGTATGATTTTTGAGAGTTTGATGTGTTGGAAAATGAAAAGAAAATCTCCCTTCAGAGCTACTAGAAGAAAATGGTTTTGCCTTTGTTGGTAAGGGGTAGACTCTCCGATAAGAAGGAGACACTCCTGAACAACAAAGAGGACCAGGAAGACTGGGTGTTCTTCAAAAAAGTACTCTTAAAAGCACAAGAACAGGTGGTTCCCATGTGCTGAAAGATGAACTGAAGTGGAAGAAGACCTGTCTGCCTAAACAAGGAGCTCCTGCCGAGCCTCAGGAAAAGAAGGGAAGTTTATCATCTTTGTAAGAAAGGGCAGGCAACTCAAGATTTTAGGGATCTAACTAGGGCGTGCAGAAAGGAAATCAGAAAGGCAGAAGCCCAGTTAGAAATCAAGCTGGCCTCTGCAGTGAGAGACAATAAGAAATGTTTCTACAAATGTATCAGTGATAGAGAGTCGAGGAGAATCTCAACCGTTTACTGGATATGGAAGGGAACAACATCACCAAGGATGAGGACAAAGCTAAGGTAGTTAATGCTGTCCTTTCCTTTAATGAGTAGTTAATACTCATTAAACTGTGTTTAATGACCAATACAGTTATTCTCAGGGTATTCAGATTCCTGAGCCAGAAGACAAGGATGGAGAGCAGAAAGCACTTCCCACAGTCTAGGATGAAGCTGTTGGTGGCCTGCTACACCATCTGAGTGTTCATAAGTCTATGGGGCCAGATGGGATCTATCTGAGAGCGCTGAGGGAGCTGATAAAGTTTGCCAAACCACTCTCCATTATTTGTCAATACTCCTGGCAAGTAGGAGAGGTCTCAGATGACTGGAGGCTTGCTAGTGTGATGCTCATTCACAAAAAGGGGAGGAAGGATGATCCAGGCAACCATAGGCCTGTCAGCCTGACCTACATAATGGGGAAGATTATGGAGACATTCATCCTGAGCACACTCACACAGCAAGTGCAGGACAGCCAGGGGATCAGGTCCAGCCAGCATGGGTTTATGAAAGGCAAGTATGGCTTGACCAACCTGATCCACTTCTATGACCAGGTGACTCAGTGGATGACAAGAGGGCTGTGAATATTATTTCCCTAGACTTCAGTAAAGCATTTGACAGTCTCCCACTGCATTCTTCTAGAGAAGAAGCTCATGCCTTAAACAAGCGGACTCTTCACTTAAAATTTAAAATTTTTAAGCCTGAATGCTTTATGTGACTTGTTTTTTGTTGTCTTGAGCAGGCATCCGCTCCACTGGCTTCTCTGGTCCATGATATAACACAAAGGAAACAAATTGGGATAGAAATGTAGAAGAACATTTTAATATGCAGCCTGTGTAAGGGAAGGGTGTCTCTTCTATTTACCATTAGTGACATAAACAGTGCAAGATCGAAGAATGTCTGGAGGCTGTCTCCAGTAATCAGCTATTTGGTAGTGGCTGATAAGATAACTCCCACTGCAAAGCAAAAAAATACCACGTCATGCACATACATTTGGCAATTAATATCGCAGGACTAGATTGCAAGGTACTTACTGAGCTTATTTCTTTTATTTCATGATGGCAGTATGCAGAAGGGAGAAACTTACACCCCCACAGGGCTGCAGCGAGATAAAGACAAGCTGATTACTCATTTGGGTTGCCACATGAAGTGTCATGAAATACTACTGAGAAGGTAACTTTTCTGACTGACATCCTAGCCTTCTGGATTCTTAATATTATGAACTTCTGGAAGCTCGTATTGTGTTGAATTTAACAATTTTATGTTTTACAGCTGTAACTGGCTTTTAGAAGTATAATTACTACCTCCTTGGTAACAAATATGTTTAAAAGGGTTATACACTGGGTGAAATTGAATGTCACTCATACTTCGCCGCTTTATAGTGGGGAATGCCATGAAACAAGTACAGACTAAAGCAGCCCTGTTACCTTGTTATGTATTGAGTGCTGTATAGTGTAATCGTCATACAGGTCTACCTATTCTATTACCATAATTGATACCAAAAAGGACAAAATATTTGTGGCTGTTAGTCTCACAACAGAAGATTTTGTATTAACTTGCTTCTTGGAAATCTTTTTGACAAACTTTTTTTGTCCCATACAGATGCCCATCTACAAGCTCCCAATTCCCTGAAAATTTTTTCCATCACTTGTTCTATCTTGTGGCTGCCTAAGTCAATCCAATTGTTCAAGTAAGAACTCAAAGTCCACTTACAGCTGATGATGAGAAAAACAAGTTCAACTTTTGCAAACTGTTATAGCCAAGAGAATAGAGAGAACAAAAACCATCAAGTGCTGTTAATGTGCAAGCAAATATTTGTTTTACATCATAAACTCACTGCAGAGAGAATAAACTTTGCATAAAAGGGAATCGAGGTCTGTATTCTCGGAACTTGTGAACTGGCTGCTGGGCTAAATGTCAGGATTCCCCAAAGACCTTTTAAAACATCTTTTAGTATAATACAATTATCTAGAAGTACTTAATGCTTCCCCTCATGCTCATTTTTATCTATATCTGTTTAATAAAAACCATCACATGACAGAATAATTCAGACTGGAAGGAATGTCAGGTGGCCAAGATGTCATGTCCAAATGCTCAGGGCTTTATCTATTCTGGTCTTGGAAACCATCAGTAATACAGACATCATATCATTGCTGGGCAGCCTGTCCTACAGCCTAACCCTCTGCAAATGGGAATTTGTTTCTTCACACAATTTCTGTTCTACATAGTTTCTTTTGTAAATTTTAATCAAACAATTTGTGATTCTGTGAACACTATATGAAGTATTTCTATTGCTTTTGGAAACGTGGCTGAATTTGAATGCAATATTTTCTTCTATTATAGACAGCTTTGACAAAAATGAGTACATTTCTGGAACAGAATAAACTTCTTTTGAGCCATATCCACTGGACTGGGCATTTAGGAAACAGAATGATTCGTAGTGGAAAAATATCTTTGTGGTTTTTTTAGACCGGGTCACTGGGTTTGAAAATTTAAATAATTGGAAAATATAGTGTGGCAATAAATTAGATTACTGGCATCTCATTTTATTCATTGGGATTTTTTTTTGGTTTTTCGTATGACAAAATGTTCATCTGAAATATTTCTTTTAACCACTTTTTTTGTGATTTTAGGTTGCCTTCTAAGCTGAAGTAGTACAGAAACAAAATCCTACCTTCAAACAAACCCAATAAAATAATTCTTCACCCTGAAATGAGCTTAATTTTAAGAAATATAATAATTTATTGATTGTTCTGCTTTTGAGGAGATGTAATCAATGGATGTCGTTTTGCAGAAAGGGTACAAGATGTTCTTGAATACAATGTATTTAGTTGCAATCCATTAAAAACCATCTCAGGAAGGCAGTATTACAAGTATTGTGCAGAATAAAATCATTATTTTAAAAAGGATTCATCATAATGCTTGGATGAAAAATTCACACCGAACAGACAGTATTTAATGAGTAAATCAATAATGTTCATTTCAGGAAAAAATTAGGTGTGGGATATAGCTAGGGAAGATAATAAAACAAGATCAAATACTAAACCTCAGAACTGATGACCCATTAGAGATAATGTAATTCATGGCAGTATCAAGCTGAAGTTTATTAGCAAACTTACATCATAAAATCTGCTGTGTAAATGCAAATTCAATCTAATTTGTCATATGATTAAAAGAGAGAAAGGAATTCTACCACAGTGTAAAATAGCCATACTTCAGTGGAGCTACGCTGGATAAGAAGACTAAGCATAAAAGATTGGTTCTCATTATTAATAACATACTATGCAAAGTGTATCTTATTGGTAAAGGAGAAATACACTTCTGCTCTCAAATACAGTTCTGCTGTTTGCAGATGTTTGGTATGACTTTGCTTAGAACTAACACCCGTTGTTACAAACACTGCTTCTTCAGGTAAGTGCTTAGGTTTTTTTCTCATCTGTGTTGCGGTAGATGAACTTCAGAAAAGTGGAGTGGGAAAGTGAGAGAAGGACATTTTACTTCACATAGTATTCCTTCTGGACATCCTAACCTGCAAAAAGCCTGCCACCAACCTGACAACAACAACTAAGAGTAAAAGCAGTGAAGCTTACTGGTCCTTTAATTAAATCCCAGTAAAATCATTGGATAAGAGGGACAATTCCATATGAGCAGAAAGCTGATTTTTTTGGGTTTTTTTCTTCCAATGTTAAACAAAACTTGTCTTCATAGAAGAACTATCCAAAGCGCAGCTTGACTGTGCAGAGCACGATGGAGAGAACTGACTGTTCGACTTTCATATTCACACTTCATACTTCTGTCATGCGTGACTTTTTACGTAGCTCCAAGCAACACCTGCTTTTAATTTATACGGGTATACACGTATCTGCTGATGTGTTACAACCCAATCTTAGGAAAAGGGAGTGACGCACTCATGGTTGAATCAAGGAGACTTGACTTACTCCATAGGACCACATGAAATTCAAAGTTTAGTGAAATTATCAGATTCCAAACTCCAACAGCACAGAAAATCACCAAAATTACCCAATATTGGACGCAGAAGGTACAGAAATCACTAAAGTTACTAGATGACCAACTCAGAGAATAGAGGAGAGGAAAAGGAGAAAGGGAGAGGAGCGAGTTGAAAGGTCGATCACCACTCAGGGCTGCAGGTTTTGACTCTCCTCGCCCCTGCCTCACCCCTCAGCTCTGCAGATCTTTGTCTGTCTTCTTGGCAGGGGGTGAGGTGCTGGTGATAGGTGATCTTTCCTCCCCCAGCTTCACAGATTTTTGGTGCGTCAGTCTCTCATCCTGGCTGCAGGCTGGAGAGGGCTGATGGTAAAACCCTGCACCGTTTGAATCACTCCCTTTTTATACCTGCTTCTCCACACCCTAAAAAACATGTGGGACCCTATTCCCAGACTCCCAGACAAAGCAATGACCCATAAGTCCTTGAGAGACAGCAGCTCACCATGTTCTCAGGGCCCCAGCATGAGTTTTGCAGGTAGGTCAGCAAAGCTCCTGGGCCTGCCTGCTGCACAGTGCAGGTCTCTCCCATTACCCTGATCACAAATTATTTGGATCGTTATGAGCCATCTCACTTGTTGTTAGTCAGAGTCTGACATCCATTTATGATTTTTCTGTTTCCAAAGGTGTTGTCCCTAAAGGTGAGATACATGCTGGGAGCTCATCCCTCTACAAGTGTTATTCAAACATTTGGCTCTTTGCGTTGGGTATCCCCATATCCTGGACAGTGATAATCATGTTGTCTAATTGTCTTTTGATTTGAGACAAGCCAGATAAAAGCTATTGTACAAAGCTACTTTGCGCTCTGCTTGCATTTTCAAGAGGTGGTGGCTGCAGTAAAATAAAAAAAAGGCAAAGGAGAGAGTGGTGCCATCGTTTTCTGAACTTTGGTGCAAGAAATGGTTGTCTTCTGTTTCATACAAGGAGATTGCGTTGGACTAGGGAAGGAAGGCATGCCAGCATAGCACTACCTTCTCTTCTCATGGCTGGAACATAAACCTTGGTTGAGAATATAAGTTTTCAAGGTTTCAAGCCCTTGTCTGTAATATGACTTTCTTTTAGGGGAGGCAAAACCACAAGTTATTCAGTGTGAATATGTGTGATGGGGCTGGTACACCACCACAAGCCACAGTTTTGGAGGGTAAGTAAAGAATGGGTGCCTCAGACACCTCAGGTCATTTTCAATGAAAACAGTAACCCTTGCACATTAAGCAGTAATTATTTAGTTGTTTGCTGTCTCTTCTTGTGGTAGTGGATGCTACTCCAGGCCTAAGACATCATGGCTAAGGAATGAGGCTGGCTGGTGGAGAAGAACCAGGTGCCTTGCAGACAAGATAACCGAGAAGGCTACAAAGGACAAGGATGGGTCACCTGGGTGCAGGAGAGAGGATACTCTGCCTGCTTGCCAGCCAGACCTGAGGAAGAACCAATTGGAAAGCCAGCTAAAAAGCGTGATGGTCTTGTGAGCAGGATAGCACCACTTACAACTTGCGAGACCATGTGTAGGGAAAGCTTGAGAACTAATAAACGGCTTCTGCTTGGTTCGCATTGAATCGTGTCGAGTCCACTGCATTTTTCCCTCATCTACTTAAAGCTGTGGCACAATCAAAAGAGAACTTGCAAAAGTCCCAATGTAGTTGAATGCATTGATGGGAAGCAAAATTTACTGTAATAATTTCTGTACATTGTACAGTTTTATGCAATGTTTATAACTGTTCTCCGTTTGTGTCTAAAATACAGAGTATGCATGTTCTCCCATCATCGGTTTTTGCTTTCAGATACCTAGTTATTACTGTTTTGTATAAAGTACTACATTTTGGCAAGCCTCAAACGATCTTCTGCATATTAGTTACACTTAACTATTTGTTTATTTGAAGCAATGGTGCTCTTGTTTAGCAGTTTGTGAGACTATGACAATAATTTTGGTATGAAAAAGAAGTAATAAAAACATGGGGTTTGAGTGACATTGCAAAGTTCACACAATAAACAGCAAGTTTTATTTACATTTAATTCTAAAGGGTTGTCCTGCAATTTGTCTAGGTATTAATTATTGCAATAATTGCTCACCTGCAGAAGTCATTAGGTGATAGACAACCTATAGTTACGTTGTACCACTGTGACACGGCAGCCTGAAAGGATTAATTACAGCATAATGGGCAAGCAATGACATCTTTGTCTATTGTAGGAAAGTGTAATCAGGTTTATAGTTGGCTCTTCTTCTTTCCTGTAATTTTAGTACTTCTGTGTGTTCTCTGCAAAATACAAAGGAAAATAATACAATAGGCTTTTCAGACTAGACCTGTAAACTTCCTTTACTCTGATTACTATCAGGAAGTTACCCTTTTGAATCCATTATTCAGTTTTCCCTCTATGTTTTTGATTCATTGAAGTGACCAGTAGGAATTTAATGCGTATTTTTCAAGCTTAGTCTTGCTCTCATTCCTAGCAAATTACCAGCTAATACTATTTTCTTTATTCAGAACCATCACCTTTCTGTTTAGTGTGATTTCCTCTTGGAAGATAGTTTAAAATGATCACTTTATCTGTCTTTCCACCTTAAACCACTTGAATATTCCAATTTCAAACAAGTTCAAGACTTTTTTTCCCAGTAAATCTGAGGACCTCTTTTAGTCTATTTCTCGTTGAAACTTGGTCAATTTCTTCTTCAGTGTATGTGGGTATTTTTTCTCACCTGTCTAGATATTCCTCCAAAGACATTCTCTTTTTGTAAGTTTTTTATTATTAAACTGATTTCCTACAGCCAAAAGGTCTGCATAGTCATTTTATGTTTCAGTGCATCTCTTGCTAGTACTTTGAAAGTTATATCTCGTATCATCACTTAATTTGTGAGCTATTCTCAGTGCATGGGCTCAGCTCTGCCTTTTGTCGTAATTGCAGAAAATACCTTCTTATTGTTTCAAAAATTGAAGAGGTTCTGGGAAAGCACTATCTGAAGGCAACCAAGACATGAAGGAATACATAATATGCATGGTGAAAATATGCAATATGCACAATCCTCATTCTTGGCGGATTTGTGGTGTGCAGTCAGATGATTCTCCAGTTAGAAATAAAAGGCTCATCAATTGCATTAATCTGTTCTGAAAATTTTACTTGATGTTGTTTTTATGACATTTTTGATATTATGCTGATGTGAAACTAAGGGATGAACTCTCAAATTTAACTTCTTATAACTGCTGTAAATAACCAATGATGTGCTTTGTAGCACAGAAAACTGGAGAAAAGATGGTTTTCACCACCTATTAAATAATTTGGAGATGTCTGGAAACACTTTTCTCAAATACAAGGTCCAGCTCAGATGTCTCTGAGAAGCCTCTTTTGATGGAAGTTAATCCTTATTCATCACACATGTTCAGAGCAGTGCTCATGCATTACAGACAGTAAAAGCTAGCAGGTCAAACTGATTAAGATGCTTTTGTATTGTATCGTGTGTCTTTTATTCACTGGTTACTCCAATGAGGTGTCAGTCCAATGAGGGATTTTTTTAATGTCTAAACTGATATTAATTTTTAACATGCTTGTTTTTTAAGACTAAAAATTTCCATAAAAGCAAGTGAAATATGAGATCAGTACTTGTAATTTACAGCTATCAGCTGTTTACATGTCTGTACAGTGATTAATACAAATATATACTTAAAAGTTAGTTTTTCTTTGATTTATAAGAAAATATTTGAAAATTCCATTCAAATAAAGAACTAATTAAGTCCTTTTCAGTGTTATTTCTACTTTCTTAAAGTGTTTCTACAGGTCATTATGTCTTCCCTTTTAGTTTTATATTAATAACTTTCAAAGACCTACTATGCTCAATCAACTCAGAATTTATGGAAGAGAATAATGATGTTCCCATTAAAGGATAAGACCCTGCATAGTCATTTAAGAGTAGCAAGTGAAATTAAATGAGAACAGTTATAATTTGGGATAAAATTCTGGTTACCATTTAGTTGTATTTGGCCTTAAAAGGACTCTGTACAAAGATGCTGATATTTATGCATAATGCTAATATAAGAAATTCATATTTATCCAGCAAATATCAAAGTGATGTTTTCTTTTCCATTTTAGATATTTTTATTTTGCTAGCAATCATAAATCTGTATCTAGAAGTAGGAGGCTAAGAACCACTGGGAAGGTTCAGAAGTGATGAATGCCTCCATTCTTCCTTAGCTTGAGTCAAACAAACAAAAAAAAAATCTGATTTTGGAAAAACTAAATTATTTGACCTGTCTTTCTCCTTCAGCTACCACACATCAATTTCTCTGAAGCAGGTTTGTTAATAATCACCAGTCATTCCTGAAACCTTATGAAGCCATGACATCTGTTAATTTAGAAGGAACTGGTACATAAGGTAAAAAACTGGCTTTTCAATAAACCTATGTCATTTCCTTGGTTTAGACTTCCATGAACATACAAACAAAAGGAAAAAAAAACCCAGCAGAATTATTTCTAAAATTACTGAAGTTATTATTACTAAAATGTGTTTTTACAGATTCATACGCATACAGTGGAAAAGAGTCTCTTAATGGAAAACATCTTTTCATCAGTGCTACAAGAAGTTAAATAATTTAATTTTTCTCTTTTCTAATGGCTTACAGAAATTGATTTTTAACTGTATCATAAGAAAATGGAATATTTATAGCTCCTTGCTAGGAGCATGTCTCCCCAGGGTGCATGTGTGTGAGAATGTGGGAGGAGAAGATTAGAAGATTAGCATAAAGACTTTCCAATAATCTAAAGATGAATGAGCTCATGCACTCTATGTTTTCTTCCATTCTGTATCTGTGGCAAGATTATTCAAAGATACAGAGATGTGATTTAAGGCATGTTAAGTAATGTGAAATGGCAGATGAGGGACCTGTGCTGTAGAGGCAAGGCTCTGAGATGATGTGAAGAGTTGTAGATGAAGGTGAAGGAGATGCTTGGCACAATGCTTGGATCACTGCTTGGGTCGCTGCTTGGTTTCTTTTTCCAGTAGGGAAGGATCTTAAATGAAACCACAGAAGAGGAACTTGCTCGTTAAATCTAGTCTCATTTCCAACTTCTGTCATTTCTCAAATCAATTCTCATTCCCATCTACTGTCAGTTCTCTGGTTAATATTTCAAATAATTGTTTAAAAATGCCTCAGCTACTCTCAGTGCCTTAGTTTTCCTAGTTGTGAGTGGGGCACGGTATTGCCTTGACCCAGATGCAGGACCTTACACTTGGTCTTGTTGAACCCCATGAGGTTAGCTTGTGCCCACCTCTCCAGCCTGTCCAGGTCCTTACAGGGTAAAGGAACTGCTGTCGTGATTTAATTACCTAGTCCTCTGCTGATTTCCAAGCTTACTCAGACTTGAAATACATAACCCTAATGAAATGAAACAAAGCTTTTTCCTTCCCACACATGCTCTGTGTCCTTTTGCTTCTTTTGAGAGATAACAAAGAGCTTATGAATAACAGGTGCAGTCTCGTTGTTTGCTTGTTATGGGGGGCCAGCAGCAGAAAGATGATCACAGAATCATAGAATGGCCAGGGTTAGAAGGGACCTTAAAGATCATCTAGTTCCAACCCCTCCGCATAGGCAAGGACACCTTCACTGGATCAGGTTTCTCAGGGCCCCATCCATCCTGGTCTTGAATGCTTCCAGGGATGGAACAACTGCAACTTCCTTGGGCAACCTGCTCCAGCATCTCACCACCCTCACAGGAAAGAATTTGTTCCTAATGTCCAACCTCAATCTCCTCTCTTCAAGTGGAAACTTCTTAAAAAAAAGGAAGGAGAGAAAAGGTTTGAGTTCAATTCTTGGCTTATCCAAAGGCTTTTTGTGTTTAAATGCCTTAAACCAGGTAACCCTTTGGTGCCGTTTGATGTGATTCAGCAGCGGATCTGGATTCAGTATTTTCCACCAGCCAGAAGGGACTGCTTGTTCACTGGCACTGCTCTACTGTCTGCCTGTGTGTGTTTGAGAGTAAAGTCACAAATCTAAAGGGCTTTCTTTGTCTGGCCTCGCGTGGAGAGGCAAACCCTTGTCCTGCCATCTCCTAGCACCATGTCTTCATTTCTAGCCTGGTGTATGTGCTGGACGGGTTTACAGAGGGAGATGTAATAACGGGGATGGTTTTCTATGTTTTCTGTTACACTGATTGTACTAACAGGTTAAGAGAAGTGAGTTGGGTGGAAAAGCTTAATGAAAACAAGAAATGCCTTTGTCCTCTGAGCAATTGTCTCATCAATTAAAAGCAAAGTTGATTATACACATCTTGTTCATGACTAAAAACGGGATGAAAAACAAGCAAACGTTTGGTCTAGGCAGTTTGCCATGTATTAAAAATTAATTTGACTCATTCAGAATCAACTTTTTTCTATCTTTTCTTTCTAAAAATGAGTGCTCCCTTTTTCCATCCCCAATGTGCTTTCCACCCCTAATGGACAAAGGCTCTTTTCCATTTCTAATTCCTGAAAGCACTGTGCATAGATGGGAGGTGCAGTGTTCACTGACGTGCTGTTGTGAGTTGTACCAAGTTCTGCTTGCACAAACAAGCTTGTTCTGCTTTAGCCTTGTCAGTTCTCTGTTATATGTTTGCTCACAGCTTACCACCCTAATCTTTGATCCATTATCCTCATTACTGTTTACCTAATGCTTTTAGTCTTGGATATTCTTACGTTGTATTTCTCTGAAACAAAATTTTGCACCAAATGTTACTAAAAGCAAAGCCCTCTAATCAGGCAGATGAGACTCATTAGTGTTATGTTTCTAGGAGCCTTTCTTTGATGCAAACTAATTACTTTTGCCCCATTGCAAAATTGTCCTAACTGTAATGGAAGGTAAAATCTAATAAGATAAAAGAAAATCAGCAGGGAAAACACGTCTGTCATGAGAACACAGTGAGATGAACAGCTTTTGCCAGTGTTGGAAACGATTATGTGTTTTACAGCTCCAAGGCTCAACATCACAATTGCTGGTGTGTTTCAAGTGCCTGCTGTGAATTGATGGGTTTACATTGCTTGCTGCTGCTTTCATCCTGAAAGCCGAAAGTAGCTGGGACTTATTTGCTTTGTTGGTGCTGACCAGTGCTCAGTGCTAGCACCCAGACCAGACTCTGCCCTCAATAGTCGGTTTTGCTCTGTGAACACCAGAACTTTAGCAGATGGGAGGGTATCTAGAGTGTGCAACCTGAGGAACTGTCCTTCAAGCTCATTCCACTTGGAAACATGGACGGACGTTACAGATTGGAATGAAAAGTCCAATCACATCCTTGGTCTAAGAAAAGTTGATCCTTTACAGCAAGGAGATGAAACTGCAAAAACCTGCTGTAACAGGCAGACCCAGTGTCTTTTGTGATTATTTAAACCTTAGAATCAGCTCTTGATTTACCTTGGCCTCACTATTCTTAGCGTGTGTAAAAATATATTCATTGTAGTCTTTCTGCTTCTGACATTCGACTAGTCTAACGTTGGATACGACTCCTAAATGAGCATGAATATGGTAGAGACTGGTTACTGGCACAGGTTTGTGGTGAGGCTGTGTTGAAGAGCTCTCATCCTGTTTTCTGAGCAGATCAAAGTCTGATGAATGGCTTTCTGAGCTGTGCTTACTCATATCATTAGGAAGTACAAAGCTTTCTCCTTTGTTTTAACTTGTTCCACCTCACTTTGAATGCAGAATACGGTGCTGTTACACTAATTAGGCCAACAGACTGAGGTTAAACAGTCACTTCTCGTATCAGCAGGCTTGTTTATGCGTTTGACTCTTTTGCTTTGTGTTTGCCTGTGATATGAAAGGACTGGATACTTGTTGGAGGTTTTTAATGAATTGTTAATGCAGTAGAAATAGTAAGACGGTTCCTCAATGAATGGAGCCAATCCTACTACAGTTTCTGCTTAAGAAAAGGAGAAGTACTTGGACCAGAAGCAATCCCTGGTTTTGGATCCTGTTATGTCTGTGCTAAGATTGCTGGTGGCTGAGGCTGCTTGTGGCTCTCAGGGTTCTACTCTTCACATTCAGGGTAAGTATTTTAGCACCCTGTACTCTGAGCTCTCTGCAGCTCACAGCAAAGGCAGCTTTGGTGCCAGAGCCCTTAGCACCAGACATCTCAGGCTCTCTCCCCTCACCAGGGCTTGGAGGCTGATGGCCAAGACTGGTGCAGTGCAGCTCTGTAACCTTGTCTCAGACTACTGTGAAAACAGTTTGAGCCTCTCCTTCACCCTTGCCTGAGCTACACAGCAGGTATGCTGTGCCTGGTCATGTGCCCAGCTGACTCCGGCTTGGTGTCTTGGCTTCCTAGCTTGACCTGAGACCCACTTGCCACTATGGCCTTTTCTGAAGATCTGTTGTATGCGCCTGGGTGCCATCTCTGGGTCTGTGCTGCTCCCCTTGCTTGGGAGCAGCAGCGCTGCTCAGCTGCCTATCTGTCATCTCGGCACCAGAAACTGTGAGAGGGGCTTGCAAAATCTGGCGAGAAGGAGGTGGATGCTGACACTCTGTTTTACTGCTTGGGTGGTCATTTGGTCACTGTGCCAGGAGGGCAGGATTGGTGTGCAGGCCTGAGCAGAGCAGTATTTGTAGGACTTGGGTTGTGCTAGTGGAAATGCAGTATTGTCTTGTCCTGTCTGTGCTGCTTTTTGCTTCCAGGCAGTGTTTGTAGATCAGTTTGTGAGACTTTCTGCTTGGCTTTCTCCATCCCTGTTTGGTGGGTACTGCTGAACTAAGTCTTGTTTGTCGTAGCAACAAGGGGAATTTTTACTCACTGCTGCAGAACCAGGGCTCTGTTCCTTCCTGCAGGTTTAACTTGAGATGACTTTGGCCAACACTGATCAGATCTGTACCCACTAACTTGACAGTAGTTGGAGTAAAGAACCTCTTTTGGGACTTTGTTTCCCAGCAGGACAAGAGTTTTGTTTGAAATGTTGCTGATGTTAAATTTGTGTTCACTGGTGATAACTAATCAGTGTGGTTTCTCCCTTGCCCAGCAGCATCAGCCTTTTGTACAGAGCTCGCAAAGGTTTTTTGGAAAAACGATGCCTTGTTTGCTCAGAGAGCATGTAACTCGAGTGTCACTCACGGCTGTATTTAGCTGGTGTAAAAAGAGCAGTACCGCATGCCTTAGATGAAAGGGCTAGCGTTATTTCTTTAAACAGTCCAAAGCAAACATACAGACAGTAGATGGTCTGTTGGCCACACGTGCTTCAGTAGATTTACTCAGCTTTTCTGGCTTTTCACAATCCGCATGCTTAAGTGGATGAATCACACTGAGTGGGTAATTTGCCTGATTGGTTCTTGCACTTTTAATTGGAAAAAGGTATCTGTAAATGTTTTCAATAGCAGCGTAAATTCCCATTTTTCTTCTGTTGCTTACTAATTGCTTATGAAGCAAATAATCTATTATTCAGCAACTGTTCATTAACACGGAGAGTTAGCCGATTGCCAAACCACCCTCATGGGACTGTGGTCCCTTTCCCAGTAGCTGGGTTATTGAGTGAGACTTCCAGACCTTTCTTGGTGGTTGCTCTGAGTACAGCACATGACACTGTCATAGCCCCCTTGTCCTGGGAAGCATCTGTTAGAAGAAGAAAGGTTTCAGAATCTTGTAAAAGCTTTTGGATTTAGTGCTGCTAACCTCCTAGCGTTTGGGTAAATGATCTAAAGCACAACGGTAGGTTATCTCCTTTAAGTGAGAGAAGTTAAAGGTTGGGAGCATGGAGATTAGAAAGTGAATGGGAGTGAGTACTGCTGCTAATGGTGTTAGTGTGATGGATGCTTTCTAAGTATTAAAAATGAGTAGAAGAAAACGGGCTTGATTTTCAAACCAGCAGTTTTTCAGGTGTCAGTACATGAGGGAACCCATAAAATGCAAACAGCATATGAGGAAGATCTGTAAAAATCTCTTCTGGGAAACAAACAGTTTCAATAGGCTCCACGGTGTTCATCCTCACTCTGCTTGCCTAAGTGCCATGTGATTCTTAAAGACATAACTTGTCCGTAGAAGTTAATTAACAGAAAGGCTCTGATTAGAATTTGCAGTAGTCTCTGTTCCGGAGAAAGTAATTATGATTAAAGCAGACCTAGTATTAAATCGTATTAAGCCTGTTTTATTCAGGGATTTAACACTCCATGCCTTTTTCTGGAAAAGCTTTAAGTTGCCACATTGCCTCAGGTGAATACTCCTGGTTGGAAAGGCAGATGACTGCCCCAAATCTAGTCCAAGATGTGGCCTGGGAGGTCTGTATCCCAGAAGTGATGTTGTTACATTACCTCATTGGAGATTAGAGCACCTTCTCCTACCACACGAGGAGAAGGGGCAATTCACAGTTGTGACCTTGAGGGAACTGAGAAGGCTTTAGGGCTGCCCAGTTCTCTCCTTCAGTCTTGTTGTGTTCAGGTGGATAATCTGATCTTTCAGCAAAAGATTAATATCCCTGCAGATCATTTCCAACTTGCCTTTCTGTGGTTCTTGCCTCACCAGCTGTCGTCAGTTGAACAGTCTCCTCTGTAGTGCCGGAGCACTTGGATGCTTTTGTACTGCACTGATGTTTCTTCTTTCTGCCTTCTATTTTCCCAGACTAGTTTCCTCAAACTGTGTGGTGGACACAAGACTTACACTATGTCTGTAAAGATGCACCAGGTTAGTTGAGGCTCTATGTATTTCACTGGTGATCCATGGAAAGCAAACTTTCTCAGAGCGGGAAGGAGACATAAGGCAGAAGGTTTACATTGTTCTGTTTCACAGACAGCAAAATGTGGGCCCCTTTACTGTGTTTCTCTAGGGAAGGGAAGAGGTGGATGTGTGACAGCTTGTTGTTTATATTTTTCAGCCTTAAACTTTCCAGAGCTTGTATCTAGACATGTGTACCCACAAGTGTCAGCACCACTGCTGTTTGCAAACTCTGTCAAGTTCCTACTTTGAAGAATAGAAACTCCATGGAAGGTAGAGGAGAGTCACCTCTGAATGAGCAGCTCAGAAGCAGGAGTAGAGTTGTGGCCTCTTCTAGAGTCACTTGACATTCCTGGAGCTACTTTGCAAAAGGGTCCAGAAAGCATGGGATTTCTGAGTCTGACACCACCCTTTCACTTGGAGCTGGAGACTTCTGAGAAGAGGAGGATTCCTTTAACAGAGTATTATGAGGGAATAATGAAATTGAAAGCCAGCTTTTGCAGCTTTCGTGGCGAGTGCTGTCCCAGTTGCCATGTGCCAGTGGAACAGGTTTTGCAGCAGCTGCACATGGCAAAGCGCTGTCTTACAAAACTCGTGATGAGCCTGACCCACTTCTGGGCAGGGTCAAACCTGCGCTGGATCCTCAGGTGCCGATTATCTGTCTGGAGGGCTTTGGCTGCGCGAGAGGCTGTATGTGAGAACTCTCCTGTGGGGTTAGAAAAAAATAAAATCACAGTGTTGCCTTATCTCTTATGAGATAAGGAGAGGCTTGTTTCCCTTATAGTACTGATTCCCCAGGTTGTCTCCTTGTCTTTCACCACTCCTTCCCACTTCAGCGTCTGTGTAGACGTCTGGTTTTGCTGTGCCAAGTGGCACTTTTTGTGTAAAAGCCACCATTCTTAAAGGATGTAGGATACACTGCTGGCTTTTGAGAGAAGGTTGAAGTGTCCTGCTCTCTGTGGAAACCTAAAGCAGCAGTTGTGTGTGTGACAAAGTGATGCTCCAAAGGCCTGCAGCCTTAAACCAACAGAGATTCAGCTTTTGTATGAAACCTTTTAAATAGTTCTATAAAATCATCTGCAGAGTCACAGGAGCACGGAATGGAGCAGAACAAGCTCCAGTGAGCATCAGTGATGCCAGGCTGTAATAAGATCAGTTCATGCTTTGTGGTTCTGCTCTTTCAGACTACAGGGCATTGGCTGTGGTGAACAAGCACTTTTTTCTAGACCAGTGAATCAGTTCCCCGTAATTCTGGGTACCTGATTTATCTTTTTTAGGTAATAAACATCAGGTTAAATATCCTTGGCCATTACTATACTGTTCACACTCTTATCAGCTGTTCTAGTCTGGTTATGAGCTCTGCAGTATGAAGAGAGGTCCAACACCCTAGAAAACTTCTACTCAAATTGGAAATGACAGGGCAAGGATGGGAGGCAAGGACACTCCTGTCTGTTTATGACACTGGGGCTTCTGAGGTAGAAAATGCACTTAAATCTGTCATACCTGGCAGCTCAGTTTACATCCTCTCCATGACTGATGTGTGCCATGAATCTTGTGTGCTTCTGCTGAACTCAGCTTCATCATCTTGTGTGGCCCCCTTGGACTGTCCTGTGGCCTTCCTAGTGCTTTGTACCTTCAGGTACCTGTAGATGCTAACCAAACCACTGCTACTGTGATGTCCTGGGGAGAGAGGCACTAGAATTGGTTTTCAGAAGTGCTTGGATGACTGGCTCTTCTTTGAGCATTTCTACAGTTCTGGGCTGTAGGGGGGGACACCTGTGTTCCTTAATACTGGAATAATCTGTATCTGTGCACCAAGAAAAAAGGGCTACCCTCATGTGTCTTGTGGGAACTCATAGCTTTGAAAGAGACAGAAAGATAGATCTGAGTAAAAGCGAAAAAAAGTAAAAAGAAATCCTTCATGTACATTTCAGGTGACCTGAACTCAGCTGTCTTCTGATGCTCGAGGAAATGGGACTGAGAACTGTATCTTGTGTTTTCTTTCAAATGTTATCAGGGATGAGCACAAGATTTTGACAGAAGCAAGCCAGGCAATTTCAACATGGTTGCTGTCAGGAAGTGCTGGAAACCCAGCCTGAGCCCGGATTGCCTGATAGAAGGTGCTTACCTGCAGTGGAAGAGCCTCTAGAAGGCTACCCAGTGAGTAATTAACAAAATGATAGTTTCAAATGTCATATTAGTAATTATTGCTGCATTGGAGCTAGGGAAAACTGATAGATTAGTCACACTGCAACATAAGTACCTTATTGTGCCCATGTTTACAGATTCATTATTAACATCGGGCTCTCATATGCTTAAGAATCTGGGTAAAGATCCTACAAACTGTTTGCGTTTTGAGTCAGCTTGTTTGACGGAGAGATCTTCTTTACGAGAAGGAAGTTAAATACCTGTTACAGAGACAAATAGTGAATAAATACTGCATTTTTTTATGAAGGGAAAATGGAAACATCTGGTCATATAGTATATTCCATTAAGAAACTGGAACAACCTGGCCTTTCCAGCTCTCCCTACTGCGCCTGAAGGACAGAACCAGACACCCTCAGTCCTTGTAGAAACAGGATTGTTTGAAGTTCAGTGTCTTCTAGAAAGGTGGAAGATGCTGACATCATTAAAGGTGTTGATGCAGGTGTGACCACATCTGCCTCAGTGAGGTGTTAGTGTTATTGGCTCCCCCTGTATAACTTATCATTTTTGTTACACCAGTGTCTAGGAGAAATAGCTGGAGTCAAGGTTTCAATATTTTAGGCACCGAAGAGAGAAAAGCTGGGTATTTTTCAGACACTTGAGTAAATTAGGATAAAATTAGCTGTTGCTGATTTTGAAAGGCAGATCTCTAAGGAAGATAATGAAAGACCAGAACCTCTGGTTTTGGACAGCCCTATGACCAACTCAAAATAATCAATCTCCCCTCCCATGGGCCCCTAAAGCCTCCAAGATACTATGTTCCTGGGAATGTTTTGGTTCTTCCTGCTGAGAAACTGCTCTGACCTGAGAGGAGACAGGGAGGATCTGACTTCCTGGAGTCTAAAAACCGTGATAATTTCTCAAACACAATCATCTGTCTAGAGGAAGTAACCACAAACTTCTGTTTAGAAAGTAAAGGACAGTGTGTGTAAGAGATGAAAACATATCGTTCCCTGCTGATTGAAATGTAATGATCGTGCAGGGTTGTTTTAGAAATGTATGTGCAGGGTGGTTTTAGAAAAGAAACAGTGCTGTGGTTTATTTTCGCACTGACTGTGCAGCTCCCACGGGCAGTGCGGGTGTGGGTGTGCAGCAAGTGGACACCCGTTGGGAGGAGATGGAAGCAGAGAGCGCTTCCATCCAAGTGCTTTCTGCCCTCGGCCCGGGAGTGCAAAACCCACGGATAACCGTAGTAAGTTGGCCCTGGTACCTTCCCCTATACCCGTGGCCGGGCAGGAGTCGCTGGGTGGGGAGGGGGGCAGCATCTCCCTATTTTCAGAGGGTGCGGAGGGCAGCACCCGGGCACCACCTCGTCCGCATGAGGAGCTTTCCGCGGGTATTTCAAGGCGCTGGGCAGCCCCGTCCTCAGCGGGGCCGGGCAGCGCTGCCCCCGCCCCCGCCTCTCGCCCCTCCATAAAGCGGAGCGGGCACCGGCCGTTGCCCATCGTCCGGCCCATCGCCAGCGCTGGCTCGGCCCGGCCATGCAACCCCCGCCCCGCCGCGGCGGGTCGCTGGAGACGGTGCCCGGCCCGCGGGAGGCGGCCGAACAGGTGAGGGGCCACCGGGGGTGGGGAACGGAGAGGTCAGTGCCGCGGGGCTCGGACTCTCTGTGCCGCTGTTTCTGAACAGAATGGGGGGAAACAAGAGGTAAAACTTAAATGCGAGCAGAGAAATGAAGGGAGAACCGAAGTAACTTCTGATGCATCATTGCTTAGGAGAGAGGGGGTGTCATAGCCCAGAAAAATCCACTCCCGGGTTATTCCATGTTACACTGGGAATCTGCTCAGTACATCTGAGACTACCAGAAAAAACCAGTGCCTGTGTGCTGGCTGCAGCCACCGGTACTCTGAAGTCCGTAGTCAGTAAAATGCAGAGCAAGAGTGCTGACCGGAATGGACTGAAGTGTCACAAAAGACTGTTCGGCCGTATCCCTCAGATCTTGGAAAGGCAAACTGACTGTTCAGCACAGCTCTCACCTTGCTGCCTGAGAACTAACTCTAAGGAGGACCCTCGGTGTGGCTGAAAAAATATTCCTGTAATGTGATAGCTAGTTATGGTTGCTCATAAGATCATTCATCAGCCTTCCCTGCTAAAATGTGTCAAAAAGACAATGAGAAAGTAAGGAGCTAATTAAAGAGAGAGGATGATATAAAGTACCTTTTTAGATCCTTTATCAAGTACAATTAAAGGCAGTCTCTATCAAATACATTTTGAAAATCATTTGTTTGTCTTCAGTTTACAGCTCTAAAGAGTAATTTCCTTTAAATGAATGTTTGGATAATGTTCAATCTTGGCTTTTCATTAATACAAAGAATTTAAGTATAAATGTGCATCATCAAGTGTCTGTCTCACAAAGAACAGTCTTTGGGGAGGGGAGAAAGGGAAAATGACTGCTATGGGCTCCCCAAGGAGTTGTCTTTATCCAAGAGACACTTGGATATCTATCTAAATAAGGGTTTGTGTGTTTTCACCAAGGCTTGAGTCGGGTTGATGGCAAAGAAGTTAATTATTTGCGTCATTAATAAGGCGCATCAGTGCAATGCTAATTCCTCTCTCACCCTCCAGAAAGTTCAAATGCAAAGAAGAAGCATCACATTTGATCAGAGCTGAGTTACTGATGGAGAATAAAACCAAAGCCTGAACAAGAGTAAAACAAAAGTGAAGGTGCAGCTGGTGGAGGAGAGGAACAGTTTTTTGCATTCCTGTTTTCTAGTGTTGCAGAGAAATGGTTGTTGCATTAATGCAGACCTATTCTACATTTGCCTTTTCATTTTCCCACATTCTTAGTTGTTGCAATATTATCTCTGTTTATCACCTGGCTACACGTAGCTAAATATATGTTCTGTACAAAACCACAGTGTCCTACAGGGTTGGAAGTCTGAAAATTTTTAGTGTGTTATTTGAGTGATTATGATAAGGGTTTAGCATGTGAATTAGGAGACCTGGCTGACAGAATAGCCAGAATAGCTTGGTAGAGGTTGATCAGAGAGGGACCATCTCTATAGTCATTAGATTCTGACCAGCATAACATTTTAACTCCTTAGGCTTTGTCACCTTTCTCTGTAAAAGCAGTGTTTTGCAGTTCTGTAGTGAGGGAAAGGCAATGATTTCTCAGACTGATCTACTAAATCTTGATCTATGTTTCCCTACCTATATCTAGCAGGTTTTGGATTATTTCCTTTACCAATATTCCGTGAATTTGCTAACAAGTATTTTGTTCATCTTCTGATTTCTGCTGACATAGCTCCACCTCTCCTGCAAAACACCAGTGCTAACTGAAAGCTATACTTTCTTCTGTTTCCTAGAGGATAACTAAACATGTTCATAAAATAATTCACTTGAATAAATGACATTTCATCGTCAGCTCTCACAGATTCTACGTCTACCAAACTTTCATGCTTTTTATTGTGTAATGATTTAATTGGCACCTTTCCTGTTGTGGCTGACCTACCAAAGCACAGTGTTAGTCCAAGACAAACTGAAATGATAAACTTCACACTTCCTGCACTGTGGGCCATTAAAAAGATTCCTTTTGCTTGTTTGCGTTTAGTTAAATAAGTCAAATTACATGATGATTGATGATAATAAAGAGAATGAAGACCATGCAGCTGAAAGAGGCAGAACAGCCATCATTTTTTCCTTGAAGAATGAAGTTGGAGGACTTGTAAAAGCATTAAGACTCTTTCAGGTATGTAATAATCACATTGCTAGAGCAGCTTTATGTTTTTAAATTGCAAGGACAGTTTTGTAACTTGTAACTACTGCAGTAAGGGCAGGTTACTAGAAGTAATCACACCCATTTATTAAGGATGTGATTCCTAACCTGGCTCCCAGTCTACACAGACAATTAACCACAAAGGCAGATTTATGCCTCAGAGACGAGATATTGGTTGGCTAGAAGTCTTCACAAAGTGTATTGTCTTCACTGACTAAAGATTGAGAGTTTTGGCTTTTTTCCTCATGAGAAGAGGACTGGCACTCCTTGTTTCTACTGCATACAGGAGGTGGATCTGAGGCTCCTAGTGACTGCAGGTAGGCACTGGGATGCTGACCTGTGGCGGGTTCAGCCCAGTGCCCTTGTCACCCTTCCCAGCCAGCCTGAGGGTGACAGAGGAATTGCAATTGCACAGCTGCACACCTACAGTTGGTGGGTAGGTTTTATGCAGGGATTATGTTCCACTGTCCTCTGTTGGGTGGCCCTGTGTGTATTAGCCTGGGTTTTCTCTATGTTCATGGTAGAAGACGTATGATTAAATAATTTTCAAAACAAAATGAAATGTGTGCCCTGAAAACTCCAGCTTTTGAATGCCTTGCTTGCTTGTGAGATAATTGTATGGTGACTCAATTGGCACTTTGTGAATCTCCCCAGACCTAGTTGCTAATCAGCTTCCTATAGGAGGGATGAAAGAAAAAATGTCTGTGAGTTTAAACCTCCTGACTGTGTCCCTGTGCTGTCTGAATATAAATGAAATTGAAAGAACACAGGTTCTATTTAATTTTCTTCTAAACAGAAAGCCTTTAAAACCAAACCATTCCCTACCCTGCAGTAAGCAAACTGCTATCCAGAGATCTCCTTAACTATAATAGGTGACCAACAGTCAGTGGCAGTTGAATATTCATTTGAAAAATGAATTTTAGCAAATGCTTTTTAGTCAGTCTGTTTGAAAACATGACTTCTTACAAAACAGGAGAATCATGTGAATCTGGTACACATCGAGTCACGGAAGTCCAAGAGACGAAATTCGGAGTTTGAGATCTTTGTGGATTGTGACAGTAGCAGGGAACAACTGAATGAGATCTTCCAGCTCCTGAAATCCCATGTCAGTGTTGTTTCTGTGAACCCAACAGAGCATTTCAATGTCCAGGAATCTGGTGAGTACAAAAGGCAGTTCTGATGAAAACACACTTTACAGTGTTGGGCTGAACACATTGCCCAGGGGGCCAGAGATGAATCACTTCTCTACTCCCAGAAGATTCATGGCAGTGTGCATGCAGAGGCCTCCTTCTAGATGCTACTCCACCAGCAAGAACTGTTAGTGGCCAGCAAGAACAGTTAGTGACCACAGAAAACCAGTATTAACTGTTTCCTCCCCTGAATGCTTTGGAGCTGTCTGTGCTCTGTGGGCAGCTTGTGGCAGTGACAGGAGGAAGTGTGAGCTGTAGGCTGGTGCCAGATAGGCAGTGAAGTCCTTTGTCTTATTGACTCGCTTTAATTTATAGATTTAACTTGTAACTGCCGTAGCCGTACTTGAGAGTAGCATTTCCTCCCTCAGCGTGCTTGGCGTTATTAATAACCTTGTGTATTCCATGCGTTCCCTAGACATGGAGAATGTTCCCTGGTTTCCAAAGAAGATCTCAGATTTGGATAAGTGTGCAAACCGAGTGCTGATGTACGGGTCCAGTTTGGATGCTGACCATCCAGTAAGTATTCTCCTCTCCACAGCCAGTCCTTAGTGAAAACATATTTCTGTGGTGCTTACTTTAAAAAATTGCAGCTTTTCCTCTTCCCTCTCTTTCTTCTGTGGGTCTGAGCACCTTCTCTTCGGGGGTTCATCTCTTTTTCCTAGCTCAGACATGGCTGTCACTGAATTCAGCTTCCGTGCCTTTCCGCAAGGCTTACTTGTGAGAGGTCTGAGCCCTGAGCGATCACATATGAAGTAAGAAAAAAAAGGCTGTTTTGAGACATGCCCTGTTTCTTCTCTTCCTTTTTTCCTACTATAATTGGAGAAAACAAATTGGTACTTGGGCAGCACAAATGGCTAATTTTTAATGTAATTTAAAATGATCAAGCAAGTAACAAAGTTAGTACAAATACTGATATGACTAAAATGAATCATTGTCTACTGAGTACATGGCTGCATGCATAAAACTGCCGATTCTAACTTCAGAGTGTTTGCTTGTTCACAGTTATCAGACATTTCAGACTGCAGTCATGAGGTTACTGCCCTGTCCTCTCATTTGTGTACAGCACATCTGTATATTTCCCAACTAAGGAAATCTCAAGCATCTTGTTTTAAATTAAATTATTTACTACAGCTCAGAAACCCATCTAACGTTTTCCTCCTTCCCTCCACTAGGGTTTCAAAGACAATGTCTATCGTAAGAGGCGGAAGTATTTTGCAGACTTGGCTATGAACTACAAACAGTAAGTCTGACTTCTTCTGGTAGCCTTGCGGTAATAGCAGGTCTGGCAGGAGTTCCCCTTCCCCGAGCTCAGCTCTTACATCCTTAGATGGGCAGAGATACCAGCACAGGCTTCCTGAGGTGTGGTGTATTTGGACTCTGCCTTCCCTCCCTGCTTCTCTGGAAGTAGGTGCAGCGAAGGAATTGATATGTTACAGAGCTCCCTGTGCCAGAATGGACTGACTTGGGCACATTGTCAGAGCAGAAGGCAAACCCCAGTGTTAGCCCATAAGTCACTGAATGTAAACTCTCTGGGCAAATGTTAATAGTTGAACTTTCTTTCCTCATTCAAACTAGTGCATGTGATGTGTAGATAAGTTTTCTGTGAAATTCAAAGAGCTGCTGTCTTTAGAGATGCTGCTGAGGGGAGCAGTAAGAGTTTCACAGTCCAGTGCCGTAAATTCTCTCTAAATGTTATTTTCCTGTTGCTGGTGCCTGCTTGAGTCTAGATGCCAGGTTTCTCAATTGGAAACAACCTAGAAATGGTTGCGTCTAGAGCTCTTTTGCACGGTGCATTAATGCAATGGGTTACCACAGCACAAAGGTATTATTGTTAGTGTGCTGTTAACAGAGATTCCCTTGGGAAAACATTTGTCTTCCTGATTACTGGTTGGCAGTGGAAGCTCAATGTAGCACTCCCACTGCTTCCAGTGGGCTTGAGGTCACATCCTTTAATCAAAATTCTGAGGGTGAAAAAATGAAGAGATGAACTGAGTTAATATTGTCAGACAGATGCCTCCCTGCTCTGCGTAGAAGTATGACTTTTACCTAAAGTGTGTATTTAGCTGCTTCTACATAATGTGTTGTTTGTTTAGGGAATTCTCTTTTCCTAAACCAAATCAAAAAGGTAATGGAAAATGATTGCAGACAGGGAAGTTAAATGGGTAAAAAGGATGTGCTCTCAGCTCCCGAAGCTGTAAAGGTTCTGCAGGTAATTTAAATTTTATTCTCAGCATTAAACACCTAAACTGTTTACAGACCTGAACCTTTCAGGCTCCAGTGATGTCAATGCAAAGATTCTTGTCACTTGATTTAGGTAGAAAACAGAGCAAACCCTTAAACTAAAAGCTCTGCGTGGTATAGGCCAGGTCTTACTGTGTGTATTTGCATAATGAACCCTGACCGGGTGTCACAGCTGTATAGATACTAAGCAATAGTAGTAGGTAAACAGAAAAACAACTTAACTCTTATTAACCAGTTATCAAGGAATGTTCCTTCTTCCTCTTCTCCTTGCAGTGGTGACCCAATTCCCAAAATTGAATTCACTGAGGAGGAGATTAAGACCTGGGGGACTGTGTACCGAGAGCTTAACAAGCTTTACCCGACTCACGCCTGCAGAGAGTACCTTAAAAACTTACCTTTGCTCACCAAATACTGTGGGTACAGGGAAGATAACATCCCACAGCTGGAAGATGTATCTTGCTTCCTGAAAGGTAACGTGCTGATTTTCTTACTCGAGAAGGAGTTAAGGTCAGTTGCAAGTCAGACTGGTGTCTTGTGCATATGAGAAAACACCCTTGGTCACTTTGGCTTTTATTTGGTCTGGTCCTTTAGGAGGCATTTGGTCATCTGTGTTTGCATGTATTGTGTCTGGAATATATGCAAATATATACAAATGCTGACCTTTGAGGGGAAAGTTGCCTTTGAAGAGACTTTTAGGGTTGGCTAAAGAGACACTTATCTGTACTCTGTTCGCTGTAGGCATAAAATCACAGGAAATCCGCTGACACAGAGATGGGGACGTTTTTACTACACGTTGGTCATTCTCAAGCTTTCATCTGATTTTTTTTCTAATTGGGTCTAATTTTCCCATGGACTTGTAAACAGAGGTAGTGCTGTGCCTTTTACTCCAGTTGTGCAGTTCCACACTAAACTAGGATACATTTTCTCCATTCCTTTTCAGAGCGCACAGGCTTCACCATTCGCCCTGTTGCTGGATATTTGTCACCCAGAGATTTCTTGGCAGGTTTAGCATTCAGAGTTTTTCACTGCACTCAGTATGTTCGACACAGTTCGGACCCTCTCTATACACCAGAGCCGTGAGTAATTTATTCTTGGGGTAGAACTTTAGAGTGAGAGAGTTTTGAATCTTGCTGCTTGGCCAAGCTGTGTAAAAGCTACTCATGAACACCAGCAAAACCCCTTATTTTTACAGTGCTGTGGACTCAGCCTTCACACTGAATGTAATTATGTCTTAGCATGCTTAAGTGCCACCTTCATATGTACAGGATTTTTGTAAGCACAGGATTTGGTTGGAGAGCTCTTCTTGATGTCATAGCATGCAGAATTAGTTTAACATTCAACTACCTTATAAATGTGGAGCTTGGTCTTAAAATGAGAAAGCTTCATTTGAAAATCTGAGTTTATGTACTTATATAAAGGTATGACCTGCTCCGTTGTTTCCACTAAACATGATTGACTCTTCTTTGTCTTTTGGGAATTAAATAGTTTAACACAGTGTATTGTGTCTGTTCAGTGGTGCTGCTTTTTTGCTCTATGACAAAGACAGATCACGAGGTTTCTTATTTTGTTTCTTTATCCAGTGACACCTGCCATGAGCTCTTAGGCCACGTCCCTCTTTTGGCTGAACCCAGTTTTGCTCAGTTCTCCCAGGAAATTGGTCTTGCATCACTTGGGGCATCAGATGAAGCTGTGCAAAAACTGGCAACAGTGAGTGTTTGAGTGCCTAGTGATCCCATTGAAAACTTTGTGCTTTACAAGCTATCCTACTCCATCGAGTGAGTTTGGAGCTTCATGACAGCATTAGCGACACCAGCTGCTAGACTTGTGTTTGACTAGTCCTTAGCTTTTAGAGCCTATAAAAATTTTGCATGCTAAGGAAAAAACACATTCTAAAGTTGAAATTAACGGTATTTGTCTTGTTGGCTGTCAAGTAGGGATGCAACATCTGTTGGTGAGTTTCCTCTTTCCGATTGAAAATCTGTGGTCTGTTTCTTTCAAGCAAAATTTTCTTACTCCTAGGAACATGATTCAGTAATTTTAAATTCAGTCATTTTAAAGTTAGTGCATTTCTTTATTATGTAGAATGAATTGAAATGAAACAGTCCTTTCACTCAATATAGTGAGTATTGGTGTTAGATATTTTCAGCCAAGAAATCCAAACAACATACATTCGTTTTATTTCCTGTATATCAGTTTCTGGATGCTTTGGCAAAAATAGGTTAGGATGAAAATTAAATCTGTGTGAAAAATAATTGATGCCAATTATGAAATGCTGAATGCCAGAATGCCAGTATGAAATGCCAGAATAATTTTTACTTACTGTATACTTACTGTATTCTGGTACAGCTAGTGGTGAAATTTCTGCTACTTTCAGTGAGAGCCAAACTAAGCCATCTATGGAGAGAGTATTCCTCCCCATCTACCTGCAGAAATCCTGAAATCCAGCCAACTAAACACATTTAATATTATAGGCCACTAAGCAAATGGGAAGCCAGTGGTAGTGGGCTGATGTTTTCCCTTGCCCAGAGATAGTCTGTATACAGTGTCTTGTTTAAGCTGAAGCTATCTTGTCATGACAAGGTTTCTCAAAACAGATTTGTATCTCAATGTTCCTGATGATATTAGCAGTTTCCAGAAATTCTACTAAAGTTTTTTTTGAAAACTCTTAGACTTGAAGAACATTCACTATGCCTGAGTGATCTGTAATCCTTACATGTAGTCCTTTGGCTCTTCACCCTTTTACTCTTGCTTCCCTCCCCTTTAAATATCTGAGACAGATACCAGGTGATGATTGATATTTGCGACTGTTTGACACTACCTACAAATAGAAACATCCCCATCTAGTTCACTGCAACATCTTTGATGAATGATAAATATTTTACTTCCTGCTCTGTTTCAGTGCTACTTCTTCACTGTAGAGTTTGGCTTGTGCAAGCAAGAGGGACAGCTACGAGTTTATGGGGCTGGCTTACTGTCTTCGATTAGTGAGCTCAAGGTAAGGATATCTGTTGCCTATTTACCTCCTTTCTTTGCTTGTACTTGATTGTTATTGTTGCTATTTTCCCCTCTTTTTTATGAAGTATAATTCTGAAAGCCTTTTGAAAGCTCCTAATACCTACTAGACTTAATGAAATGATTTACTTATATGCAGAACAGCTCCCATGTGTTTCACAAGAAGCGTTATGTGACTGGTATGTAGTGTTACATTCTAAGCAACTACCTTCATAAAGCTCTGCTGGATAATCAGATTCTGAGAACATTGCTCTTGTTTATACATGAGCCTTGTGTCTGAGGGGTCCCTTTTTTGACACACATTGGCAGAATTTGACTGTTTTGAGTTATTGTTTTTTGTAAGTCTAAACCACTGATCATCTGCTGATAAAAATGCAGCAATGCACTCATTATGAAGCATTACTAATGCTTCATCTCTCTTAATTTATTGACTTTATGTCATTTTCCTTGTGGATGCTTGTGATGTTCTTCTGACTCTTTATAATCTATTATGTTACCAGCACTCTCTGTCTGGCAGTGCCAGAGTCAAGCCTTTTGATCCAAAGGTCACCTGCAAGCAAGAATGCCTCATTACAACTTTCCAGGAGGTTTACTTTGTTTCTGAAAGTTTCGAAGAAGCAAAGGAAAAGATGAGGTACAGATTTTTTTAATCCTGTCTAATAAAAGCCGGTTTGACGTCACGCATCTCTCAATAGCAGTGCCAAACCCTGTCATTCTCATCAGTTCTATAATTATCTTTCGTGGGGCTAGAAAGCCAAGCTTAGTATTTGCTTGGTCTTCCATGTACTGCGTGGGGAAAGGTGAAGAACTCTAATAATTGGAAAAGTGATTCTTAATATTGACTGTGTACAGAGGATGCATTTGTGTTTGTGTGTAATTCCCTCTCTTTTTCACTTGAATAGAGAGTTTGCAAAAACCATCAAGCGGCCATTTGGTGTGAAGTACAATCCGTACACTCAGAGCGTGCAGATCCTGAAAGACATGAAGAGCATTGCCACTGTGGTGAATGAGCTACGTCATGAGCTGGACATTGTCAGTGATGCCCTCAGCAAGATGGGCAAGCAGCTAGAAGTTTAACACCTCTCCTGCAGCAACTATTTTTTCTGTTTACTATTGATTTCTTTCCAGACATGTAATGTGTTATGTGCAGAACTCTCTCTTTTACACATGGAAGAGTCAACGGCCCATAAGGATGATACCTTTATCTTGTCTCTCTGTGCGAAGTCCCTTACAGAATGTATCTCTTTATTCACCTTGGATAAAAAAGGCCTGAAGTTGCCTTTGAGAAACTGGTGGTAGAGTAGAGAAATTGCTGGACTGGAGCAGAAGTGTGGTCTGTGGATCAGGGCTGGGATCAGATATTGGAGAATGTGGCTTATGAGGCAATAATGGAGTCATTTGCCACAGGGAAACATCCACTTCTGACTCTGGTAGTCTAAGCTATTAATTGTATAGCATTGCAGACTGTATTGCCTAGAAGCTATAGCAATCGCTGCTTCTAATTCTGTGCTACCAAGTTTAAAACTTGAATGATTACAGTGCAGGCATCAGGGCACAAGCAGCTGGTAGTTCACCATGGTAAAGTTGAGAGGTCAGATCTTGCTTTCAATGGGATTTTTTTTGCCCCCAGAAAATTGTGCTGTTTGATGTGCTTCTAGTATGTGGCAGAGATAGAGTTGTCACATGAAATCTTAATACTCTTTATTTTAAGAGATATGTTACTGGCTTAGAGTGAGGATTTTTGTTGCTGTCCTTGCTATTGCATCTGAAGGAAGATCTTTCTTTACAAAAGTATAATTTGCCTTCTCCTTGATTTAATTCATTTAACAAAAAAATACTGCAAGCCATCAGTCATGAGCAGCACAAAGCCTAAAACCATAACGTTCAATATAGTTTAGTCAGTTCTAAAGACCGAAGTTTAGAATGTCAGCCCAACTTCACAGTCTAGTCTGGTTTTGATAAGAATTAGTATCCTGTTAATTGCTCGGTCACTTTATTGATTATATGAATGTAGTGTAAACTAGATCTAATTCCAAAGTGCACCTTGCAGGTAGTGGACAGTAGGGTTGTGCTGGATCACCTGTGTCACACAGTAGCAAAGAGTTTGCAGCTGTGAACTGGCTGAAATCTTTAAATCCACTGGAGATGCTAGCCCAGGGCTTTGAGAATGTGAACCTCTGTGTCTGAAAATCAGATTAGGTTTCATATACTTTCTAGCAGGCAACTTCTGTGCCAGAAGCAATGGCCCAATCTTCCCAAGTGTATTTGCTGTTTTAATCAAGTATAGGTAAGTTTTCTCTGTGACTATTAAATCATCACAAGTTTTTAAAGAACATTTGAGACATAGGAGTGTGGTCTACAACAGTTATGACTTACATTACACTTTAAAATAGATATTTAGGAACTTTGTCTTTCTGAAGAAGAAATCTTATAAAAGAGTAGTTAGGGTCTGGTTTTGTTGATGTTCAGCTACATTTTAAACCTGTTACTGTCACTTCACATCTGTGTGTACGTTTCAGGTAGGAGACCTTGTACTTGATAGATTAACTCCTAGTTATGAATGCTTTGGAAAAACTGCCGTTGTACCTTTATTTGCACTTGTGTAGCAAACAATTAAGGGAGCTGCTGAAGTCACGCAAAGCGAACGCATTTCCACGGCCGCAGCAGCGTGTGTGTTGCGCTTCAGGCATCTCGATCTCCTGGCTGTGTGGAACGCTGATCATTTTAACGTTTTAAACTACTGTGGAGGTTTAGTCCATGAAATAAATGACTCGTTGGTAATTACTCGAAGCAAAACCCCCGTCCTTCGGCGCTAGGGCACTAACCACCGCGGGCGTTATTGCACAGACCGGGGGGCGGGGCCGGCCGAGCCCTCCCCGCCCCTTCCTGCCCGGCCGGCGGCGGGACAACATGGAGCTCGCGCTGTGCGCGTGGGTAAGCGGGAGCGCGCGGGGCAGGGGGCTGTGACGCGGAGCGCAGGTGGGACGCGGGGCCTGGGCGGGAAGGGGTCGCCGCCGGGGCTGCGTGGAGACCAGCTGCCTGCGTTGGGGAACAGCATTTCTCTTGGAATGCGCGGCCTACGGTGACATGCCGAGCTCCGCGGAGGGAATCACACTTGGCCGCTTCACTTGGCGCGCGGTGGTGCCTCTGCTCCTTCCCGCCACTGGCCCGTGCGGCGAGAGGCGGTGGGTGAGCGCGGCGCGTGCAGAGAGGCCTCAGGCACCCGCTGGCCTCCTGTACCTTGTCCCGGCTACCTGGTTGTGAAGACGTGAAAATCCATCGCGAGTAGAGGCTTAGCCTGGCGCAGGGGACGGGCTCTCCTCACAGACTATGTGTGGGGAGCAGTAACGCGCCCTGGAAGCAGCCGTGAGACGCCTTCTTGTTGAACTGCAGCCCAGACATCTCTGCCGCTCCGGGCTGAGGCGAGTGGCCTCATGCTTTCGGCTGAAACGGCCTTTTTTTTTTGTGTAGTGACAGCATGCTTATTGCTAGTCGTGACCTCCTAAGATATAGCAGCTGATGCAGCTGTGCATGTGGCTGGAGAGCAGCACAGATGAGGTAGGGAAAGCCCCTCCTGGAGATCCCTGTCAGGCAGCCGCTTTGGGTTACTCTAGCGTATGGGCTGGAAAGTTGTTGAATTCACCTCTGTGAATGAAGAATCATTAGGGATTGGAAGGGACCCCGAAAGATCATCTAGTCCAATCCCCCTGCCACAGCAGGATCACTTCACTGGAGAAGTTACAGAATCAGAAGGTTGCTGTTCAAACTGATGGATATGTAATAGAGCTTAAATTGCCTAAGAAATTGTGTGATACTTCATTCTGGTGTCAATGGTTGCTTTCTGTGATTGATTTAGTACTTAGCAATTTTATCCAATATATTTTCATTTTGACCACTTTCAGTAAAAGACTTAATTAGCGAGGGGTGTTTCTGCCTTAACTGTGTTTCAGAGCAATGTAGCATGTCTTTCTTGTTTTGAGGTGAACTGCTGGAAAGCATTGGCATGAACACAATCTTGGTGACAGGTGTGGATTGTTAGCATTAAAATTAAACAGGTGGTAGTCATCCTGATAAGGAGGCTTTCTTCCTTAGTAACTGTCAGTCTGTAGTTAAAGTTTTATCAGGCTATATTTCAATATAGTTTCGTAAACTACTGGGATTGCAAAGGCAGCCTTAATGACAGCAGATTTAGGACTGTCCTGGTCTGTAATTCTGAGGGTCTTGTGTGACAGCAGTAAGATTGCCACTTTGGGGGATTTCAGGAGCAAATACTATCAGGTTAACCTGGGACATGTTCCCAGTAAGCTTGTTTGCTCTTAGGAGCAGATGTGTATTTTTTTTTTTGTTAACCTGTAAATAATTGTGTTTATTTTTCTCTGTGTATTTGAAGGGTGCAAACAGCTATGGACAACTTGGTCTTGGTCACAAAGAGGATGTGCTGGTACCTCAGTCACTGAAAGATGTTTCCTTCAAATGTCAAGACATTAAGAGCATTACAGGAGGAGGGGGACATTCTGCAGTTATCACTGGTAAAAACATTGCACTGTCAGGGAGTCTGGGACTTGTAACACGGTTTTTCTTTTTCCTGTTTGATTTGAGTGCTGCCACCTACCCGTAGCTTGTTTCTGAGCAAGTACAACTAGGTGCAAACAAGATTCCTCTTGTGCTAATTATATATTTAGGGGAAATTCCTGTTTGCTTATCTTGTGTGGTTACTTTTGTCTGTGTAAGGGCTGTTACAACCCTGTTTCAAATACCACCTTTTCATACACAGCAGACAATTTTTTCTATATTGAGAGTGTGAGGGAGGAGTTAAGTGGAAGTCTACTCAATCTTGAGAAGTTTTAAGGCAGAGTGGAAGACTGTGTCTGATCTTTGAAAGGTTCTGCTGTATGCCGTAGCTAATATAGGAAAGAAGGACAAACAGATGTGAATGTGATAAAGTTCATCATGCATCTTAGTGAGAGGTGTTTATGTTGCTGTAGGGATTGTCTCCTTTGACAAGCCTAACTTTGCATAGCTGTACTTATGCTGACATGTTTCTGATGCATCAGAAATAATTATTTCTTTTTGCCTGATTGCAGTGCCTTAAAATACCATCACTATCCTTATTTGTCACATAATTTCACAGACTTACACTTTACTTTTTTTTCCATTTTGTGAAATGGAACATAATTTTAGGTTCTCTTCTTCTAGGTATGGGAGAACTCTTTGTATGTGGCCATAACAGAGATGGGCAGTTGGGACTGACTCATACAGAAGATGTTCTGCGCTTTACTTTGTGCACTGCACTGTCTGGTTTCTGTGTAAAACAAGTTGCCTGTGGTTGGGATTTTACAATCGTATTACTAGGTAAATCTATCTCTCTAAGAGCTGAATAATTACCTTGATACAGAGATCATTGCTGTTGCTTGTGTGATATACAGGCACTCACAGGTTTTAAGCCGCTTGATTTGCAAATTATATTTCTCTATGTTCCTTGTATCTTGGTGAACTTTAGGCCTCTGCTGAACATTGTGTGTAAGAACAGAAGCCCATCGCTTCAGGGGCTTTGGAATGGGGTATATTAGGTCCTTTTTTGAGCTACTCAGCTGTCATAAATTCTTTGTTAGCATGTTACGGTGCTTTGCTTTTGCTCACAGATTTACTGACCAGGCTCTAACACTTAATTTTGCAGAATCTGGCCTAGCTCTGTCCTGTGGGTCTAACTCCTTTGGACAGTTAGGACTTCCTCAAGTTTCAGGTCCGTGCTCGATTCCACAAAAGATTGAGGTAAAGATTTTAAAAGCATTGTGCTGCAGAGCTCTGTACTTTAGCTTTCATTTATTTACAAAGGTCATCTGACCTCAGTGAACTTAAACCCATACTCTTCAACTAGTTTTTATTGAGCCTACCTGCTTTAGTAAATTTAAAAGTAAAGGACCGGAGATGATAATTGACCCAGAAGTGAACTTCATGTGCAGTAGTTCTGTTTTTTTAAGTATGTGTTGTTTTCTTGAGTATGTTTATAACTGTAGAGTTTCTTCCCCCAAAATCAGGGCTGTAGTATTACTTATTCACTATAAAAAAATCTAATCTTGGTCACCCTCAAAATCATAGTAGTGTGGTGTAGCTGCAGAAAACTAGACTTGAGAGACTAAAATTATCGCCTTAGAGATGAAAATGGTTTTTACTGTTGCATGTAAAGGAGCTGTTAAGTACATTCACTCACTTCTTATCTAGCTTGCAATATTTGCCAAGTAGTTCCTACAGAAGTAGAATGGAAAAGTGAGTAACAGTTTCTGTATTGTCCATTGTCTTCAATTGTAAGTGCTAAAGGCTGGACTGACTGATGTTGTTCCTGTAAGTCATGTATAGGCTTGTGATTATATTTCTAGGTGATGTGCTACTGAGTGTGAAGCACGGAATAGCTCTAAAAGTATTGTTTCAGAATGCTTTAACTAGTAGGTACTGAGATTTCTGTAACACCGGAAAAGCTTTTCTGTGGTTTGCTATAAGCCTAACAGTTTAAATAAATTTCCCACAAGAATTGTAATTAGTCCCTAATTTACACTGTAGTTTCCTATTTGAAAAACATTGTTGAAACTCTTTTCTGTCCACATGACCTCTCATGTCTACTGAAAACAATAAATTCAAAGCAGGATGAGTTGTCAGACAGAGGTACTCTTCTGTTGCTTTTTTAGTGGAGGAGGAAGAGGAAGATAGCTGATCCTCTAGGTAACTCCTAGTGATCAGACATTAACTCACCTGACACTTCTGAATCCTTAATGTTTCTTGAAAGCATCATTTCAGTGTGGTGCCCTGAAAGTAGTAGCACAGACAGTGCTAATATGGATGTCTCCTTCCTGACCATGTAGATCATTCATCCATCTGAAATGTTTTCTGTTTTGCTTTGTATTCTGTCAAATGATTGGGCTTTATGCCATGTATTTTAAATAGTGTTACACCTTTGAGAAGAATAATAAATTTGCAGAGTACCTAGTCCTCCATAGTAGAGAAGTACCAGAATTGAAGTACCCTGTGCAAACTCACTCACTAATTCTATGCACACATGACTTGGTGTACCCTCGTCTTCTGCTGGTTATGTTGGACAGCCCTCAGTGGGGTAGGTGGCGCTATCAGTGGTATTGTTTGTCCTCACACCACTTGGTAAGACTGAGTGCTTGTAACACTATATTCATCAATTTTACACCTCTGTTTGGAGTGCTTTGCTTTTAGAGGTGCTAAACGCAAAAGACAACTAAAATCTATTGTTTTATTTGAGTAGTCTCTCCAGGAGAAGGTGGTGGATGTTGCTGCAGGACTGAGACATGCTGTTGCTGCTACAGGTAAATACATCATAATTCTAATGTAATTTCAATAACAAATGAAAGTCAGTTTCAATGGCTTGTAGGGGAGAGGGAGGGAAAGACAATAATATTTATTTTTTCTTCTCTTTATTTTAAATATGAATAATAAATATGCATGAAACATGTTACTGGAAATTGCTGGTGAAGAACTGTTCTCCAAAAACTCAGTGTGAGAGTTTGTAACGGATGGATTTCTTTTCTGGAAAAAAGCATAGAAAGAGGATTTTTCTGGAAAAATATTTCTGGTTAATCAAAATACCTTCTTAGGATTTTGAATTCATTATAATATGTAAAATTATATTGGAAACATTTATATGAAGCATGACTTTTTAATGATATACTTGAAATTGATACGTGGAAAAATCCCACAAATGAACCTTCTGTGATGGAGAGGCAAAGGATGTACTTGGAGTTAATTTTACTTATATGCCTCTGAGAATCTGATCCTCTACTTTTTTTGCCACAGTCTGCCGTGTGTACACTTGGGAGGGTCATAACATCTAAACAGTTCTCCTGCTGCGCTTAGAGACTCTGAGTTTGTTCATGGAGTAACTGTAGAAATCAAGACCTTCCAGTTGGCATAGTTATTTTAAAATTGAGGAACAACAAACTACGCTTTACAAAAAATAAAAGGGGTAGTTTTGCATGAACTTTAGCATGGGTTTCAGGTGGTGTGTAGCTGAAGACTCAAAGGAGATGACTGAAAGAAGAGTGGGACCTCTGGTACTTTTATGATTCCTGGGAATTAAGCTTCCCTGAGCTGTGCACTCAGTGAACATCTTGATTCAGAGCTGAGTCAAGTCTTGAAAAGTTTCTGAGGTAAAGACGAGTAACTTCACTCCCTCAGTGACCTGGACTACAGAAACAAATTAACATGAAGGGAAGGAAAGGGAAGAAAAAGTGCAGTGAAATTACAGTATTAAACAGAAGAACTACTTCTGTTACTCTGTAAGGCCTCGTTGCTGAGACAAATTGCTTAGTATCTTTAGTTTTCTTACCTGTATAACCAGACTGCATCTGTTTGTTGCTTGATGACTTCAGCAAGGTTATTCATATGGTTTTGTCATAAAAATCTTTTCCTGTGTAGCTTCAGTCAGTGAAAATGAAGTGAATGTATGTTTAAACCAGAGTAATGAGCTAGGTGATTTTGTTGGTTCTTGGTTTCTTTTAATCTCTCATCTTTTTTTCCTCTCTTGAAAGCAAGTGGTTTGGTGCTTCAGTGGGGAACTGGCATGGCATCTTGGGCAAAGCGTGCAAACCAAGGGAAAACCCTCTCCCGGTTCTTGACAGCAAAGGAACCCTGTGAAGTACCAGGTAATGCAGGAGTCTGATTCTTTGAAAAGGTGGACAGAGCAGAACTATAATTTGTGATGATATGTAAAATTATTTTATTATGAAACCATCTGGTACTGGAAACATGTAGTAGAGTGTCTGAAGGACAGAAATGGGTGTACAAGGTCATAATGTGTGAGGAAAAGTGACAGCAAGTCTTGCAATGTCTGTGGCCCAAAGACAAAGGCTCTTTATTGTGGTTTGAAAATTAGTAGAATTTTCAGAATTACAGGTTTGTGCTTTTATGAAGGAAAGAAAACACCCTGT
>JAOXOE010000441.1:8690087-8753986 GCA_028565055.1 Phoeniculus purpureus | reverse complement strand
CTGACATCACTATAATAACTTAAAGATATTGCAACATCATCCCCCATGACCAACATGAACAACAGTCCTCCAGACTGCAAAATGGTCTTCTGATGCACTGAAACCTTTGCACTATTTTGCCCACTCTTTCCAGGAGCAGTAAATACTGATTCAAATCAAAGGTGAATTAGTTCCATATTCAAAACTCTCATGTTTGTGTCTGGTTTTGGTTTTTGTTGTTTTTTAAATGTCTCAATGCAGTCTAATACTCAAATGTGTTATTAATTGCTTCAGGCACAGTTAGAATATAAATCAGACACGTTCTCTTGAACCTATCTCTCTGGTATTATGAAAAGTGTTACAGATTTCACTAAAAAGCTCAGGTTTGACCACAGAATTGCTAGATCAAGTGCTTTGGAGCAGGGGAGAACAAAAGCACCCTTTCTTTCTGGGAGCTGCCTGCAAGTAGAAGAGGATTAGGCTTAATAAAGCCAGATCCCAAACCTAAATTTTAGAGAAACAATTTATTGCAGGAGGTAACTCTTGACAAGATGTGCACCTCACTCTGCAAGTGCTGTAGGAACGTCTATTTACTCATAGTGATTTTCACCCTGTCAGAAGTAGTGGGCATCCCTCTTGTTAAGCCCAGTCATTTCCTGTAGAGAACCACATTAACAGCACAGAGCAGATATCATGCATCTATCTGTAAAAGCAGACAGGGAAACCAGCCTTAACAATATGCAGACATTTCCAAATGGAACTTTGGTGCACAGTGACACTGAACTGAAACAAAACTCAGCTTTTACTAAAATATTAGGTAATACAAAAGTCCAAAAACACTGGGTAAAAAGAAGCTGCTGGCTTCCACACATGGGTGAAAGAAAAAAAAACCCTCTTGCATAAATGGAGCAGCAGCACAGAAAAAGCACAGACTCTGCTATACATCTGTCCTACATCTGCAGGAATTCACAAGAATTATCCCCCCAACATGATACTACCATGTTTTAGCATCATACCAGTGGTGGCAAAATCTAGTATTAAGCCATTGTGAATGGGAATTTCACTGCTGTACTGCACAGCTCTGCTTGCTTTGATACACACTGTCATTCTGATTTGTCCTTGTAGTAAATCTCTAGTGCTCTAACAGTCACATTTAGTCAGTGGTAAAAAAAGTTCAGTAGCCCTCTTGGGCTTCAGCACAGTCCAGATGACAACAAAATACAATGGTGTCATTAAACTGCATATATTATAGAAAACAGGTTTACTCTGCATTTAGGCCACATTTAATACAACCCAAGTTGGTCTGAAGCCACAAACTGATTCTATTTGGAACAAAGTCTGGCACAGATTCCCAATATCT
Source organism: Phoeniculus purpureus (assembly GCA_028565055.1). Classification (NCBI taxonomy): domain Eukaryota; kingdom Metazoa; phylum Chordata; class Aves; order Bucerotiformes; family Phoeniculidae; genus Phoeniculus; species Phoeniculus purpureus. Next base: position 8,752,647 of record JAOXOE010000441.1, on the reverse strand, counting down.
GTGGATGTTGTGTAAGCAATGTGTTTTTCTCTTTGCAATGAGTATCAATTCACCAAAAACAGCATTAACAGTCAAAAGGGAAGAGTGAAGGAAAACAGATTTAAGAGAAGAAATAAAAAAGTCTAAGGATTGAAAATAACCAACTTTTGTAAGAAACTTTATTAACCTCATTATTAAAAATGCATTATCTCCTCAGAACAAATGCCACCGTAAAAAAAAAGAAAGAAAATTGCAGTAGCACACACTTGCACTCAAAGGAAAACATGCAAAACTGATGGCTGAAAAAACTCTGCATAAAAATACAAGACTTCAGGCAAATGCTTGTCCCCATGTGCCTTTAGGGACCCCAGACCATGAACAGCTTTCAGTGCATTGTCTCTTGCTTCCAAATTGTGGGGGAACGTATGGCAGAAGCTTGTCTTCTGACAGCTCCACTCTCCCAGATGTCTGAAGCAAAAACAGTCACAGATGTACTTTAGGATATCATTGTTTAACTGTCGCAGAAAGTACAAACAGAATTCAAGAAAATGTCAATCCAGTGGAGAAAAACTTTTGAGTTCTACCCTGTGCCATACACTTCTTTTAAAAAAAAAAAGGACAGAAAATCAGATTTTATTAATACACCCTCTTTAGTTTTTTTTATTTCTGAAAGCAGCTCTTTATGCAAATCAAAAGCAGTTCCTGAGTAACTGCAGTAAACAGTGTCAAAATATTTTTGCGCCTCAGCTCTTCTGTTTTGGTTCTTCCTTGTTTTCCTCCCTAGTTTTCAAGTGTAATCTCAAGTTCTTTTTCAAGAATGTGCAAGTTCAGTTAGCATCATTTCCAGAAGTCCACAGCTTGCAGGTCTTCCTGCAACAACTATAAGATCTGCACATATGCTAGGTTGTACTCCTACACCTATTGCAGATTTTGCTCTCAAACCTGTACAGCATGCATCTTCACGTCTTCTTCAGCATACGCCGGGACTGCCACGTGTGGAATTTATTGTAGGCCGTCTGCAGCATCTCTTCTATATGACTTATCAACTGAAACATTAAGAGGGGGGAAAAAAATGACCCAGTCAGATACTCAGTTAGCTCCTTTCATTCATTAAGAGTAACCTTGCTATAATCAGAGGTACGCCAGAGAGTGAAAGGGCCTTGAAGCTCTACTGCAAAGTATCGGTAGAGGGGGCTGTTAACTCCTAGGCTGAGAAGGTCACAGGGAAGAGACACTTGACTATTTTGTCTTCAGTCTGCAACCACTTCAGGTGTGACATGGTGGGAGACAGTTTTGAAGTTGCTAATGTTCTGCTTCTTGGTGAAAGCTGAAGCATGAAAGAAACACAACTTCCCGTTTTTGTTGTCTCAATTGGGCAATTTCAAATGACAGCTCTTGAACACTTCTGACATTACTCAGCAAGTCATACAGGGAGAGAAGACCTGCTTAACAGGGTACCAAGTTTTCCCTCTGCACATTTCCTAGTTAGCAAGAAACTCAGATAAGGTGGCTACAATGCTCTGGTAATTATGATTCAAGTTATTAATATGCACCCATCTAATTGAAGAGTATTTTCTCCTTACATTTGTGCTTAAATACTGTCTCCGAATTTTTTCTTGGAATGGGCAGAGCTTTGTAACCTGAAATCTTTCCAAGTTGCTCTTCATTTTTACAACCTGAGAGAAAGACAGAAACCAGTGTTATAATCACAGAAGTTTCACTTCCTTTAACAAATCCTTCTCCCATAAAAACACCTTGCAACTAGTTCTGAGGGCTACTTTAGATAATGCATTGTTTGAGGATGCAGACTTAGACACTGGAGTGCACTGCCAACAGAAGTGGTGGAGTCCCCATTCCTGCAGGTGTTTAAGAAAAGATTAAGCTGGACTTGATTATCTCACAGTTCTTCTCCAGCTTCAATAATCCTGTGATTCTGTTATTACAATGACAGTATCTAAATTCTTGAGTGCATTTATTTTTGAGGCAAGCCCCGTATGATTCAAGTGCAGCGTACCACTGTGATTGTTACTACTTTGGCAGTAAATACGATTGATATGATATTCAGAAAAATCACCTTTTTGCCTCCAGAAAAGCCATGGAAACCTATGGATTTCCAGGCCATATTTTGCAGTACAAAATCTAGCAGTTCTGAATGCAGGTTTCTATTTTTGTGTTCCATGTGAGGTCAAAAGAAAGAGTATCAATAGAAAAACAGATCTGATCCACACACCTGGTAGCAGTCACATGTCTCTTCTTGAAGGCAACTTGGTTGTAAAATGTGTTGTATGTTTTGAAGCTATGACTGAGTGATTTTAGCAATGGATAGAAGAAAAGCGACTGTTACTGCGGAGGCTCTGCCTTGGGGAAGGGGAACTATAATTTGTGTGTTTTAAACTGTCAATGAGAAATCTGCAACCAGCATACAGCTGACTTGTTTGTTTGGAACTAGCTTGGAGCCACTGCTCCTAAAGTGGGGCTAACAGGCATGCAGTCACAAGGATGATTGCAACCAATAGCACCAGCAGAGAAAAAAAGTAATGTTTTAGCTTGTTTTGTGACCTTCAGTTGTAGGGATAGCAAGAACTGCACTGATTTCAAGCATGTATTAGTTCTGTGACAGTTCTATAAGTCATTCTAAACCATGACCCAGCTACATCATAACCAGGAAGCTCCTCCTTACCTTTTCTTCTAGGAATGGCGTGTTAACAGGAAAGCAGGACCAGAAGTGCCGTAACAGTTCCCCTACTGCCACATATAAGTGTTTTAGTTCAGACTGAATGTCATTTGGCACCATCTCTGCAACAGGAAACAAAGATTGTCACATCAGTCAAAACTATCATACGAAAAATGAGAATGTCCATTGAACCCTCCTGCCAGAAACACAGACATGTTGGCTGGGAGGGAACACTGAAGCAGGACTAACAGCAGTATTAGGCTAGGTCAGTCACCACTTAGAGCTACCTATTTGGAAACCAGTATACTATATAGGCAGATTGATGCCAGGCAAAGTATGGACAGCAGGCTCCACTGAATACACTGGTATTGTTCTAATGGTGTTGCAGTACTGTTGTGGGACCAGTGCCTTGTTAAACTGGAAAACTGTTACACATTCTGCTTTGTGAGAACAGGGATCCATCCACTGTCAGACTAAAGACAAAGTGGCAGGAACGTAACTATAGGGAAAGGAGGTGTGAGAAGGAGAGGTTCTGTGGTTTGTCCTTGTGGTCTACAGGGAAGTAAAAAAACCCACTCGTTCTAGAAAATTATCTAGACCTCACATCCCTAGAGCTTTCCTAGAGCATGCCCTTCCCATCTTTTAGAAAATAAATCAGAAAAGAGAAATGTCAAACAAGTAAAACCCATTATCTGTAAGAGGACATAAGTGCATCCTTCACCACTTGCTCTGTAAAATTTTCACTTGTTCACTTGCCTCAGCACTGGTGTAGCCAGTACCACTCTCCTGCCGTGGCTTATTTTGTTACTGTGACCCAGTACCACACCCGCTACAAGTTTCTGTAACTTTCTAAGAGGGATATGGAACAGCAAGCCAGGTACTGCTGTGTAATGCAGTAAGTTATGACTGCGGTATTAGACACGGTAAATTCTTACGGTTTATGGCTTGCTGTGTTCCACCCTGCATAAGTGCTCCTCCAGGTGACAGGACTGCAATGGTGCTAGCAGCATCACTACTTGAAAGAACCTGAAGAGAGAGGGAACAAATATTTCAGATCACTTTTCCTAAAAACCAGTGTTTAACAGCAAGTTGTATTTGAATTCTAATGGCAAAAGACAGACTTGAGCAAATACTGTGGAAATTCTGATGCAGGATCTGCTTTTCTCCGGAACTAGGCACAGAGCCTTCAAGTGCTATAGTTCATGTTTTCAGTGAAAGCTCTCCAATTAATTACAAATAAAACTTGACCTAGTAAATGAACTGGTTGTGCTGCTACTTTGAAATGAGACAGAGAGTTGTTATACAGAAATGTGACACATTCACAGTTGTGGCTGCTTTACTTAGGGCCAATTTAGGTTTAGTAACAGAGGGCATTCAAATACTGGCTGGGAAGATCTGGCTATGTGGCTGTGCTGCCGTCCAGTCGCAAGGACAGAAGTTCTGTGCAACCCACAGTACGACTAGGTATTAGGAAAAGTTCTTCAGAGAAAGAGCAGGGAGGCCTTGGACAGGCTGCCCAGGGTAGTGGTGAAGGCATCATTCCTAGAGGTGTTTAAAAAATGGGTAGAATTGGCATTTTGAGAGAGGGTTTGGCGGTTAGAGACTGCAGGGCGGACAGAAGGACTTTATGATCTTGAAGGTCTCTCCCAGCCTTGATGATTATATTCTAAGATCTATGCCCTATCCAAGTTCATATCTGAGAAAAACACCCACTCGGTTATAAACCTATTTATTATGAGCAAAGACCATTACATCCTCAATTTCAAGGGGTGGGACCAGTAATACTGGTTTGTGTTTCAAGTGGCATTATTTTCCTGCTTTATAACCATTTTACCATTTCCTGAGAAGAACATTTTATCAGTGTAATTATAACTCAGTATCAGCAATGACTCAATTTCCTATTGTTTAGATTTTAAACACAGTAGCTCAGTAACTATAACCTGAATTTGTAAAATAAATTAACATTAAACTATTGAGATGAGGTTTACCTAGAAAAGTTAAAATTCCAGTAGACCTGCAGCACCAAATTACATAGAAAACAAGATGCTAATATTAAGAATGGATTTCTTTTTTTTAGTATTCTTCCATACCTGAGTTAGTTTGGGTACATATGCTTCCATTTCTTGCCTAATACTATTAAAAGAACTAATTATATCCTGACTGGTTGCATATTGCTGTGATTGAATGGGAGTCGGACCATGATAATACCTGTGAGGTTAGAAAAGATAAAAGTGTATTAGGAGGATTGTGGTTAAAACAGAAGCCAAACTCAGTGGACAGTTCTTCAAATGTTTTCTGTTTTCAATAACAGCATCAACAGTTGATAAGTATCTAAGTCTTATTTATTGACAAAGTAAAATACGTTGCCATGTGAGAAGAGGTATAGCAGCACAGTAAGAGAAGAGCTGTTGTTGAATCTGCAAGCATCAAAGCTATCTGTGCCACCTAATCCTGGGAATACCATTAGAATGGAGGAATTCACATCATGTGTGATTGAAACTAAGTTCGGTGAAGTTAAGGGCACATTCAGAACACCTTTCTTTTCTGTATTATCATTGCTTTTCTGAAGTTACATCTGTAATTTCAAAACTCAAAAGTCTAGAAAACAAGAGGACTATTACTAGAAGAAGTACTAGACCAGTGAGCAGTCTAAACTATCTCAATTACATGTATTTTGCCTGGGAGTGGATTTTTCTTGGAATTGTAAATATCTTTACAGGCAACATTGACATGTCCCACCATATAAGCAGCAATAATAAAGTGCTAAACTGTGAATACAGGTGTATTAGACTTTAACAGAATTTACATGCCAAAGCCCTTCAAGGAGGCTCACACAGACTTAACCTGCTGAAAAGCAAGATGAAATCAAAATACAAATTTAAGTGGGAATTACTTGGAAGCTTATGCAGGAGCTCCTAACAGGCTTCTAAACTTAGCCTAAACACACCTGAGCGTGCAGGCTGGGGTTAGAGACCTGTGTGATTGCATATGCTGCAATAGCTGGGTGTACTTGGTAACTTACCTGTCAGACTTCTTTAAGTTTAGTGCAATAGTTTTTACGGTATCATTCTTTGCTAAATCTTCATACTCAATGGACTCCTGCAGTTTCACCTAAAATAAGCCAAATAATTATGTCCATTACTAAAGAGCACATTATCTGATGCATCCAGTGCTTTTTTCCAGTTCACCAAGTTTGAGTAGAAGGTTACTAAAACCTTGAAGAAAATGAAAGTGTGGAATGGTTTGTGTCTGCCCTCCAGAGTCAGCAGTGCCCAATGCTGACTGAAGTGTGCAGTTTGAAAGTCTTGGCACTACTGCATTTTCTGCAGGTTCTGGCTGAAACTTGCAGTCCCTGACACTTCCATAAAGTGTTGTGTTATACACAGGTCATTCTTTATGCCATTTATGTCCACTCATTTCCAGATTAGCAGGAATAGGAATAATTTAATGGCTGGTGTACAGGACTGTAAGGCTGACAAATGATAACTACCCAAGCAATTTGGTGACAGTAGAGCTAGTATTAGTGGTGGGAGTTAACAGCACAGCAACACCAGACTTTGTACAATGAGAAATCTACTTCTGAAGTCTCCTACTCTCGTGCTATACTCTTTCACTCCTCTTTTCGTGACATTTATTCTAGTCTTGATGTATCATCTTCTCCCTGGTAAAAAGTGCAGCTTTCAGGAAAGGAAAGTCAAAGCTGTTGACTACTGCAACTTGTAGAACATGTGTTCTACAACCTTTACTCGCAAAACATGCAGGTTTTGCATCCCCGTGGCATTTTCTGTTCAGGTTGTTAACTCTAGCAAGTGTAATTCAACTCCATTTCGCAGTCACTGTGGTACTAATCTACTTTGTGAGCTGCTGTGGTTAGTCTAAACCATGCCCTGTATTTCAGTGTGTCAGACATCACTATGCATTCAAGTTGACCTCACTTCAGCTTTTAAGGGGAATGCTGCCACATGCCAGTTTAATCGTCCCCTCTACAAACAATACATTTGATAGGTTAACACTGGTGCTTGAACATTGATATCCTTTTCATATGGATGTTATCTTTAAGTTTTTGGGTGTTTGGGGAAAAAAAAAAAAGGCTGGGCCACAGAAACAGAACTCCATTGGATGAAAACAAGCAGATTTCTGGGGCCAGAGGCACACTGGAAGTTTTTTTACTGTCATTGGGCACTGCTGAATTGATAAACAGAGCAATACTTCAAGATATAAGTTGTTTGTGATTACTAAAAGTGGTACAAAGCTTCTCACAGGACCTCAGGTTCTTACTCAGAATTCTAAGGAAAGCCTGATTGAGTATCACTTTAGATGCATCATAAAACAAGTAAGGAACCTTCAGCAATCTTTTGAGCTTCCAGTTCCATTCAATTAGAATTGCATCAGCTAACTTTATACCTTTTTCATTGGTGGTTGAAAGAAATCTGAATCCCTGGAGTTTCCATCCGTACTGCTGGTCTCACTGTAATGGTCATTTTGTGCTTCTCTTAAAACAGAGAAACAGCATTAAGAAGAATTCACCTCACAGAAAACTTAAGATACAAGCTTAGAGACAAAGTAAGTACATCTGTTTCCAAACTTTTATATGTATGGTTACATTCTGTATGTCAATTTTTTTTCCCCATTCTGTCTTCGTTTCTAGTAGTTGATCTAGCTAGAAGGGACCAAACTCCTCAAATAACTGTCAAGGGGGAAATTCAACAGCAGGAGAGGGTAATTCTCCCTCTCTTCACAAACAGCAGCATGCCAACAATGCAAGTGGGACGTGGCAAAAATCATGACTCAATTAGAAACACTTTGCATACACACATCAAACAGGTATCAGCAGAACTATGGGAGCCCTGAGACAGGACTGTTTCTGAATGAGAGCTACGGTTTTGTCTCTCTTCCAACTGAGAAACATCACCCAGAAGACATTGTCTAAGGCAGAATAACAATGTGAGGGGGCACAGTTGGGTATTTATTGAAGATCTGTCTTAGGTAAGGTCTGTGGCATTTGGGTAGTCATGTGTCAGTGGTTATCCCTAAACCAGCTGTAAAGCAGACTTCGCATCAAACCAATTTCACGCTTCTTTTAAGAAGTTTCATTCATAAAGTTCATTGGAAATACACATAACCATCTGTTGGTTTCTTCTATTTTTTTCGGTTGGGAGCAACTTCCTGCACTGGCAGAATCTTTCATCTGATTCATGGATGCCACACTGTTCTTTTACCTCCTCATTTACTTGTGTCCATGCACCCTGCTGGACAAGCATCAGCAGAGCTGCTCCTGGAAGGCAGGGAATAGGGACTCCCTGCACCAGACAGTACCACACAGCAAACACAACTTGTGTAGCCTTTAGCAGGCTTACCAACTTAAGTAGAAACATCCCTTCCTTTTTCATCTGATTTGTATGATAACTCAGCTAAAAATCCGTCATCCCTGACAGCTCTGAAGAACTTTTATGGAACCAAAAAGTATTTTCACTTATAAAGCAAAATGTTTCATTCATAAACATGAAAAGGTTGAATGAGTAATTGAAGATGTATTTTCATTTTAGAAAGTCCGTAAAATTTGTTACAAAGCAGGTTTTACACAACATTGAAACTTACTGTTTCCTGAGGCCAGCTGCAAGGACCATGGCACTATGATGATTAAAGCGTTTTATAATGGCAGCATTGCTACTTTCTCTAGCGGATTTTGAGGCATTTGATGTAGAGGCCACAGAAGCAACACCATAGCCCTACAAAGAAAACCACATTAGCTATCACCTGCCTCCAAACCAGAAGGACAATTCACTGTTTTCCATTGAGACAGAATGCCTGCATGCTACCTCCTCTGAACTGAGTGATATGGCATCATCATCTGAAGCAGCATTTTCCTACCTTACCCCACCATCACCTTATGTACTTAGAAAATTTTCCATAGACTATATTGTAGTGTTAACACTTGTTAGTTTAGAGGCGTCTTAGACAAAAGAAATGCTTAAACTAATAGTTTTTTATAAATAAAAGCAGAACTAACTTTAAAAACCTATACAAAAGAGAAACTGATAGCAAGGAGCCAGGAATTGTTTTACTGACCTCTTTATAACATCTTGTGGGACACAGCAGCCCCTAGGCCAAATGACACCTCTCAGGAGGTCATGATACCACTACAAATCCAAAAAGTCTCTAGTCTTAATGTTGGCAATGTTCCCCAGTTACCAGGTGCCTAAAGGAAACTAACTGTACCCCATGCCCAGTTTCATGCTTGCGGTTAACTAGCCTCAAAAGCAAACTAGAGCACTTTGCACAGTACCTTAAACATACCTATCCTAAGCATCTAGTCCAGATTCAGACCGTTAGCTTTGTATAACTCTTACAAAATCCCTCCAAACTTAGAAATGCAGCCTAATTTTTAATTACAACTCAAAGTTTAAGTTAAATCAACTGCAGAGAACTACACCTTTAAGTTATTCACATTACAGTACACCATTTATAACAACTGTTTTCATCTGCACTTGGAGATGGAGCAGGAGTTAAAATGTGTCCTATTTTTAGCAAAATCTGGTATTTAAAGCCAAAAAGAAAACCACATGAAGTATCCTTAAAATTAAGCTTAGTCAAATAGCAGTGTTTAAAGTTAGAACAAAAGCAAAGGCTTCTTCCTGTTTGGCGCTACTCCAAAAGGTAGACAGCTTGTTAAAGGTATGTAGGAAGAAACCAGAGTCCAATTCAGACACAAAAAGTCATTCAAGTGGAACAGTAGTTCTTTTCATACCCAGCCCACTACAGCAGACACCAGAGGCCAGATAGGCCCTTGGGTAGAGTCTCCATTTCTTTACATACATACAACTGTATAAAGGCTGACCACCCAACTACTGCAGCAGCCTAGGAACTGATGCGTTTTACAAATACAATGCTTTTTTAAACAGAATGAGGATAAACAGAAGGATCTTGTGGGTTTTGTTGTCAACTACTTACTTCATCTAATGTTTTATCTTCCAAAGCTGTTAAATCTATTAGGGGGTTTTTTACTCCTTGAGACACCATTGTTTTTAACCCTGTACAAAACAAAAAAACCCCCAAAACATGAAAAATTGTGTCTATACAGGCAGAAATAATTGTGGATTACATTATATTTAACTTCTAAAACGAGAAGACAAAAGTTCTGCAGATACTCAAAGCTTTGAATTCTTTTCAAAGTTCTATTTAAAATAAGCAAGAAACTTGGAAGGTTACTGTAAAAGATCATCCTGCTAATTAGCACAGCTTTTTCACCAACTTTTACACATCACCGAATAATACTTGATAAAAAGTTACATTAGTTACATTTGTGAGAACTGGGACACCTCAGCTGTGTGTTTCTTCTGATGTTTGCACTGTTTTGTTGCCCTGTCTTGCACAGAACAGCAATGTGTTATCTGGTGATAGCCTTTCCTTGTGAAGGGTGGTAGAATCCTAATAGAGTGCTTTCGTTAGTCAGAATATGTATTAAGAAATGGTCTTAAGTGATCTCATCTCTCCACATCTGTATTATCACAAACCTACCCTAAAAGTTCATAACAATTTAAGTTGGACAACATTTTTGGATAATACTTTCAGATTGCAATGTCACGTTAAAAAGGGTGACAGAATAGGGGTAACAACTTCACTGGAAAAATTTTTTGAAGAAATCCATGTCTGTGTAGAACGAAAAAGTTATTAACAGACATGTCTATAACTGTCTGTAACTGGTCTATAAGAAAAGCAATACCTACTGTAAACTGTGCATGTGACACAACATGAAGCCTTATGTAAAGAAAATTATACCACAGTAACTGACAGCACAGCATAATCAATCTAGCACGACACAACGTATTGCACAATTTATCACTTATTCACCGTTTTATTTGATCTAGTAACACTCACTCCTACTGCTACCGCTTTCCAAAGGCTAGCTGGTTTCAGTAAATGCACCTGCTATTAAACAACAAAGCTAAAGACAGCTTCCAGTGACAACCTGGACCTCTCAGTTTACAGTTCAGCAAATGAGATGCCCAGTAGACAAATGTAAGAGAACTTTGGGCTTTGACTCTACTAGGTTTATAGAATCACCTCCTCCTGGGTTTTATGCTTAATGATGTAGCTAAGAGTGTAGCAACCTACAGCAGAAACTAAGCGCAAAGTTTAAAACAAACAAAGCTCGTTACCTTTTTCATCCAGTTTGGCACATTCTGCAAAGAGGTCTTTTGAGCCTGTATTGAGCCTGTCCCGATGGAAATAATGAGACTGAAAAAATCGTGTCCAGAATTCCTTCTCGGTCATGTTATGTGGAACATTTTCTGCATATTTCATTTTTACTGTTAACAAAAAACCAGAATGGTTACAAACTGCTGTAAATCTTGGTATGGATTTGATGTTGAAGCTTCATTGCTTGCTTCCTTGCTTTCTTTCTAATGCTGACTTCATCAATGCTGATTAAGTGTACGGGATTACAGCAGTTAAGCACGAGCAGACAAGTGCTCTTTTACCCTTTTTGCCCTGCAATGATAGCTAATGCTTTGAAAAGAAATGCACGTAACAGAGGCCTCAATACTCTAATTAGAATTACACACGTACAAGAATTCCAATTTGCGAGAGTTCTAGTTTCTCTCCAAATGATCGTGTAATTTTTAACTAGGGGCCAAAATGAAGCAGTGTCAGCATTCAACACAGAGCAAGGGAACAGTGAAAGTCAGAGTATTCATCTCTCAAAAGTGAGTTCATGAAAAATAACAATTAATGGAAATGCTGAGCAGGAGAGTTTCATGGGAACCAAGTATCGTATCAAATTAAGGAAAAGGTCAAGAACATGAGTTAATGTTTTCATTTAACAAAATCAAGTTTTCATTTCAAAAGCATGGAATCACATACTGGTTTAGTTTGGAAAGAACTTCAGAGATCAGCTAGTTTCAACCTGGCCCTGTGCAACCTGGGCCTGAATGCTTCCAGGGATGGAGCAGCCACAACCTCCCTGGGCAACCTGTTCCAGTGCCTCAGCACCCTTAAAGCAAGAAATGTCTTCGTAATATCCAATCTAAATCTGTCCTCTTTTAGCTTGAAACCATTCCCCTTTGTCCTATAACTAGAGTCCCTCATAACAAGTCCTTCAACTTTCCTGTAGACCCCCTTCAGGTACTGGAAGGCTGGGGTAAGGTCCCCCTGGAGCTTTCTCTTCTCCAGGCTGAAGAGTCCCAATTCCCTTAACCTGTCTTCATGTGAGAGGTGTTTCAGCTCTCTGATCATCCTTGTGACCTCCTCTGGACTCACTCCAACAGTTCCACATCCTTCTTGTATGGCGGACTCCAGAACTGGACACAGTACTCCAGGTGAGGTCTATAAAAGCTCTTGTTGTTTTCCCTGATGTCCCTACACAGATTTTCTACTGTGTGGGCTTTAGCTTTCCTAATCATATCCCTGGCTGTGTGGACAAAAACTCTGTACTCCTCCCAGGCCACTTGCCCTCACTTTCACCCTCTGTAAGTTCCCATTTTTTTGTTCAGGTTTGTCCAGACGTTCCTTGGTCACTCCCACACAGGCTCCCTGTCATTTCTGCCTAACTAAATTTTCGTAGGGATGCAGTACTCCTGAGCTGAGAAGCATGTTTTAACGCATGGTTCTTCCCATCCCTGGGACCACAAAGGGAAACACTATCCAGATGACAGTTAAAACCATATCTTAAATGCATGTATTTATTACATAGAGTACCAGTCTTACCTGCAGGATATGTTCGAAATATGGATTCAATGATATCTGAAGTTAAATTGTATCTCAGACCATTGCAACCATCTGTCTGGGGCCGCACATCAGCCTAAGAAAAAACACAGGAAAAAAGCTTCCTCTAACTGGAGAAGAAAAAAATCTGGTGTCTTGCAATCCATTTCTGCCACAGATAAAATAATCTTCCTCCAATATCGATATCACATTTCATCATAGAAATGTGGTTTTAGCATGCAAAATGAAAGAGCATGCATTAATTACTTCATTACATTTGCCACTTACAGGATGATTCAACAAATTAAGATCATAAGCTTTAGAAGATGAAAAACAAAGACCAGTCCATCAGTCAAAATAAACAAGTATGCCTAGTTGAGCATATCCTTGTTTCAAATTAAAGCCAGGCACGTTTACTGAATATGCCTAATCTTCTGTTGTTCATTCAACAATTCAGCTACTGAATAATCAGTGATAATTGACAAAAAAGGAATTGTGGCTTTGACAACTTGTTTTCTTGTGCACTAAAAGCATCTCAGTATAACTGATAAATAACATTGAATTTAAAAGCCTTTGAACTTCCAAGTTAGATCTTGCTGAACTCTTTAGAACCCTACAGAGCAAGCAAGCACTCAGTCCAATTCTTAGTAATGGGGAAAAACAACACGATTGCACATGCAAGGTGCCTCCTCTTCCTTTTCCCAGACACTTAAAAGCTCTAGCTTTTGTACTACCTTCTTTCTAGAGAAACACTCACTCTAAGAAGAGCCAGACAGTTATTTTTATCTTGATTATGACATACAAATATAAAACAAGCTTCTTTGTCACAAATGCAGATGTCAAAATAGCAACCTGTTATTTCAGGAAAGCTTCAGTTTTGGAGGTTTTTTTAATGTTAAGATGTAAGAATAACGGGAGATAGGAAATCAGAACAATCAAATTCAATTGGTAACTGATTCAGGTATTTCTAGTGGGGGAAAAAAGTACTTATTCAGCATCGAAGTCCTAAAACAACTTCCTCATCCTCTTTCCCTCCCAAACCTTAGATGTGTGTGTGCACAGTCATTACAAAGGTGGAGACAAAATTTCACCTAATGAGTAAAAATCTGAATTTTTTTTCAGAACTAGAAATATGTCTCTATGGTAGGAATCTGAAGATTTTACCTAGACTACTTTTAGTCGGCATTGAGACTGCACAAGTATGATTTCTACAAATGCACAACACAACTGAAAGCAGGCAAAAGAGAGAGATAAAGTGATTTTTTTTCAGATACACAAGTTGTTCAAGTAGCTGAAATCACGTACTGCCTTCAAAAAATATGGGAGGAAACAAAACCTTTTGTGTGGAAAGTCTTTGCAGCTTCAGTTGTGCATGTCAATGCTGCAACAGAACGATTTGAAGTATATGGGAATAAAGTACATGAATCTAAGTCTCATTTTCCCCAACTTGTTTGTTCCAAAATCCTTTAAGTTAGAATTTCAACATACCAGAAATGCTGCAGAAATGCCCACATCCTGCTTGCTAGGTGCTGCAGAATTGTCCCCTGCATTCAGGCTTAAACGATTTGCCCAGAATTCTTCAGCACTGATTACCTGGCTCACAACAAGGTCTTTATAGAGCTGAAACAAAACAGGATCTTCTTGCAGCATTCTGGTAAAAGAATGTATTGAACAGAATTGAAATGCTGCAGAATAAAACACTAGGATTTTCATTAACTAAAATGAATTCACAGAAGGAACAGAAAATAACATTTCAAAATGCTATGCATTTCTTACCAATGTTTTGTCAACAACCAACCTCAGTCTTTGTCTCTAAAGACTTAGGAAAGACTAAAAAATGTTTAAGGAATAGCATGAAGTGCCAGAACACAGTAATGCCTAAGAAAAAGTTTACAGTAAACCTTCTAGGCTGTTTTCAAGGCAACATGCATGTGCGCTTGCATCAGCCAATAATCTCAATAATCTTTAGTGGGTATCTCAAGGTCTTAATCATTTGCAAACAGAAAATCTAGTGTAAATCTTATAAACACATAGTCCATGGTCCAGGGAAGAACATGGATAAACTGCAGTCTGAACTGAATTAAAGTTTGAAGCCACTTTGAGGATGAAGTAGGATGAGGTGGAAGTGGCAGGGCATCCCTATTTTTTTTTAGCTGCCAGGGTTTTTGTCATCTGTACAAATATGGATTACTGGCAGTTCTTACAAATCAGCGCAGCAGGATACAATCTGTTATTATAATTGCTTCATTAAAACTTGAAATCTTGGTACATACCTGACCCCCACATGTCAATTAGTGGTACAAGTGCCACACGGCCTCTGATGTAGTACCCCTCCAGAAGAGGTTGAAACTTTTTTACCTCATATGTTAGAAATTAAGTTAATGGAGCCCCATCACTAGACTTGGCCTGCTAATCAGCAAAAGAGCAGCCTAAAACTGAGTACATGTGAGATTTCTAGTTACAAAAAAGCTCGTAATACTTTACTCCATTTCAGTATACAAAGATTCACAGACAAGACTGCCCAGTCAAACACTGTTGGAAATAAGGCACGCAGCACCAAGAAACTATTTGGTAACAGTCCCACAGCAACCTGTGTTGCATTAAACCACAGTGATCACTGCAGTACTGGAATCAGTTAAGCCTGAGTATGTCAGAGATCCTGCCCTTCTGCTGGTGATTCTCCTTGTAAAATCCTATCTGCTAAATAAGGCAATGACCTGTGTTTTGAAAAATCTAGGTTTAACTTACCTAAGGTCAAAGCTAGAACAGGCTTTGTAAACAGAAGCTAGTAAACACAAGATTCACAGCAGATGCTAGAATGAAGTGAAACTCAGCTGGGGAGATGACTCAGAGAAGGGTGCTCTATAACCACATGGACTGGTTTAACACAAATATTTTCAATGAGTGGAATAATATCTTAAAATCTTTTTCATGAAAATCTTCTCAAAACAGTTTTTTTGAGTAAACGTCCTGTATGCCAAATAACAGAATCGCAGAATCATTTTGGTTGGGAGATCTCTAAGATCATTTAAGTCCAATTGTTAACCCAGCACTGCCTGGTCACTGCTAAACCTATGGTCCTCAGTGCCACATCGTGTCTTCCCCTTCAGGAATTGGAGCTCCACTACTGCCCTGTGTAGCCTATGCCAGGGCTTGGCAACCCTCTCAGTGAAACTTTTTTTCCTGACATTCAATCTAAATCTCCCTTGATGGAGGCCATTTCCTCTCACCTTATAACTTGTTACTTGGGAGAAGAGACCAACCTCCACTTCAGTACCACCTCTTTTCAGAGTTCCAGAGACCGAGCAGGTCTCCCCTGGGCTGCCTCTTCTCCAGGCTGAACACCCCCTCAGATGCTCCTCGCAGGACTTGTGCTCCAGACACTTCACCAGCCCTACTGCCCTTTTCTAGACATACTGCAGCACCTCAATGCGCTTGGAGTGAGGGGCTCAAAATCCACAATTTGGATTCCCCCGTACCAGGCACAGGGGAACAAGCACTTCCCTACTGCTGCTGGCCACACTATTTCTAATACAAGCCAAGATGCTGTTCCTGCATCTCAAGTGAGATGCATGCAAATATCTAGCAGTTTAGTGAATACATAAAACATGAGGAAAGCAGACTTGAAGGGAAAGAGGTTACACTGGGAGAGAAAAAAATGAGTAAGTCACAAATCAAGGAAGGTGAGAACTCCTGGAAAAGAAAAAAAAAACTTCTTGAGCAGCTTTTTTAACTGATATATACACACTTAGGACTAAAGAGACAGACTGCCAGTTGGGTGCTTTCATCTCATACCTATGGATATCAAAGACTAGGTGGCAGTTGAGCTGGCTACCTTCACCTCAATAACATGTCAGTGAGACAGCAAGTATAGTCTCAACATGTTACAGTTATGTAAGTCTCAAGGAACTGTCTCTGAACTAAAAGTGGAGGAATTTTTACTAGGGAAACCAATGCCATATCACTAATGATGTTGCAGTAAGAATTGTTAGGAGAAATACACTACAGCTAGACAACCATTTAAAAAACCCAAAACCAAAAACTTGAAGGGTCCTTTCCTATTACCTGTTCTTCTCCTCAAGTTCTTTATTAGCTTTCCTTTTGAATTTGGGCAGTAGTTGTTGAAGAAGATCCTTTACCGCATCTCGCTCTTTCACTGCTGTGCTTTCATTGGAGAAGTGAAAGTTGGTTGTGTCCCCTGCATGCAGTACTAGCTGAAGCTGAATTTTAGCTCTGCCTTCTGGACTGATTTTCTGGCCTAGATTACACAGAAAGTATTAATTAGCAACAGACAAGAAACAGACAAGAAACTCGCTTTCCTGAAGTATTTGATTATGAGCAGTTACTCTGAATTCCAGCCTTGAAAGTGGCACAGTCTTCCTCTTAAATTAGTTTGAACTCAGCACCTCATTCTCTGAAACACGTGACATGGACACCAGGTAGTCTATTGCTCCATATCCTTCAGCTGCTGCTTAGGTCCTGATATCCTCCATTAGAAACTGCTGCAAATGAGACCATCATTGCCCTTAACCTGGTCCTAATACAGGCTGCTGCTGAATGGTGGCAACCTCCTTTCCACATCTTCCTCCTGCTTTTGTCACATGAGTGTCAGCATTTGTTCAATGGATCCGTCCCTTCTGGCTTGCTGCAAAGCAACCCCCTTTTGTTTTTCTAGCTGCACCAGTTTACACAGAAGAAAAGCAGATGCCAGCTAGGTACAGCAAAGGTAAGCTGGTTTCAAGCGGTGTGGTAAGCATGTTTAACCACCAGTATTTCCAGAGTACATCACCAATGCCTCCAAGGTACTATTACACCCTTGTGACTCCCAAGAAAAATCTTAACTCCAGCTTCCTTTCTCATAACCGGAGGGAGCGAGGCAAGAACAACTACGTTTATGGACTGTTGTGCTATACTGACTTCTGACTTCCGTGTAGCACTGCTAATGCCATTAACGTAGCTTTGCATCTTAGCCTTTTTCCAGTGCAAATCGGAGATGGGAACCAGTTGTCACCACCAAATCACAATCTCCATCTCAAATTTATACATATCCCATTTTTTTATTTTAGATGACAAAAAAAGAGCATCTTTTATCTAAGTTAGTAAGACTTCAATGACCATACATGTACATATTTAAAATGTAAGTGGCCTAAGTGTAAGTAAATAGCTACATAAAACCTTCACAAAGTTTATTATTATAGGTAAATGGAGCTTTTAAACCTCTTATCATATTCATATTGAAGAAAAGAGCATATTAATTCTGATTCATCACATACAGTAGCACTCGTATGTGACTTGAAACAGCAATCATCACTAAACCTTTACCAAGTGACGCATACAACTTTCACTCCTTCTTTGGCATTAGAGCACGTGGAATAGAAGCACTAACTGGAGTCAGAAAGGGAGTGCGCTGTACCTATTTACTGCTCAGTCCTGGTTTGCAAGCACTGTGCTATTGCAACAGCAAACACATATTCGGAATGTTACCATCTAGGCCAAACTAGGGAAGCTAGCACTGAAGAAGTCCTAGATGGAAATAAAACAGTGAGGTTCACTTTATATGAAACTCAAACAGCTTCAGATGCAGTTTAACAGATGACATGACAGTTTCTCCGTTAGACCTTGAAAATCCTATACTCTTTCTCAACCCTCCTCCCACCCTTCCCTTTACAAGCATATGGCAGAGATTATTTTTCTGTTCAGTTTGTTGCAGAAGTTTATTTAAAGGTAATATGCAGTCTAAATGGAGTCATCCTTAATAAACTGGCAATACTTCCACTGTGGTTCTGATCTCTATTGCTACACAGAATAACCTAGTCAAAGCTCCAGATGACTGCAACCTTCCTAATGTACCTACCAGTATTTTGTGGCAAATAAGCTTAGGGTTGCATTTCAATGTTTATTGCAATCCTGTTTATTGAACCCAGAACAGGACAAGCGTTCACTTACATTTTATGTCTGCATACATATGGCTGACTGTGAATCGGTCTTTGCCTTCAGGTGCCCATGCTATCCTTTCAGCCATAAGGTAGAGAGCTCCATCCTGCTTCTTCTGACGTACCTTCTTTACAATCAATAACACTTCTTCAGACGACGTTGCCATTGTGTCTATAAGGAGCTACTGAAAACATACAGTGAACTGATTAGTACAATTATTTCTGCTGTAACTTTTACTACTCCTATTTGTACCACAGCACTACAACTCATTAATGCCAACCACGTTTTTTTGAAAATGCCAGATAAACATGATGCCCTCTGCCAGTTCAATCAGCAATTTATTTAAACAAAATACTGCCAGGAGCCTAAATAATTAATCTAATTCCATTGCTTGTACAGCTTTTGCTCCAATAAAAGACTTACAAATGTACACATAAACTGATAACCAAATTTCCCTGTTTTAATCTCCCTTTACTGTTTTTTTTCAAGTTCAGAAGAATACTCAAGATAAGCAGTTATATAAATTCCAGACCTCCTCTGGCATTTGGAAGCTGTTCCCTTCCTCAGTGTGAATGGCAGCTGTCATTTCAGAAAAGGGAAGGATAAAAGGTATGTGAAAAATCATGGATTTTCAGTTCACTGTGCTAACTGTGAGGCAGCCCAGTGATACTCACATTCTTACTGTGGTGTTTTTAGCCAAAGGCTTGAACAACGTTTTGTACATTTGATTCTAGTTAACCAGTTACCTCTTCCCCTCTCTCTTTCTCCAACTGTGTACTTCAATACAATGTCTTAAATCAACACTCACTGCATTGTTCTCCCCAGCGCTTAGCTCTCCCCACACTCCTCCCTACAACCTTAAGAGATTAAGGACACCACAAGTCCCAACTGCATCTGTTAACACACTGTCATACACCTATGAAAAATGTACATCTTTGGTATGCTTGCTGGAAATGTTTAGTCTGTCCAGTTGCAGTTCATCATAAACTTCACTACTGATATGTAAAATAGTACTTTCCCATGCTGATATGTGTGTTTTCATGTGCCACACAATACCCGCAATATTTACTGGGGCCCACACCAAACCTCAAACAGCAACCTGAATCAGCTACTGCACTATTAGTAGCTATCGTAAAATAGTAATTTTAAGCATTTAAATTCACATATTTACTTCATGTTTAAAAAAATCAGCAGCAAGATATGGTACTCTGGCAATCTGGACAGTACCATCACATTCTCTTCACAAATAGTTTTACTCCTTCCAAAATGAGTTAATACTAAATGGAAATGACTTAATGGGAAAAGGGGTCTGCACTTAAACTTTGGTCTCTCATCATTTCAGTCTTGCAAAGCTTTGCCAAAGACTTCAGGGACACTGAGCTGAATATGGGGTTTCACATCAGCACCACTGCAGCAGTCACTAGGACACACTGTGCCACATTCAGAGCCTCCTTGCAAATACTTCTCTCTCAGACAACGGCATGGCATGATTTCAGGACTGTTTCCAAGCATAAACCATTACAGGCTCTCCAGCAGCATTATTGTCTTTCAGTGCTATTCACCCTATCATTTTATATAGTTTCCTGTTGCAGGTCTGTAGTGTTCCATCAGTATCCTATCCTCACTCAAAAAAGGCAGCTGGCCACAGACTCTAATAGAGCAGAAATGTCCAGGTATGCAAGACTAAGGATTCTGATTCTTTTCTCCCTTTGTTACTCTACAATCCTTTAACGTCATTATTACCCAGCGCATTAAGGACAAAGCCACAGAATGCAAAAAAAAAAAAATTAAGTCCATACCGAACAGAAAGAAAAATAAAACTATTTCCATAGTCAGGCTTATTCTGATGCAAGTTGCTTTGCTTTCCTGCCATGATATTTCACCCACCTACAACCAGTCTTTCAACTGCGGAAGAAAACCTTCCACAGCTAGCAACTTGTCCTTTAATACCATAGCGCTTCTAGCACAGTACCCTGCAGTGTGCAATCTGTGAACGCACAATTATCCCACAAGCAGCTCTGGAAGGGTGAGCACACTGGCTCACTGCTGTTCTTATTTATGCCATTGCTGTGCTTCCTTATTCATGCAGTAATTTACAGTAGCAGTGGGATGATACAACATGCAAGCACAGTAAGCATCACCTGAAAGGGGTAAAACACCACTGAGCTGTCTTTTGAGCATTACATCAGAGACAATAAAAAAGTATTTATAATCAGGATTTAGGAAAGTTACTGTCTCGCCAGGGAAAACAAGATGGCTTCTTGATACAAGGAATATAGGCAAAAATTCTAAAATAGAAATCTCGCCTAGCTGCTGTAAAAGCACGAAGATGGTCTCCTGCTGACTGCAAAGGAGAAGGCTCCTCGCTAAGCACTCAGTACACCAGTCATTATCTTTTCTTTCTGGACACTCAGGCTTACTATGGAGTAGGGTGAGAAGCATCAGTAATCTATTCATGTCTGCCCAAATCTCCTAACCTTTGTACTCAACAACCAAAGTTTCCAGGAATCGGTACCGCAAATGATGACACTGCTGCTCATGCAGTGTGCACATGCACATGGAGAAATACCGGTATTTTTTGGCTTTAAGTGATAACTTTAATCTACTGATAAAAGCAGCAGCACTGAAGTTCTTCAGCTGCAGATTTCTGAAGCAGACCTTTGTCTGGTTTAAGTATCTTCCAGAATAGGAAGGTCAGATACAGCTTATATATTCTCCAGCAGTACAGCTTTTGAAGGGACCATTAATAGTTGATGGATCAGTCAGCAGCCCTGACCCATCGGGTGTGACTTGTCACAAACCTGTCTGGAGGACACTAATTTCAGCTGCAGTTTACATCTATCAAGGTAAATCAGGAAGCTTCAGTGTTGGCACAAAACAAGAGTAAAACAAAAGATCCTCTTATCCACCCATAACCCCTCCTCTCCTAGCTCTGCAAGAGTGAACACAATTTCTGGAAAAACCATGGAATTCCAGCAGCTATCCTTCTGGTAACACAGCCACTCCTCCTAACTGCTCTTAACACTGGGTATCTCTCTTCTCTGCTCCTTACACCGCCCATTTGGAATGCACTGCCTTACCACCATTTCACTCCAGTCCCTTTCCCACAGAATCTCTTTGGTTCGAAGAGGCCTTTAAAACCATCAGTGTGGTTTTCCCATGCGGTTTTGTCCAGTTCTGGAGCAGAAATGAAGGAAACCTTTACACATTGGAATAATCCCGACCAGGTCCAGGTTGGCAGGGGCTGGCAGGAGCTCTGACACGACGTTATGCGGGCCTGGATGCTTGGTTTCTACTTCCCGCAGGGACCACACAATGTCTACGCCCATGGCCCAGCACCGCAGAGGCACAGCTGCAGGGCCGGGATCCCCGGTGGGGCCGGGAGCTGGCCAAGCAGCCCCGAGGGGCAGCTGCGGGATGCAGCTCAGGAGGGTGGCGTGCAGGACGTGCTCTCTGCCCTGGTCTCCGGCGGGCTGGAGAACCCTCGCCCGAGGGGTCAGTCCGGCTCCAGCTCCGCGCTACACTCCTGCCTGTGGGACACGCCCGTGGGCTGCCCGGCCGCCGCCGACCCAGGCACACGGTGCGGAAGCACCTCTTTGTCTGCTGCTCACATCCGTGACCCAGTGTTCGGAGCAGCCCAGAGCCCCCCATTCCCGATCCTGCCGCGCCGCTTCCTACCCGCCGCCCCCTCCTCGGCCCCGTCAGGCCGCCGTCGGCGCCACAGGGCCGCCAGCGCTGCGGCTGGCAGCGGGACGGCGAGAGGCCAATGGGCACGGCGGCAGCACCGCGGCGCTCCCTGGCAGACGCTGCCCCGTCGCACCGGGACAGAGCCACACGGAGAAGGAACCGCTGGGCAGTGCGGCGGGAGGCTAACCGGCCCAGCTGGCGCCCGAACGCGCCCTGGCGGAGAGCCTGCCCCGCTTCCCGCCCCCCGCGCTCCTTACTGTGCAGGCGGCGGCGGGAGCTGCTCCGGGCCGGGGAGCCGCGCGGGAGGGGCCCGGGGCGGGCGCGGACGCTAGGGAGGTCGGGCGGCCGCCGGGGCCATGGGGCGGGCAGCGGCAGGCACGTGACCGGAACCAGCCGCGGAGAACACGCTCCACGTGACACGGGAACGGCCGCTCCCCCGTCGCCATGACAGCGGAGGGAGGAGTGGCAGGCGGACAACGGCGCCACCGCCTCCGCCCCGCCCTGCCGCCCCTGGCCCCAGCCCCACTCCCTGTGCCCCGCCGTCACCCGGCTCCGCCATCCGTGGGTCACTCTCGTCCCCCGCCATCGGTGCGGCCGCTCTTCTCCCAGGTCTGCGGCGCCGCCACCCGTGCGCTGCGGGGGAGGGGCCTCCTCTCGGCAACGGCCCGCGGCGGGAGGGGGCGCCGCGCGTCAACGTCACGTGCCCGGGGCAGGCGGGCGCGCGTGACGCAACTTCCTCCCCACGCGGGCGCGCTGGCCGTGACGCAGCGCGCAGCGGCGGGCGGGCGTTCTCTCCGCCCCTCTCACAGGCTCCCTGTGGCCGCGTAAGGGGGGCGGTGCCGGTAGAGGCGGAAAGAGGCAGCACTCCTAGGACCGCTGGAGGAGACGGAGTGAGGCTGTGGCTGTCGGTCTCTTCGGCCGGACCGGGCTCTCTCTGATGAGTGCTGTACCTGCCGGCGGTAGGTGCCTACGGGAAATGGGGCGAGTTCGGGTCCACAGAGCCGCTGTTGCCACTGGGATGTCTCGCGTTCCGGTTCCCGTCCAGCGACAGCTTTCGCTCTTGCAGCTCCGCTCCCTCGGTGCCCGGCCGGGTGGGTCTGGGTGCCGTTCTTCAGCTGGAGTGCACTCAGCGGCGGGGTGGCGCTCGGGAGGTCGCTCTGAGGGAGCGTAAATAGGCCCTCAAGTGTCTTCCTGGACAGAGCGCTCCCACCCAGAGCAAACCAGCCATTATTTAGCTGTCACGGATGGCCTGGCCTTTGTCTCTGCATTGGAATCGTTCTCCAGTCCCGAAGTTTAAAGATTGTCTGGTTAAGTTAGTCTGTCTGGCTAAATGTGTATCTCCCCCTTTCCTAGTGCCTGCTGAGAGTAAGCATTTGCCTGTAGAACTGGCAGTTACTTAATGTATGAGATTGCAAACTAAACTTCATGTAGAAGCTTGGAGACTTGAGTATGACGTGTAAGAAGTGGCTTTTTTAAAACAGCATGCAGGTGTGAACTTCAAAGATTCCTCACCAAGAATATTTTTCAAAACTTTTTTTTAAAGTGTGTGCTGGTTAGGAAAAATATGAGGTTGAGTCTCTGATAACTAATTCTTTATTTCTATCTTAATATGAGAACACATTTCTTTACTATAGGGGGTTACTGAACATTGGAATGGGCTGGCCAGGGAGGTTGTGGAGTGTATGTTTCTGCAGGCTTTTAAGACCCATCTGGATGCATGTCTGTGTAACTCATCTTAGGTTTTATGATCCTGATTGAGCAGGGGGGAGTTGGACTTGATGACTCCCAGAGGTCCTTTCCAACTCATAAAGATCTGTGTATCCTGTGCGATGGAAAGGAAGTGATGTGAAAAGGATAGTTTATACATGGTTATTTGTAGTTGTATTAAAGGTGCACAAATGCAGGCAATTCTGCATTTGGTGTCGTTTGAGGATGATTCCCCTTACATTTAATTTTGGGAGATAAGATGATGTAGATATTCTCTACGTACGACATGAGTATAATTTCGACAATGCAAAAAGCGTTCTGTGAGAAAACTAGTTTCACGTCAGTGATGGATGTTGCAGGTGGGGAGTGCAGTTTGCCATAAAGCAAGGCTCTTTTCATAGGTTAGTAGAACTTGTTTTAGGGGTGAATGTCTTCTAGCCACAATTTAAATATTTGCAAGGTTGATATCTGATGGGTTAAGTTTTGTGAAATGAACATCAACAAAAATGTCTGGTAAATGAGCAGGTGTCTGATTTTGCAACCCTTGGGTGTACTTAGCAAACTGAAACCTAATGGTGTTTGAGTGGTAAGATGTTTGGTGTTTCTTTAAACACAGAAAATCAGATGTGAGCTAGAAAGTGAACTAATGGGAAACCTGTATTTTGCAGGTACACCTAAAAGCTGAAGCTGTAATGCACCCGTGAGTGAGTAGCATCAGTCTTGCACATTGATGGCCTCCATGCCAGTGATTCCAGACTCTTACAACCATGTGTTGGCAGAGTTTGAATGCTTGGATCCCTTGCTTTCTGCACTCAGGCTGGATTCTAGCCGCCTGAAGGTGAGTTTGTGGTATTAGGGTTTTTTGTTATTAAATTAAAATAATGACCTTACTTGGTTTATTATTTGATTAATTCACATGATTTGTCTGTTTATTTCTGGATGACACTCTGAGAGAGAAGACAATGCAATGTA
Organism: Phoeniculus purpureus; assembly: GCA_028565055.1. Lineage (NCBI taxonomy): Eukaryota > Metazoa > Chordata > Aves > Bucerotiformes > Phoeniculidae > Phoeniculus > Phoeniculus purpureus. The sequence goes on along the minus strand of JAOXOE010000441.1, from coordinate 8,727,992 downwards.
TTATTGTGTGTGTGTTCTTTATGCAGTTGTGGGGTAAATAACCTAGCCTTACATAGCATGGGTGCTGTCTTAGACTGTTTGTTCTAATTGCACAGTGCTGTTCCAAGATCTTTGACTGTGCTGCTAGTTTTTTTAAGGAGTAGAATGCACAGCTGACAGAGAATTAAGAGTTTAAAAAATAGCACAACGTGAGATAAGGATACTGTTATTAGTACTTACTATCAGCCATGTTGTGCATTATGATTTTTATTCCTTCAGTGCACGTGTATAGATGTGTCGAAGAGATGGCTAGCTCTAGGCACTTCAGGAGGTGGACTGAACCTCATACAGAAAGACGGTTGGAAGCAAAGACTGTTTCTAACTCATAAGGTAAAAGTAAAAAAATCTTTATAAAAATGTCCAGGGCAAATGGGACTGGGAATGATTTGTCATTTTGTATTAACAGCTTTTACCTGCACTTACTCCAATACTTACTTTCAGGAAGGTGCCATTTCCAGGGTTGCCTGTTGCTTGCATGATGAAGATTATGTTGCTGTTGCTACCAGGTGATTGATGTACTTACTGAAATGAATGCTGGGTAAACATTTTTAAGTAGCTTCTAGGTTTCTGACTTGACTGTTGAACTTTGAGGGAGGTATGGAATTAACTGGTAGAGGCTCCCAGTGAGTGATTCTCTGTGCATGTAGTTTGTTTAACTTTTCTGGACTAATTGTTCAAGAATAAGTTGTATTTCTGTCACAGAGCATCTATGGGAGAGTTACTGCATGAGAAGCTTTTATCATGTCTCTGGTAAACCTTTCATAAGGTATCAAAATGCCCATCTTTGTTAACTTGCCAGAGTAAGATCGGTAGTTTGAGATTGAATGTTTAAAATCCATTTAAATGCTATTTTTTCTGTATCCTCGCTGGCAATTCTGGTACATGTAAGTGTAGTCTTAGAAACAAAGCTGCTGATGCATCATACTGCAAGGAAGGACACTTCTTCAGAATTAAGAACATAACACTTCTTGAAAGCATGCAACCAGCTCTGAGATTTTACTACTTTGCTTATATTTTTTGTTTTGTTTGAATAATGCATTGCAGAATTGCAGTGTTTTACTGTCACTAATAAAACGTTAGAAGACTTGTTCCCAAATTGTATTTTCTTTTTTAATTCTTGTAGTCAAGGTCTTGTAGTAGTCTGGGAGCTGAATCAAGAACGTCGTGGGAAGCCAGAACGGATTTATGTTTCCTCAGAGCATAAGGGCAGAAAAGTCACAGCTCTATGTTGGGATACAGCTGCCTTTCGTGTCTTTGTAGGAGATCATGTGGGGAAAGTATCAGCCATCAAGATTAACACATCAAAACAAGGGAAGGTAAGTTGTTGCATATTTTGTTTGAGATGAAGAAGTTCACTGGGATGATGTGTGGAATCTCATACTAGTCTGGGAACTGAATCAGAAACATGGTGGGAAATCAGAATGAATTTGTTTCCTCTGAGCATAAGGGCTGAAAAGTCAGAGCTGTGTCTTGGGATACAGCTGCCTTTTGTGTTTTTTTTTACCATTATTAAGTCCTTTTCTCTCCTTTTAATCTGTAAGGAGCACAACTTGTAAATAGGCGTGTTCCCACAGGTCCTTTCTAGCCTTTTGGAGAGACTTTGATGGAAAATTGAATTGAAAGTACAACTACTGCATTTAAAGAAAGAGCAAAAGCCCGTTCTTAATATTACAGAAAATGCACTCCTTATGACAAAATGTCAGGATTCTACAGAGACGTGATTTTTATTTTTCTTAAACCTTTAATACTGGCTGTGAGAAAGAGAGGATTTAGACTTCTATGCCTTTAAGCAATGACATTTTATTTTGTAAAGGACAAGGAAGAAAAGAACTGCTGTTTTATGCTGTGTATTTGTAGCATACATAAGTCTTCCATGAATTTTAAAGTCTACTTCATTTAGTTAAAATTTTATCTTGAACTAAGGACCAGTATGTTTTCTTTCCTTGTTTTTCTTTCTAACTGTAGGCTGCTGCTACTTTTGTCATGTTTCCTGTTCAGATTATAACTATCGTAGATTCTCGTGTTGTTCAGCTTGAGTATTTGGATGGAAGATTGCTCATATCTTCACTTACACGCACTTACTTGTGTGATACTGAGAGGCAAGTTATATTTTGCTTGTAAAATACTTCCCTGAAGTGACCTCTGACAAATTTTCCTGCAACATTTGGGTAGAGTAGATTGTGCAAGTCTGTGTCCAGTTAGGTTTTGAGCATCTCTGAAGCTGGATGCCCACAAGATTTCTGGGCAATCTTTGCCAGTGGTTCACCACCCTCACAGTAACAGAACTTTATTTTATATTGAAGTGGAATTTCCCATATTTCCTTTATGACCATTGCTTCTTGTCCGTTCAATGTACATTTCCCCTTCATAAAGCCATGCTGACCTCATATTTGTCATCTTTCAGGCAGAAGGCTAGAAATAGTTTCTGGGATCATTTGCACCATCACTTACCCATCACTGGGTTGATCGATTAGTTCTGCTAAAAAAACCCCACCCGTTCATCATCTGAGCAGTTGTTTAAACTTAAATATGATGAAGGAATATTCTTTTTATAAACTTTGTGCAGGCTCTGTAATGTTCTTTACAGATGGGGGTTTTTTAAGCATCAAAACTAGTTTGGTAACTAGGATTTAGTATTTTTATTCTTCAAGAAAAGCATGAAATGAATTAGCCCTTACTAATGCTGCCTTGACATCTTTTTAATCTAGAGAGAAGTTCTGGAAAATTGGTAATAAAGAGAGAGATGGAGAATATGGAGCGTGTTTCTTCCCTGCCGGAAAAAACAGTGGGAATCCACAGCCATTAATATATTGTGCTCGACCTGGTTCAAGGATGTGGGAGGTGAACTTTGATGGGGAAGTGCAAAGCACACATCAGTTCAAGCAACTGCTGTCATCACCACCTCTCCCTGTTGTTACTCTCAGGTAGAAATATGAGTGTTATATGTAATGATCTTTTCTTGAGACTTCTAGACTGACTGAAAAGCGCTACATTAACGCTGAGCAGATTAAACTCCTAGTGCAGTCAAACATTAATCCTGGTTGTCATCTTAATACGTTCTTTTCTAAGAACAGAAACCAGGAGCTGTCAAACGTGCCAAAATGGTGGTTCTGCATGTATGTCTGTCATTACCACAATGAATACTGCAGTCATAAGGCTGCTTATTTAAGCCAGCCTTGTATTTACAGGGTTAAGATAATTATATTAGGTAAGTTATATTATTGTAGTTATGCTTGTAACAGCTAATAATTTTTACTTTACAGGTTGGATCCTCATTATACTAACTCCAGCTGTCCTCCACAGTCCTTCCCTTTCCCCAAGCTACTGTATTTGAAGTGAGTAGCTTCCTGTTGATAAAGTAGACTTAAAGTTTTATAGTCTAATTTATATTAACATCTTCATCTATTTGCATAAGAATTTTCCAAGTATCATGCTAAACAACTGTCTCCTCACTTATCACTTGCTGTACTTAAGCCAATGTCATTTCTGCAGTTTTACAGTGAGTACCGTGATTAACTGTTGTACCATTAACATCTCTTTTCCTTGCAGTGAGCACTGTGTGATGACTTGGACAGAAAGAGGCATTTATATTTTTCTTCCGCAAAGTGTTAAAGTGTTACTCTGGAGTGAAATAAAAGGTAGACACTAAGAATCTTTGTTTTGTCATCTTGTCAGTTGATGTTGGTGCTCCCAAAGTCCCTGCCTTAACCATGGAGCTTTTTCAAGCTCAAGTTCTGCAGCTAAATTTCAGAACATTGAGAGAACCTTTTCCTTGTCATCTGTCAGGTTTATCCTTGAATACTAAACCTCTCCCTGCCTCCTCTGGTGTCCCACTCCCTCCATACTTGTGAAAACATGCTTGAGAAACAAAATGTGGTGTAGACTCAGTCTGACAGTACAGTATTCAAATAGTAAGATGTAATAACCTACAGTATTAATGGGATAAAACCTGAAGTACCCTGTCCTCGTTTCTGTTTGTTTTGATTTATTGTGAGGTGTCCTGTAAAGGATAATCTGACTGCTGAAAGATTAGAAACTGCTGTTCTAGGGTGGTTTTGGTTTGTTTAACATGTGCCTGAATTTGAACCAGGAAATTTACTTACATGTCAGATGAGTGAACATCCATAAACAGTTTTGCATGTATGGTAGTTACAGGCATAGTCCTAGAATGGTTAGTGGTTGACAGGCAGTCTTTTCCTTCCCCTTCTTTCTCCTGCTGTTGGTGTTAAGTTTCCAATGCCTTTGTCATGGAGTGTTTACATGTAGCCTAACTATTGCACTTGAAAATTGCTGAACTGTCAAAGCATTTTTCTCCTAGCTCACGTTTTCCTTCGGTTTCAAAACTAAACAATGAAATATTTCTCTTCTTTATCAGATAGTCTTTTCCTCTGAAGGAAAAAACAACTTTTCAGTAACTTCAGTGTACTCCTGGAATGTTTGCTAGAAATGCAACTCTAGAAAGTTTTCATGCTTTAACTGCGCTTTATAATTGTTAGATGCTAGCCTAATACTGGCCAGTGTTTGTTTTCCCTGTGCCACTTGTGCTACAGTGTATTTTTGCATGCATCTTAATTCAGATGGGAAGTATGTTTTTTACCTCCTTTCAGGGACAGAAAGGATTTCAGTCTTTCACACGTTTCTGTACATCTGGTTTTGCAGATATTCAGGACATTGCGGTTTACAAAAGTGAATTGTACTGTCTCCATACGAATGGAAAAGTTGCGCACCTCTCCCTTCTGCTTGTAGACCGCTGCATAGAGCGTCTGATACGAAGAGGGTTCTGGACCCTTGCTGCAAGGGTCTGCTATCTCTTCCAAAACTCAGTTATTTCTTGCAGAGTAAGTAAATACTTCTTTTTAAATGTACAGCATAACTTCACTCTGTTTCCTGTCCCCCTCTTCTGTTAAGTTTGATAGGTTTCTGAAATTCATATTCATGGAGTTTTAAACAAGTTTTCTAAACATTATACTTGTAGGATGAAAGTTAGCTTGCATATGTGGTACCTTGTGCATGTGCATTGCAAGTCATAATGTTTCTATTTCACTGTGTACTTTCAGGCAAGGAAAAATCTGTCCCTAGACAGGCTGGAGTATTTGAAATCTCAGCTGGATGCCTCAACCCAGCAAGATCTCATTACGCAGCTGGAAGAACTGATTTCAAAGTTGGAACCTCTAGATTCTGCATGCAGCAGTAGAAGGAGCAGTATTTCATCTCATGTATGTGTATTGGTAGTGCCAAAAGTGTTACCTGCGGATTTTATCTCTAAGACTTAAAATCACATTGTTGCTCACTTTGTGGATAAGGTTTCAATATTTATACTATCTACTACAGCTGATAATGAAGCTTTCTAAAATTAGATGAGAGAGAGGTATGAAATACTACTACTTGCTTTCTTTAAGCTCTCAGACCTCTGACTTTTCCTCTCCATATTATTTTGTGGCTAATGGTTGATATGTGAGTGCAGAGGGCTTTCTCTACAGCTGATTTTAATGTCTTAACCTGCTTCAGTAAAAGTAATCCTGATTGTAATTATAATTTATTGATTGGTTTATGTGGTGAAAACTGAATGTTCAAATGCTCAGAATTGTTGCAGCCTTATTTTAAAAAGTGTATCACTCCATGAAGCTTAAGCAGAAAGTGTTAAGGAAAAAATCTAAACGTTTTTCTAATATTAAACATACTGTTGATGGGTATTGTCTTGATGTGCTAGCAGCTTTTCAAAAAATGCATTTCATAGTTAACACATTATCAATCTGTTTTCACCCTTAACAATGTTTAAAAGGTAAAGCTTAAAAACTAAAGTAATGTAACTTCCACCTTGATGTGGCTGACAAGTTTTTTTCTCATTAGCAGGTAGAAAAGTAAACTACATGGAGTGAACATTTAGCAAAAGAATGTGCCTGTATCCTGGCGCCAAATACTTTTGAGGTCTATAATTGTGCTAGCTGGCTGTGCTTAACTGGCAAAAATAATATGGGCTTTTGGATAGGTAGGTAGGTAAAACAGGTCAAGTGACAGTCTCAGGTGCAGGACTAATGCCAAGATAGTTTTTGTCCTCTACTAAGTACCCCGGTTGTTCCTGCAGGCTGCTTTCCTAAGAGCAATTGCAGCATGAACAGCTTTATAAAGTTATTGGACTACACACTTAGTGGCATCTGTGTACTTTTCAATTATGGGTATGTCAAAAATGCACTTATGTAGGACTTTTCCAGACAGGGAACCATCAAGTGCTGTGATGTTTTTTCGTGTCAATATGGTTGGTGAGTTCTTGGCAGGAAATTAAACAAGAAAGTACAGTTTGCACAACACTTAACTCCTCCTCTTTGTCTGACAGGAGAGCTTCAGTATCTTAGACTCTGGAATATATCGAGTTATCAGTCGGAGAGGCAGTCAGTCAGATGAAGATTCATGTTCTCTCCATAGTCAAACATTCTCAGAAGATGAGAGACTTAAAGAATTTCCTGCACACCAGGAAGATGAGCAAGCAGAACTTGGTAATGTTTCTTAAAGAAAATTATACTCGGATGTAAATTTTATTTGTTCTACAAGAATGTGATGGTTTGCTCTGTGATCTTCTGTTCCACTATCAAGTTATTCAAGGTTAAATCTTCTAGTTTATTCAATGGGAACCTAGTCATCCCATTTCCAAATGAGCTCATTCTTGAAGCATTTGGCTTAAATTCTGGCTCCACAGAAATCCTAGTCTAGAAGCAAAATCCAGTGAAACAAAAAAGGCCTTCACTTGGGACTTTTTTTACCTGCGCTCTTGTGCAGGAACTTTCAGAAAGGTTCTCTTCACCCTCTACTGAGCTCTAGTGAAGCCATATCTGGAGTGTTCTGTCCAGTTCTGGGCTCCCCAGTTCAAGAAAGACCAAGAACTGCTGGAGAGAGTCCATCAGAGGGCCACAAAGGTGATGACAGAATTGGATCATCTCTCTTAGGAGGAAAATCTGGGACAGCTGAGTCTGCTTAGCCTGGAAGTGATTAAGCAGGGGATCTGATTGATGCTTATAATATCTAAAGGATGTATCTTATGAGAAGGGGGCCAGGCTCTTTTTCAGTGGTGCTCAGTGACAGGACAAGGGGGACTGGTATAAACTGGCACACAAGAAGTTCCACTTGAACATGAGCCATGAGGAGAAACTTCATTTTGAGGGTGTCTGGAGTACTGGAATAGACTGCCCAGAGAAGTTGTGAAATCTTTCACTGGAGATGTTCAAAACCTCCCTGGTCGCAATCCTGTGTAACCTGCTCTGGGTGAACAAATTCTAGCAAGAGGATTGGACGTTTTGATCTTCAGAAGTCCCTTCCAGCTCCTACCACTCTGGGATTCAGCATTAATGCTAAGATTCTCTCATTTGACTATTGTCACTGTTACATGAGATTATTTTTTGCTGCAGCAGTCCTTCCAGTAATACTTGTTACAGGAAAGAATTGCTTAGTCTTGGCTCTGGCTTCATATTTCTTCAGGAAAAGCAGGCTTAACTTTATCACGAGGTTTTACTTCTACAGGGGATCATCTCTTATGCATGTATTCATTAGCATAGTGATGATTGAATTGTTGGTAACTAACATTTACAACTTCTAGGTAGCTTTTTTTTTTATTTTCTAACAAGTGTTTATTACTAGATGAAAGCTAGAGTGAGACAATAATAGCTCTTGTTCTTTGCTCTGGTTGGGATTGAATGGGCATGCAGAAACCTGGGTTGATGAGGATCTTTCTTACTTCCTAGTACAGTGGAGAGGCTTTCCAATGAAAAGGCTGCTTTTTAGCTTTTGCAGAAAGTAGATGCCAGTTGAGGATGGAGACTATTTGGATACTTAAAGGAAAACAGCAGTGGTGAGAGAGAATGTAAAATTTATTAGATGCCTTAGATGTCATAATCATAAAATTTGATAACAGTTTCATAGCAGAGAAGTTCTAGATGCTTCTTGAAGCACACATACTTAATTTGGTATTTAAGAAAAATGGACTTACTGTTTCCATGCTCACACTTACGTAAGCTGTCATAAGCTTTAGGTTTCTAGTATGTGTAATGAACAAAAGCAGCCTTATTCACAAGCCATCATAAAATCATGTGTTACCTTTAGGGACTGTCTAGAGAGACTGTGGGTCCTGATGGTAGAATTTCAGTAACAGCATCTCTTCCTCTAAACAGTGCAGGTAGTGCTGGCTGCTGCACAATGCAGTGTCATCCTTAAAAGGGTACTTTTCTTCTTATGTCACTTACAGTTAACAGTGTGTGCTTGTAGCAGGAAATAATTACTTGAAGCACACTGTAGATACTTTTAGGGATTTGGGAGTGAAAAGGAAATAGTGATTTTGTATTTCCTCTGAACCTTATAAAAAGGTAGAGAGCCAGGGGCTTAATTATGTTTTTAAATCTGTTCAAGTAAAAGGGTAGTTTCTGTCTTAACTGTGGCTTATGTGTTTCTATGTGTGTATGTGATTTAGGTTTCGACAAGTCATGCAGTGTGAATTGATGTATTTTACAATACTTAATTGTCCCAGATGTTTAACTTGTCAGTGGATTAAATCAAAATGTTGTCCCTAATGGACTGTAGGAACAGTTGCTTAAAAGAGAAGAGTCTCTTATGAACAGTGTCTCAAAAGTCCCCTAATGGACTGTAAGTCTACTCTTAGAATGTAGTTTTTGTACAGGCGTTGATCATACGTTCAAAGTTGGTAGTTACATGGCCTTTTAAACCACAGAGCACTTTCCTAGCTCCTTACATTCCTGAATGTTAAGTAGGAAGATATCACATGTATGTTACCCATTAATAAATTAGTGACTTGGGGTTTGTTTCATTGTTCCATTTTTTGCCAGGCCACACTTTCATGACTCTTTATTTCAATTCCATTTGTTAGACAACGTATCTCATGCATCTGTGACAGCTGAGGCTGACCGGAACGAGACATTTCTCCCATTCAGTATTCCTTTGCCATTTCGTTCCCCATCTCCTCTCGTCTCTCTCCAAGCTGTCAAAGACAGGTAAAAATTTGAGCAGGTTCACTCATCCGTTACATCTTTCCATTTTCTGTCCTCTGAATTTATAGCATTTTCTGGTTAGTTCATACTCTGCTCTGCAAAACTGTAGCATCTGAATGGAAACACTGGGTAGGTAGTCAAGTTTGCTAGATAATCCTTTTATCTTGACTCTAAGGAGGGTATGAAGAGCTGCTGTTTAACTTCAGTGGAGCCAAGATTTCAACCTCAGTTTTTAAATGGCTAAGAGTGTTTACCATTGCCCTGTAAAAATGTGGTTATGGTTTGTAGTCAAACATACTGAATGTTGTTTTGAGATTTTGCTTTTCTGGTACTTAGATGAATGATTGCTTATGAGTGTTAACTGTGTCCCACAACAAAAAAAATTGAAGCGGATACCAATAACATCAGGATCTCAGAATAACCTTCAGAAGTACATGCATTAGTCTTAACTTTTTCTAAACTGTAAGCATTTTTCGGGTGTTTCTACTAATAATGTGTATTTCTAATAATAGTGGTGTTTCAACTAGTAAGTGTTTCTACTAATAAGGAGAACTAAATTATCAAGTATTTGCTATATTCAATCTGCAATTAAATGAAATACTATCATACTTACACTTCAGATTTAAAAGATTAGCTTTAATCTTTCTATACATTAAAGTCCAGTTGTTTTGCTACTTTCTCTCCTGCATCAACCTTTGACTTTTGCTGTAACACAGTATAGTAAATGACACTATTTATTTTCTCTGGCAAGCAACTAAAAGGCTTGCTTTTTGGTTTTTTTTTTGGTTTTGTTTTTTTTTTTTAAACACTTCTCAACTAGTTCTTGACCAGAAAACAAGAAGCTGATTTTTTGTGGTCAAGTCTTGATGACATAGTTTTCTCTTCATAACAGTGGTGTAAATAATTGGGTTTTAGTCAGTTCACTGGGCTCTCTCTTGAATACAATACTTGAAGGGATAGGGACTGATGTAATGAAAAGGCCATTTTAAATGAGCTTTGTAATCTGAAGAGTTAATCTGGAATATAAAATTGTTTCTTACAACCCTAATTTTCTAATGTTTATAAGATTTAAAATGTAGCCCATTTGCACTAAACATGCATACAAATATGTCAGGATCTAAGTTCTAATGTTATGTGTGATCCTGTTTCTCCAGCAGCAAAAGAAATCCCATGACTTGAATACTTGAAGTTTTTGTTCCATGTTAAAAGTGCTGAAAGTATGGAGCACAACTGAAGTATGAATTTTGAGCAGCTTGTTAGTGAGTTTTGTTCTTATTGGTTGCTGCTGCTCTCATTCTTTTCTCTAGAGTTCTTCAGATTACAAAGTTTTCTGAAATTATGGTTTAAATTGAAAGAAAGTGCTTGCTTTAATCTGCTTTGAACTTCCGGTTTTCAGTGTTTGAATCTCTGACTCCTAGTGTTTCCAGCTTTGTACGCAAAACCACCGAAAAGATTGGCACGCTTCATATAAGTCCTGATACTAAAGGGAGACAAGAAGCAAAGGATGAAGAGCGTCTGCAGGAGTTGGCTGTTAATCTGGTAGCATCTCCCCAAGAAGAGAAAGAGTGGGTGCAAAACCATGTTTTCTTAACAGCTGCATTTGCTGAATGTTCTGAGAACAGCAGCCTTAAAAAAAAATAAGTTTTAACTAGACCATGACGTCAGTATTATGTTTCTAGAGCTGCCTTCATTACTATGGTGTGTTCATTCTTTGGGAATCAAAGCTTTGTGTTTGTTTTATTTAAATAAAAAAAAATAATGCTATTTCCTCAAATTTATTTCATCACTTAGATTACTAAAGATAAGACTTTAATGTGGATTTTTTTCAGATTAGAAACAGAGAGCTACCAGCTTCCAGAGGAGGATCATCTAAGTGATCTCAAGGCTGCAACAGCAGAAGCTATGTGAGCAAGACAACATTTTTGTGCTTAGATATATTGGGCTTTGGTAGAAAAATTCTTGCTTTTTAGGGATTTTTTTTTTTGTGCTATTCATTACATACACATAAGAGCAATGCTTAAGTGCCTATGAACATGATCTGAAAGGATCTAGTTTGGCTAATGATTTATTTATTTAAAAATAAGCAAAAGCCACTAAAGCTCATTTAGGTACAGTAGTGTTATGCTTTTGTCCTAGCTACAAATGCTTCAAGACACCTCACAAACAAAAAACTACTCTTAAAGAAATGTTGGGAAATTCAGAATGTACTCTTACCATATGTAGACAGCACAAGTAGCCTAAATTTTGTGCGATATACTCAAAACTGTGAAAAACCAAAAAAACCCACTAAGTCAAGCTTAGAAGTATACAAAACATATATAATACTTTTCTTGTGACATCTTATAAACATTAAGAAACTTGGCTAAGTTCTTATTTTTTTTATGCTGCAGAGCCAAACTCCAGGATCCCCTGGTTTTGTTAGAACCACAGCGTATGAAAAGGGTTTTACGAGAATGGCTTGTCTATCTGGAAGAAAAGTTTGACAGCAAAGAGCATTCTCCCTCCTCTATTAAGAAAAGCAAGACAGAGTGTTTTGAAGAGCAGAGGACTGTCCTGGAGGAAAACCTAAGACTGGATTCAACTGATGGAGACCCAGCAGACAAGGAACAGCATAGTATATTGCAAGACTGCACTGAAATAGAAAGTACTGATGAAACCTGTGTAAGTGAAATCATGAAAGAAAATAGTACTGATTTGAATGGACTTCTGACCCGTGGCTTTCAAGTATCTCCTCCATGTGTCATAGCACTAGATGTTCAAAAAGATCTCACTGAGCTGACAACACTCTGTTTTGAGCTGCGTGTATTTTCTTGTGGCAATGATACTGAGGAAAGCTCTGATGGAAGTGCTTCATGGACCATGGCTTGTAGGTTTATGCAAAGCTACTTCTTTCTTTTGGATTTGAAAAGAATAAAGCAGTGTATTATAACCGTATATGCAACTAGCCCTGATGTATGGGAGACCTACCTTGCAGGATTGAAAGGTAACTAATGAAAACGTTATTACTAGTGAACTGAAACTAAGACTGTTTGGGAGAGAAGAATACTTGATGTTCACATTTGTGTCTGCAAATTTTCCTTCTATGGATGTGGTGTGGGAGATGGAGAATGGTTGGTGTGTGGTTTTGGGTGGTTTAGTTGGCTGTTTTCCCCCCAAAGGCTAACTTGTGAATACCTGCTCCTTGGAGAGACTGCAATTCTGAACCTTTAACTTGCATGAAGTTTGTTGATTGAACACTGTAGTGATTAGAGGCCAGATCTATTTAAAAGCAAATCCGTATACTTCAAAGAGCAAAAACATCTTCATTAGAATCATATGTCTACAGAAACAAAGCAATAGGAGAGGGGCTTCAGTGTTTGCATTGGAAATGGAAGATTGGAATTCCAGAGAAATGTGGTTAATGTGGAACAGAACTGAATGGAGTGGATAGTTCCATGCAAGTGAGTGGCTTGTGATCACTTCAGGCTCACTTTTCTACAGCAATCCTTTCTAATCTTTTTGATTTCTCTTTAGCTTTGTTGAAACAAAGCTTTGTGATTATATTAGAAAACAGAGTTCTGTTTGTTCTCTGTATTCAGCTTCTGTTCTGTGCATTTCTTGTAAATGCAAATTAGTCTTAGCATTGGTTTGATGGCCGTGGAGAGCAGTCAAACAACTGAATTTTGCTTTGAGGGCTGGTGCCTGGTATTTGAGTTTCTGGGAATCTGTTGACTATTTGGATTCTGAGAGCTTTAGAAGTGAAGGAAGTGAAGGAAATGTTCAGTGTGTGAGCTGAAGATTTATTTATTAATAGAAGCAAATTGTGATGTATGAAAACTGTTGCAGATCTGCATTATATTCAACAATGTGTTGTGTGGTGGGCTTTTTTTCACCTCCTCAGAAGCCTAAATAAAAGAATATATATCAAGAATATTCTTCCATGCTTTAGTGATATAATTTTATAATTTGCTGTAAGTGCAGATTAGTGATGTTGATATCTGAGAAATAAACAAGTAGGGACTGTTTTACTTGTTACTGCTGTTAGCTTAGAGTTCCATGAAAACAGTAATGACTTTTGCCCTTACAAACAGCTATGTGTGTATTAAGGGAAAAACATCCTTGCCCAGACTGTGACTTCTGTGCTAACTTATTTCAGAACTAACTCGTCACAGTCCAGTGGCTTTAGCAATGGAAAATGAAGACATGTTGAAAATCCTGAAAGAACTGCATGACCTGGGGCCTTGGGATGATAGCCCACTGCTACTGGTTCATGCCCAAAGGTTTGTAGCCAAGTCTTTTTTTTTTTGCCTCTTCTTCAGTGCTGTTAGATTGCTAGCAGGAATTTTGTTGTTTTTTTGTTTGTTTGTTTTTTTTTTTTTTAAGAGGTCAGCTTTCAGTCCTTGAACTTGTGAGATTTTGGGAAAAGGGTAGTTTTACTGTTTGGAACTGAAAATATGTTGTGGGGTTGGTTTTTTTTCCTCTTCAGGCTCTATGAAAAATATGGAGAAAGAGCTCTTCAGCCATTGATCAAGTTCTACCCCTCTATTTTGCCTTCTGATATCAAACAGCTATGCAGGAATGAGCCAGCTCACTTCTTAGCATATTTAGATAGTCTGTTGAGATCAAAGCCAGAGGAGAAAAGGTAAAGGAAATGTAGAATCTTTTTCATCTGTCTACTCTCTTCATTATGTAGCTATGGGGGAGTTTATTTGGCTTTGGCTTTTGGGGGTTCTTTTAACTGTATCTGTATCTCTCTACTTGGTATTCTTGGGCATTAAATTCCAGTTAATTCTGACAGTTTTAGTTGGTCTGTGCTTTTTGTTAGATTCAATGCTAGTTTTAGAAGTTTTTCTAACACTTTAAGGGTAACTGACTGCGTTTGTCCCTTGTGTTTTAAGTATACTAGCAAAAACCCTGGGAAACGGAACCTGTAGACTTGATGGTTTTGTGTATTCCCCTCTGTCTCTAGAAACAGGAATAACTCTTCCATCCTTTTCTTTTTGTCCACAATCTCTACTTCTCCATATGCAGTGTATTTAAAGCTGGTAGGGTTTTTTCTGGTTTTTTTCTAGGTCATCTCTCCTTAGATCTCTTCTGCAGCCTGAATCTGTACGAGTGGATTGGTTGTGCTTGGCAGTTTCTCATGCAGCACCACTAAGAGCAAATACTGTGGACGCGGAAGGAAATCCCAGGTAAAATAGGTTGTTCTTTTAGACACAAGGTCCTGATCGCAGCAGAACAACAGGTCTACAGGCTTTAATTTTGCTTTTTCATATGCCTCTCTTTCTTGTGGAGGGAATATCTTGAAAAAAAATCATTCATACTTAAAATGGAATTTTTCATCTTCTAGGCCACGATCACATTTGTTTACCTGGGGCTACAGCCAGCTCATTCTGCTTTTGATTAAACTCCCAGCAGATTTTGTTACAAAAGAGAAGATGGCTGACATCTGTAAATCATATGGGTAAGAAGAAACTTTGCTAATTCCTCATACTTGGTTAGTTGGTATTCTGACCCTGAGAAGATACAAATGAAAAGGCCTCTATGATTCTATGACTCATCTGTGCCTTACTTGGACAGAGTTTATTTCAAAACACTTTCTGTTTTGAGGTTGAGTAGAGAGTGTCCAATTTAATGTACCAAGTACCTCGTCTGGATAGAGGATGTCCTCCTTGGCCCCACTCTGCAGTGATTTCTGGCATTCAGGAAATTCAGTTGCTTCTCTCTTCCTTGCTATTTAAATGAGCATTTAATTATTGTTGACTTCAGTTTAGACCGAGTATATGTTTTCTGGACATCATTACTCTCTTATTCTAGATTTTGGCCTGGATATCTTTTTCTCTGTTTGGAGCTGCATAGAAGAAGAGAAGCTTTTACTAATATTGTTTATTTGGATGATTTGAGCCTGTTAAATGGAGAAGACGGTTAGTGAGTTTTATGCTGTGTAAATGTACTGAAGTCTTTATTATTTACTGACTTATAAAAGCTGAGCGGAACTTGTAGTGCAGCATATTTGAAACGCATCAATGCACGTTACACCTGTATTTTCAGACAGTGTTTTGTGAAGTCAGTTGTGCTAGACAATGCTTAAAAGTTGAAAAATGTAGAGTAGGCAGAGAAATAGATCACCTCCCTGCATTACCCATGCACACTTATAACGAGCAAAGCATTTTGTCACATGGTAGAACTTAGGGCTTGTAGGAATTTTCATCTAAGATGGACATTGACTCATGATTTCATCCAAAGCCCACAATACTGAACTATTGTGAAGCTCTGTGTGTAGTTCACCACTGAGTCAGTCCAGGCATATACTTCTGTGCACAATTTGCCTACTGGTAACACTTGGTTTTCTGAAAACTCCACAGAGAAAACCCAAGAAGCTACCTGGTAACTTTTAAGTACAGGTATATTTAAAACAGTAATCTTGGGGTAATCCTTGTCTTACACAATGTAATAAACTCATTTTACATCTAGGTTCCATTCCAGAGACCATAGAAGAATGGAAGTTTCTTCTGCAGCTTGCACAGAATCACAACACAGCACACCATGGCCCACAGAATGGCAGTGCTGTCAGCAATGGTAGCTGGAGCTGCCCAGACTGCATCACTGTGGAAAATGTAGCACTGTTACTGGCAAAGGCTGTTGGCCCAAATCGTGCCTTGGCTGTCTTGCAGAAGTGTGGCTTGACACTAGAATTGTCTGAGAGATTTACTCATGTCTGTGAGATACTGAGAATCGCTGAGAAAAGGCAAAGGTAAGATGACAGATCAGTAAAAGATCTACACTATTAATTTTGGATCTATTAATTTTGGATCTTCTTGGTGCTTTAAAGTTCCCTTTCAGTTCACCAAAAGATAAAATACTTCACATCTGTACTTTGGATTTTAAACTCAGCTGAGAGCTTTTCTATTATTTCAGAGTTGTGTTTTGTGCATTTTAAAATGGAGAATGAGGAAACAGGCATACACTAAGATGTGATGTAAAGATGTAATCTCTAAAGGAGATACTTGTCTTGCTGAGTTGTGCACAGACTCTGATCTTGCCTGTCCCTTTGAGAGAAGGCAAGCATAGTGATGTCATGATGTTACTTCTGAACTACTCACGTTTTTGACAGACTCTGTTTTGTATGTTTTCTTTATTTTTGTAACTGTTTGACTTTTTCCCCCTCTTTCTTTTGCTTCAATTTCAGAGCGCTGATTCAGTCCATGTTGGAAAGGTGTGACCGGTTTTTGTGGTCTCAGCAAGCATAGACAACTTGGACAATTTGGGAATTTGGGAATTTACTGCAATTATTGTTTATTAAAGTGCCTCTTAAAATTTAAGAAATAAACTCCTGTCAAAAAGGTCAATTATATTGAGTTCGTCTCTATCTGGCAGTCATCTGTCTGGGAACTGTTTGTAATGCTTACTTATTCCTTTGGAGATGAGTTTTGAACTCTAGCGCTTCAAACAATCCAGTATTTGTCTTCAAATGAAGCTCACAGATTTCTGAGACAAAAATTCTGGCATTTATTTTCCAAGTCTGTATGACTGAAATGTTAAGGGTATAAGCCGTTAATTATTATTGAAATGGAAGTATGTTTCAGGAGGGGTTTAATAGTTAAGAATCCTAATTAACAGAAGAACTTGTTAAGTGAGTTTACTATTTAAAACTACAAACATTTCTAAATTGCCCATATCTGTTTGTGCAACATGGTTATAGGCATCAGCAGTGGTCCTTCAACAAGCCTTGTGACAGTGGGTTTAGAATCATAAGGGTCTTTTCCAACCTAAATGATTTAGATCATTCAGTCCAACAGTTAACAGTCTGACTAGTTAATCTCAGTTGCAACAAGGGTTGTGAAGGGTTGGTTACCTCACTTAGAGAAAGTGAAGTTACTGGGAGACAATTAATGGCAGGCTTTCATTTGTTCATAGTGTAGTTGGTGGAAAAGCCAACAGAGAACCACTTCTAAAAAAACCCTTTAAGTCTTTTGTGGTTAAGATTTAGACACTGGAAACAGCACAGTACAGCTTTGGCTGAGTACTCACATTGCCCTTGTTAGAGGAAGTTTGCTGCTTTTCGAGGAATGTACCTGGCTTGTCTCAGTACATAACAGTTCTGCTTTACTTGCTGTGTGCGTTATGTGTAAACAGCAATCTCTCACTTCTGCTGGGTTTTTGTACACTTGATTAACTTTAAGTGAGAGCTGGGCCTTTTTTGTGCTCGTTGCATAAGTCATAATCTGTTCAGAGCTTGTTTAAAGTCTGTATCAGACTGTAGAATAGCTAAACATACTGGGAAGTGTTTGTTCATGTGGTGCCTGAAGTGAGCTTGTGTTGATAATTTTTATTACCTTGGCTGTCAAAAAAGAGTAAACATTTACTATCTGAAGAAGAATTCCTATTCTTGAGCCACACATTTTCATCTCATTAGGAGTAAGGTGAAAGGACTGTGAAATTAAAGTCTTTAGTTTACAAGTTATAGCTGTACCTCATCCTAAAGCTGCAGTTCCTACCAGGTAGAGTCAGCCAGCTCAGCATACAACACTGATGATGTAAGCTAGACTGAGCTGCAGCACATCTTTGGCTTTGGTGACTGACTGTTGTTGGAGGGGACCTTTGAAAAGCAGAGACAAGTAAAGGGGCCATTGCTTGAGGCAGCTTTAAATAGAATCTCTGATTTTCTTGCTAAAATGTGTAAAAGGCTCATAGCTGCCTTGAGACATTATTTCACTGTTAGAATCATCATCAAACCATATAAGGAACTCTAAATGTCTGCACATATATAGTGTTTCTTGATGAGGGGCCACGGTTGCATTGGTTGTAAGCATGTATGAGGCTAACGCTAGTAAATATTCCATACAGCAGGATGGCAAAAATCCTGACGTGAACTGTTGTGTAACCTTAGATAAGGTACCGTTGCTTTCCAGAATAACTGTGCCTGAGCTGGGAATTCACCTCATTTCCTTTCTCAATCTGAGAGTTATTTAGATTACAAAATACCTACATTGCGGAATGTTTGGATTGTAGCTTGGACATGTAAATTTTTATTAAAAGATAATCAGTCCGAGTGTACTTTTTATCCTAACTATATCAGGAAGTACAAATGCAGAAAATGGTCTCTTAGGTGCCCAAGATATAGGGCAGCTTGCCTAATACTGTTTGAAAAATACTGTTTGAAAAGGCAGCTTGTTTGTGTGGGCCAAGAGGGTACGGGAAACCAGTGCTCATGCTGTTACTTGCTGGAGCACAAACTGGTGCTTTATTTGAGTTCCCATAGAGAGCTCCAGAGCAGTTGTCACTGCTGCTGCCGTCCTTGCTGGAGACAAGTCAAGGGGATGCAATCCAAGATCTTCTAGATACATCCCACATCTTGCAATACACACCTGCCATCTTGCAGTTAGCCTTATGTTTGTGTTCTTTGCAGAAAACTTTGGAGAGAATGTGAAATGCATCAGAAGAGTTAGAAATATGCTCTGATTCAAAATATCTGAGCTCTTGTAGGGAGAAGTCAGTTTTGAAGGCAATTCTGTACCTCAACTTACAGGAATTATTTAGTAGGTTTGGGGTTTGGTGGTTTTTTTTGTTTTTTTTTTTTGGTTCTTTCTTTTTCAGACCCAAACAGGGCTGCTGGTGGCCAACAGAGAAGGCTCTTGAGGTGACATGCACAGGAAGGCTGTAAGGCACTGGAATGGGCTGCTCAGGGTGGTAGTTGAGTCACCATCCCTGGATGAGTTTAAAAGACGCTTAGATTTGGTGTTGGGGGATTTAGTTTAGGGATGAACTTGTAGAGTAGAGTTGATGATTGGAGTCAATTTCATGGCGAAATCCACTTTGCAGTTCCTGCAGCCATTCCAGTAACAGGTGACTGCTCCTTCTGCACAGACACAGACTCAGTCTTGTGCTTCAATGTATGGTGCAGTTGAACATAAAATCACTGGTTGGAAAAGACTCTTGAGATCTCAAAATCCAACCAGTAACCCAGCTCTGCCAAGTTCACCACTAGACCATATCTTTAAGCACCACACCTAAACAATCTTTAAACACCTCCAAGGGTGGTGACTTAACCCCGTCCCTGGGCAGCCTGTTCCAAGGCCTGACTACTCTTAGTAAAAAACTTCTTGCTAATGTCCAGCTTAACCCTCCCGTGGTGCAGCTTGAGGCCAGTCCCTCTTATTCTATCACTAATTACCTGTGAGAAGAGACCAGCACCCTCCTCTCTACAATGTCTCGTCAGGTAGTCATAGAGCACGATAAGGCTTCCCTCAGCCTCCTCTTCCTAAAGCTAAACAGCCCCAGCTCCCTCAGCTGACCCTCCTTGTAAGACTTTTATAGGTCCTTCACTAGCTTTGTTGCTCTTCATTGCACCTGCTCCATCACCTCAATGTCTTTCTTGAATTGAGGTGAGGCCTCATCAGGGCCAAGTACATGGGGACAATCATTTCCCTACCCCTGCTGGCCACACTATTTCTGATATAAGCCAGGATGCCTTCTTGGCCTCCTGGGCACACTGCTGGCTCTGTTCAGCTAATTGTAGACCAACACCCCCAGGTCCCTTTCTGATAGACAGACTTTCCAGCCACACTTTCTCCAGCCTGTAACATGGCATGGGGCTGTGGCCCAAGTGCAGGACCCAGTGCTTGTCCTTGTTGAAGCACAGACCATTAACCTCAGCCATCAATCCAGTCTGCCTAAGTCTCTCATAGTCTCCCTACCCTCAAGAAGGTCAACACTCTCACTCAACACCTCCAAGCTCTGTCCAGCAAAAGAGCTGAAGAGAAATGTCACCCCTAAACTAACTGAAACTCTGAGCACACAGAACACTTCAGTCTTTGAGGCAGTTTCTCAAGCTACTTGTGAGGTACAGATAGTCCTGTGGACAGGTGAAATTTCTAAAAAATTGTGTAACAAGGGCTATGAACT
This sequence comes from Phoeniculus purpureus, assembly GCA_028565055.1. Lineage (NCBI taxonomy): Eukaryota > Metazoa > Chordata > Aves > Bucerotiformes > Phoeniculidae > Phoeniculus > Phoeniculus purpureus. The sequence continues at coordinate 8,708,079 of JAOXOE010000441.1, read as the reverse complement.
TTGAGTGCAGACAAGGACAGGCTTACAGTAATGATTTCTGTGTTGGAAGTGCAGTTGTGGGAAATTCCCAGCTATGGATAACCGTTCCAATTTCCTCTTTTGAGGTGTTTGAATTGCTTATAAATACCCTCTCTGAGTCTGAGAGCACATGAGACACGCTCCATCTGCTTTGGCTTTGCCTTTCTGCTGTGGTGAGTGATATTCTGCATTTGTAAGCTACCTGCAGTATTTTTAGCTGGTATTTGGGAACAAGACTGATGCTTTAGCATGTGGGACTTCTCTGTGCTCATGACAGCAGTAGCAGGGAATGCTAAAATGCAGATTTCTCAGGTGTACCTGCCTCTGCTGCGGAATCCTTAGCTGAGCTTGTTACACACAGGCTGTCATCATGGTGAGAAGTGGGTTCCTGGTTAGCTGCCTGGGAACAGCTGTGGATGTGCTGGGTGCTGTCAGCAGGATCTCAGAGGTGCTCTGCAAATGTTCATCTCTCCAATTGTCTCACAGGACCGTGTCAGGCTTGGGCTGGGAACCATGAGGCTCTGCATCTGCTTTGTGTTGCTCTCCTTTACTGTCTGTGCAAGTGCTGGCATACTTGAACGTGGACGGTTTGTCTGGGATGCAGCAGGAGGTAAGCTGCTGTTACCACAGGTCTTTCTGGCTCAGTGGTAACCTCAGAGCTGGGAGGTGTGCAGTTGCACATTAGTGATCCTAGTGGTTAAGTGGGCCTTGACATGTCCCTGCATCCCCTTTCTGTGGATAACCCTGCCATGTAAAGGCTGATGTGGAACTGCTCCTTGGGCCTTTCAGCTCCTGGCTGAAATGGTATGTAGCTGTTTCTGGGATGACTCTTCATCATCTCTTTCTCTGCTTTTTTCAGGGGCATGGGATATGTTAAGAGCGTACAGGGACATGCGTGAGGCAAATTATAAAAATGCTGATAAATATTTCCATGCTCGTGGGAATTACGATGCTGCCCAAAGAGGACCTGGCGGTGCTTGGGCAGCCAGAGTGATCAGGTAAAGCAGTGCATTTGTCTTGTTAGCAATGGTGTACTGGAGCTTCAGGCATTTTGACTTGTTTGGTGTCCTCAGCATAAGAAGGTTGTAGAACTGTTGGAGGGAGTCCAGAGAAGGTCACAGGATACAGGAGTGGGTGAAGTGACAGAGATGGAATGTTGAATTAGCTAAGCAGAGTTGGGCCTGGTTTGTACTTGGATGGGAGACAGGGTATACTGGATGCTGTAGGTTTAGCCTGCTCCAGCAGGGTGGAGTTGGACTTACATGGTCTTTTGAGGTCCCTTCCAACCTGTAACATTTTGTGAGATAATTCTGAGATGATCCAAGGGCCAGAGCTCCTTTGCTGTGAAGATAGGGTGAGGGAGCTGGGGTTGTTCAGCCTAGAGAAGTTCTCTTAAGCGAGAACCTTACAGCTAGCTGCCTTCCAGTACATGAAGGGAACCTACAGGAAGGCTGGAGAAAGACTTTTCACAAGGGTACCTAGTGATAGGAGAGCAGGAATGGTTTTAAGCAGGAGGAGAGTAGGTTTAGACTGGATCTTAGGAATTCAGTGCAAGGGTGGAGAGACTCTGGAATAGATTGCCCGGAGAGGTTGTGGCTGACCCACCTGACAGACACGGGTTCTGCTGTGTGGGCCTGCAAGTGCCGGGTGTGTGCTTGGTGCTTGTGTGCCCCTGGACATCAGCACACAAAATGGGAGTTCGGTGCTGGGGGCTCAGGTGCCTTTTTCCCTCCCGCCAGCGATGCCCGGGAGAGGTGGCAAAGCGACGTGAGCGGACGAGGGGACGAGGACACCCGCGCCGACCAGGAGGCGAACGCCTGGGGCAGAAGCGGCGGCAATCCCAACCGCTACCGGCCGCCTGGGCTGCCCAGCCGATACTGACGCTGCCCGCATCCGCCATCGCTGCTCTGTGTCACCCCCTGTGCAGCCCAATAAAGAACTTCACTCGTAGTCTCCTGGCCGCTGCCGTTACTCTGCGGGGCGGGGGTGGGTGGAAGCCCTCACCACCGGTTTCGAGGGGTGGGGTTGTCTGCCCTGGGAACCTGCAGAGGCGGGTGGATCCGGCCGCTGGGGGCGGTCACAGCCTGTGCCCGCCCTTGAGCGTTGTCCTCCCGGCACGTCGGTTCGGCAGGGGGCGCTGTGGGCTCCGGGTGCCGCTCTGGCCGCCGTGGACGCGCTGGTGCCGGAGCGTCGGGCGTGTGCGGGGCCGCCATGGACCGAAACCCGTCACCGCCGTCCAGCGAGGCGGAGGAGGAGGAGGGGGACGCGGTGGGGAACACGGTGTACAGCAAGCACTGGCTCTTCAGCATCCTCACCCGCCTCATCGAGGTGCGCGTGGGGGCGGGGTCGAGGCTGCGGGCACGGGGCGGGCAGCGTGTGGCGGGGACCACACTTAGACACAGATAGACTGACAGACAGACAGACACGCGATGGGTTTTCCTTCCTTCTTACTGGCGTCTCTGGGCCGTCCCCACCCATTTTCTCTCAGGTTATTAGCCCCGACAAGGCGGAGCCCGCCGCCAGCCCTGAGGGGATCCAGACGGAGCTGGATGAAGAGATGGAGAACGATATTTGCAAAGTGTGGGACATGTCCATGGACGAGGTAGGAGCGATCTGTATCACGCCTGCGGGCAGCCCCTGCTGGGAGCCGGCATCCTGCTGGGAGCGGGGAAGGCGCAGAGGGGCAGTGGGCTCGGTCAGCATTGTGGTCTCGGTCTGGTTTGGTGGCAGTGCTGGGAGGCGCCGGGGCACGTTGGGTCCGGGACTGGCAGCATCGGGATCATCGAGCGGGCTGCGGCTCAGCCTGGGCGAGTGCGCGGTGTGCACCGCGGTCGGGTGTCCCCCCTGCTGTGGTTTGGTGTCCCGCCGGCCATGCCGCGCTGTCCCGCCTGCTGGGCCCCAGGCTGCTGTCCAGGGACGTGAAGAAGAATTGAATGTGACCGTGGAAGAAAGTCAGTCGTCTGCCCGCCCTTCCCTCCCAGTGTCTAATGGATTGTGTGGTGCGATTGCTGACATCAATGGGACCATTACCGAACCTGTTGATCTTCATGTTACACGCAGGTGTTGAACCGAAGCTCAGATTTGCAAGACAGCATCTTAACTGTAGCTAAAATTACTTGACGCGCATAGCCTGTATCTTCATCAGTTGATTAAGGAGATAATATGGATGCTATCACAAGATAGGCATATTTTTGTCTAACAGTGGTAATATGTCTTGCTGATAAACAGGATTTTAAAGTTCAGCTGCAGACTGCAGTCATCACATAAGTGTTTTGGTTAGAAGCAACCTTTAAGATCATCAAGTCCAACCACCAACCTACTACTTCTATGATTCTATGATTCTACTGCCAGGTCACCACCAAACTTTCTCGGCACCACATCTCCACGTATTTTCAGTCCCTCCAGGGGTGGGGACTCTACCACTGCCCCGACAGTCTGTTCCAGGCCTTTCTGTAAAGAAATGATTCTACTATCCAACCTAAACCTCCCCTGGCACAACTTCAGACCATTTCCTCTTATCATATTGCTTGTTACTTCTTGACTTTTTTCAACATTCTTAAATGCTGAAACAAATTCTCAAGTAAGATATATATTTTACATTATTATCTTATTCCCTGGCTCTTTTTTTAGCTGTTATAAATAACTATGGAAGACGTGTTGTTTACTCCCAAGTAGAGAACTAATCTTGTGTTTTAATGTGGTAAAATGAGATTTCCTCATTTGTGTGGTCTGACCATGTGCTAATGGTAATCCTTTCCCTTACTTCTTTTTGTGTGCTTGAGTGATAATGTTGTCTGAAAACAGTATTTGCTGAATTTTGATGTCATGTCTCTGATGTTCTGCTGGGACAGAGCAAAAGTAACTTAAGTGTGACTTTTTGGCTCATTGGATAGTAAACCACTGGCTTTGCTGATATTCTCTCATTGAATAGCAAGGATTGTTACTGTTAAGCACTGGGAAGTAACTTTTATAGTAAGTTCAACATCTCTTTGAGCCAGTCCTTGTGCAGTGAGAAAAGGTTTGATTTTGTATTTAGAAATTGTAGGAGTTCAGTTCTCTGTTCATTTCTCCACAGGATGTTGCTTTGTTTCTTCAAGAGTTCAATGCCCCTGATATATTCATGGGAGTTTTTGCCAAGTCAAAATGCCCTCGACTTACTGTAAGTATGGGCTGTGAAAAAGCTGTGCCACGTTAGCAGTAGTAGATAGCTCAGTACATGCATTAGCACATACCGCCCTCCTCCTCCCATTGCATGTTTGAATATGTATGGGGAACAAGCAGAAAATACAAAATGAAGTTGCAAAATGCCTTTGCACAGTGTGCTGAATACTTCAGGGAAGCTGAATCTGGTAGGTGTTGCTGCTGACCAGGATTATTAGATCTAGTTGTAAGGCTTGTTATAAAAACCAGTGAAGACTGGCCTTTTTTTTCCTCATGACAGTGAGAGCAAATTTGCCATCGCAGTTACTTTGTTGCAGTAGTGTCTACTAGAGTATCTGTTGTAGTTTAGCAGAGATAGTAGCATGTTAGTAATTAAGAAGATAACCTTGAATGCTGAGTGTTGATGTCTGACTTCAAATTGCTGAAGGTGAATGATACCCAGGACATTCTGTGTTTGTATCAGTTATCCCCAGGTATTTCAGAGCTCTTGTTGTCCCTTCTATACAAGTGCAGATCCTTTTAATGGTTGTTTAGACACGATTGTCATAATGGGATGGAATACTTTTAGGTTTTGGGTGGTTTTTTTATTTATTGTTATTTTGAAGTCCTCTTTTGGGAGGAAGTAAATATCTGATGCCGCGCTGAGACGGAAACACAGCTTGATGCAAGCGTTTGTTTATTAAGTGTACAAGAGCTCCTTATATATGATTCGATACATGCTTTACAATAACAGTGATTGGCTTACAATATCTCTAAACACTACTTGTTTCTCACTGATTGGCTCTTATTATCACTACACAAGCTACATGATTAAGCACCTATGACCTGCCACGGTTCAAGAGCACCATCTGTTTTCTGTCTCTGCTGTTCCTTGACCTACAACCATAGTCCCATATATTTTGTCTCTGTCCCATATATTTTGTCTCTGTCTCCATGGTTATCCCAGGAGTTCAGTCTGGGTTCAACAAGACACATCTTGACATTGAGCAGGATACAGCTTGGTCTTGTCTTACATCCATGGTTTTTGTCCCAGAAGCTCCAGCACGTTCCCACTCACTAGTTCAGTAGTACTGTCTGTTCACTCAGTCTTGCATAGACCATCAATCTAAGGGTTGCACTTGTGTGGTAATACTTTGTTCTTAGAACCCTTTATTGCTTTAATACCGGCAGTGCTAGAGATGATTCACAACAACACACAAAATATGCAAGCAAAGTTGATTTAAAGATAGATTTTATTTTATACAACAGCTTAGCACCAAAGTTTCTGAATAGTACCTGTGTTGACCAGATTGTGGGCTAATAGCATCTCCTAGAAAACTCCGTATCTCTGTGTTTAAATCAGTGGGTCACAAAAATGTGGACATCAAACTGGAAAATGTTTTTGAACTTTTTGTATTTTTGTCTTAAGGCTGTGGAAACCAAGTTGTGAAGAATGTTGCAGTTGCCTCACAATACTGTGTTTTAACTTTTCAGGAGATCTGTGTGGGAATATTAGGAAATATGGCCTGTTTCCAAGAGATATGCATGTCCATTAGTAAAGATGAGAATCTTGGGTAAGTGCATGTGTGTGTGCTTTGTGCATGTCTCAGTGCTGCTCTTCCGGGCTAACAACCATGGACTATATGTTATAGAAGGAGCAAAGTGTGCCAGCCGTGCCTCTTCTTCATTCACACCTTTTTGGCTGGCCATATTTGTGTGGAAAGTGTTCACTGCAGGAAAGAAGGAATCAGACCACTGTTTCTTTTTGTTTTTAATCACCGGTCAAGTTCTTGAATCTTAAATTTATAAGATGAGCACTCTTAAGACACTAGAAATGCAGGCACAGTCAGGAAAAGCTGAGTTGGGTCTCAGAACATGCTTGTAGCTAGGAAATTAATATTTTTAGTGTTTTACTATTATGTTAACTTATTTTTTAAAAACAAAGATAGATTTTATTAACTTTTATCTTGCATTTTTTCATTGAAGCCAAGTATTACTGCAACGTTTGTGTGATTCAGACTCCCCAACTCTACTGGAAACAAGCAGGTAGGAGATGTCAAAATTTGAAGCATTCTGAGTCTAATTCTGCTGTGTTCTGAGGCCTGGGAGGAACACTGAGAGGTGGTCCTCTCACCTTGTCCTTTTTTCATCTCCACATGGTTCAGGAATTGATTCACTGTGAGCTAGATTGTTGTTTCTGTCACATCATCCTCATTATTTATTTATACTTGTGCTCTAAAAGGAATGAACTGGCTTCTGAGTTGTTAAAGTGGCAATTCTTGTCTAGGTTGTTGTTAACTTGCCTCTCCCAGCCTGAGGTGGCCAATGTCTGGGTTGAGAGAATCAGAGAAAACCCTTCTGTGTATGACTGTGTTTGCTTTATCATGTCCAGCTCTACGAATGGTAAGTTGCTAAATCAAGCTGGGAATTAGAAGGTGTTTGCAGGAAAAAAATAAGAACTGTGGTGGCTTCTGGGTTGGGGCAGTCCCAAGCACAAACACATGCTGGGCATTGAATGGATTGAGAACAGTCACGAGGAAAAGGACTTGGGGGTGTTGGTAGACACTCAGTATGAGCTGACAATGTGTGAGGGCAGCCCAGAAGGCCAGCTGTATCCTGGGCTGGACCAAAAGAAATGTTACCAGCAGGTTGAGGGAACTGATTCTTCCCCTCTGCTCTGCTCTTCTGAGACCTCACCTGGAGTAATGTGTCCAGTTTTGGAGTCCTCAATACAAAAAGGACATGGAACTGTTGGGGCAAGTCCGGAGGAGGCCACAAGGGTGATCAGAGGGCTGGAGCACCTTTCACATGAAGACAGGCTGAGAGATTTTGGACTGTTCAGCCTTGAGAAGAGAAGCCTCTGGGGGGACCTTATAGCAGCCTTCCAGTACCTGAAAGGGGTCTGCAGGAAAGTTGAAGGACTTTTTACAAGGGACTCTGGTAATAGGACAAGGGGGATGGTTTCAAGATAAAAGGGGTTAGATTTAGATTAGATCTTAGGAAGAACGTTCTCACTCTGATGGTGCTGTGAGGCACTGGAACAGGTTGCCCAGGGAAGCTGTGGATGCTCCATCCCTGGAAGTGTTCAAGGCCAGGTGGAATGGGGCTCTGGGCAACCTGGTGTAGCAAGAGGTGTCTCTGCCTGTGGCAGGGGGATAGAACTAGATAATCTCTGAGGTCCCTTCTAACCTAAACCATTCTATAAATATGTAATTTCGATTGGGAGCACAGAATTTGTCTGTAATAAGTGTAATGAATTTAAAGAATCCCAAGATAAACTTTTCCTGCCTTTGCAAGTTTATAAATATGGGTAGCATCAGTGAGAAAAGCAATCAGAGGAAGACGAAAGCTCTGTGAGAGCATCAGAATAAGCATAGCAGAAGGAAAAGGACAGCAAAGGAAAGGACGTAGTTCTTATTTCAAGGTGTACATGTGTCAGTTTTGATCCTTGAAACAAGGCCTCGTTTCAATTCTTTTTTCAAACCAGTTACATGTTTTTTCCACTTCTAAAACCTGTCACCCGTGTGGAACATGGACAGGAGGAATGATGCGGTTACTCAAAACGGCAGCTGGATACTGCTGTGGATGTGCAGTCAGCGGCACACCAATCTCTGCACTAAGTTAGCAAAAACCACGCTGAACACCCCATAATGGAAGTGTTCTGAATAACGTTTATGTTGAACAACCAGCGCAGTTGTAACCAGCCGTGAATTGTTGAGGAATCCTAATTCAACTTTCTCAATCCGTTGGGTGTTTTTTTAATGACAATGCCTAGAAATCCTGCTCCATCCGAGTGAAGTCACAGATCTACTTCGGTAAAATGCAGCTTGGAAGGTGTGAGTTTAGCAGAAAATATTTAGGGAAAAGTCGGAAGCAGAAGTTGCAACTTTTCAGGAGTGTGAGTTTTCTTTGCAGAATAAAGTTCCTCCGTCACAAAGGGTGTGATAAGGTGAAGTGTCAGCAGGCTTTCTAACAGTGCCTATTTTATCAAGTTCTTCACCTGATCTGCGCGACGGAAAGGAATTAAACATACCAGCACGGTGTGTTGTGAATGAAACTGTTGTATTTCAGCACCGAATTTATCTTGAATACTTCTAAATATTAGCATTTTGTGAGCTAGTTTTTGGTCTTTGTTTTTAGTCTTGTTGAAATTCATACATTTTCTCTTGTGCAGTTGAATTGCTGGTGAAAGTGGGTGAAGTAGTGGACAAACTGTTTGATCTAGATGAAGAGCTAATGTTAAACTGGATTAAAAGTGGGACTTGTCGGTCTGTGGGACCATCTGTAGATGATTCTCCTGAAGAACTTCCAGATTTTAAGATTGTGCCTTGTATACTTGAAGCAGCCAAACAAGTCCGGTATGTGAGGTTTTTTTTGTTGTGTTTTGTGGCTGAGATGACTCTCTGTAATCTCTGTGTCTGTACATTTTGATTTCAGTGGCATCTGCAGAATCTGACAGGTCACTAGAATACATTTTCATATGATTTGAAACAAGTGAACTAATTTGTTATCAAAGAAAGCATCGGTGATGTCTGATAATCTAAAACACAGAGAATATAAAAATAATCAGGTGTTATTTTATCTTTGTGTTTTTTGTTTACTCTATGTAGATCAGACAGTCCAGAAGGACTTGATGTTTATATGCATATCTTGCAGCTCCTCACCACGGTGGATGAGGGTATTCAGGCTATTGGTAAGACACTTGAATTGTTCATATGATGGGACCTTGAATGGCAGTAATTTTTAGATAATGAGATATTTAATAGGGAGAGGAATATTTTATGTGCCTAGATTAAATTTCTTGGCTTGGTGGGTTCCCTTTCTTTCTCAAGTGCAGGCTCCTGATGGAGGAAAAGAGACTTGGAGTTTACTTTATGACCTTGTTTGCCATGAACTTTGCCAGCCAGATGACCCACCCATCATTGTGCAGGAGCAGAAGACTGTGTTGGCCTCTATTTTGTCCGTGCTGTCTGCTATGTTTGCTTCACAGACAGAACAAGAATACATCAAGATGAGGAAAAGCAAGTCTTGCTTTTTTTCGGTTGTTTTTCTGAGGGGGACATGTGGGTGTTGTTTGTTATTAAAGTTATTTTCACAGTTGACTTTATGCATGTGGGATGAAAGGTGGTTAACCAGTTAGTGTTTACTAGGTACGAGTTCAGAACACAGAGTTAGTTCCATGTTTAAATGCACTACGTCTCTTTACTGGTGACTCTAAAAATCACAGCTTGTTCAAAGTTCAGTTGCTGGATATTTCTGATCTGCAGAATCTGTTTGTCTTCTCCATTGGGTAAATTAATGAAAATGCAGAATTGATCTTTGCTAAGATATAAGGTCTTAAGAGTAGTAGTTTTTTGTAAAGAGAGGGTCTGCACTAACTTAAGTCCGCCTCTATAACTTGATAATTTTCAGTCTGCTGACAAGACTTCAGAATTAAAAGCCTATCTAAGGAATATGAGTCAGTGTTACCTTCAACAGAAGGCAGTGTTTGGTGTATCAGACAGGATTATCTGGATGCAAGTTTAATACACTAATGTCTCTGAGTTACTCCTAGAGATGTTCTCCTTCTCAGATTCCTTACCACCGGTGTGCGCTTTTCATAAGTATGGGCTAGCTTGCGGAAAGAACAGTTTGGGTTTTCGACTACGTTTCCACTTGCTTCTTTAAAATAGTCTCCTAGTGACAAAACGCAACACTGTCAGATGTATGTTCCTATGGCTTTTGTGTTTCAAAATTCCCGTGTCTTGAAAGGAAGGGGAAAGATTTTCAGTGTTAAATGTCATTTCCCTTCATGTTAGATATGCCTCTGATTGGGAGCTTGATTCGTATCTTGCAATACATGGAGGGCTGTGGGAAGAGATCTGTTGATGACTCAAAGGAGTGCGAGCAAAAGGAGACTGAGAGGACAGATGTAAACGAGGAGGATTTTCATTTAAAAATTTTGAAGGATATTTGCTGTGAATTACTCTCCAATGTGCTTCAAGAGCTGACTAAGGTATGAATAAACTTCTAAGAGGGATTTGGGCAGGGTAGGTGAGAAAAAAGACTCTGAGAAGCTGCATACTAGAAATACATTAGAGAATGGATCCCAAGTTGAGTAACAGCATGTGTGTATGCTGGCAGGACACAGGCTTTCTGAGGTGTGTGCCTTCAGGGCCAAGGTCCTTTATGTTAAATTCTCTAGCTGTGTGTCACCATTTCTTATCAATTAAAACAAGTTTAAGAAAAGAGAAAAACATCAATATATAAACTCATTTTCTCAGCTGCACTTTATTATGGGAGCATTCAGATTAAAAGACTTGTGATGTGTGAGCTTCCACACCTTTTGGTATTAGCTACATCTGGCATTCTCAACTGTGAGTTCTGCTGTTACCCATTGTTTGAGAACTAAGCACATACTGTAGGCACTACACCATTTTGCCTTCTTTCAGCAACTGTTTGTGACATGCTGGTTGTATTTCTTGTTTTGTTTTCCAGGAAAATACATTAGAAGGACTACACCAGGGGCATTTAAATGAAGAGATGTGTTCCTGTGCGTTTCAGAACCTCTTACCTCTGTATTACACATCGGTAAGTATATGACAAGGTCTTCAACATGGCTGGAAAAAGTAATGCTTGGGTGGCAATACTTCTCAGAGGCAGATGGGACAGAATTGCCCAGACACAGACTATCTGCCATTCTAGATAGTCTTACCCTCACTGTCTCTCCTGACTTGCTTGAGCCAGAGCTGATGCATACATCAGCTGATGTAAGAGTCAAACTGTGCTGCAAATCTATGCTAGCTGAAAATTTGTCCTGTACACTTTGTAGAATAATTATTCTTAGTATTTTCCATAGGGAGCTTACGTATTTTTAAACTATAAAATAGGAGTTTGGGGAAGGCAATACAGTTTCAAAATTTAGACCAACTGAAATTGTGGGGTTTAGCAGAAGCGTGTCTCCTGTGGAGCGTAGGAATTTAGTGTTCCATTCAAGTCGGGTTTTGTTTTGGTGTTTTCCTTTGTTTGTGTGTGTCTCTTTACAATTTATTTCCAGGTGGAAAGCTTCCTTGAAGTTCTGCGTGAGTCTGATCAGACACTTGCTGACAATCTAGAGAAACGTTTCCCAAGCCTGAAGGTTCATGCCTAAGAATATACGTGAAATATTGTCCTTCTTTGGAATGAAGATTTTTGGCTGTTTCATTTTACAGTGTTTCAGAAATCAAGTTTCCAGTAAATGCAGGAGAATGAGGCAACCTCCTTACCAAGAGGTGGCTTTTGAGAAATGCTGCAGGTAGCCCCGATGAACCTAGGATTAATCTGGTCTGCATGGGAAGTAAATTGCTGTAAATTCAGTGCGGCTTCTTCCATCTTGTTTGCTCTGGCGGTGAGAGCCTGTTGATTTGTCATTGCACTTCTGCACTGTAGTTTTATTTGAGTAAATCCTGGTTCTGTGCTTTTCAACTGAAGTTGAAACAGCAAAATTAATTAAATGCACTGAGTAGTTTTGTAACATGATGCTCGTTTCTTCCAAATTGTTGTTGGCAAAAAGAGGTTTGATCAACACGGAATCCCAGATGTCCTTTAAGAACCTGATAAAAATGGGTTGTTTGGGGTTTTTTTCTTTTTTATTTTCTCTTTCAGATCAGTACCTTGAGCAGATAATGTAGCAGAAATATTTCATCCTGCTCCTTTAAAAATCTTCATGCTTCTCACACTGAAGCCTGTTCTGCAGTGCAACGCTGAGTTGTGGTGTCTAGGTCCTGTGCAGTTGAAAGGATTTGAGAAGTGGTGGTCTATGCTGCAGCTTCCAGTCATTGCAGCCAGTTATCTGGTGATAGAGTTGTAGGGTAGGTTTGGATTAATCCATGGCATGCTTGAAAACTTTAGGAGTTTAACACAGACAGTTTGTGTGTGTTAGGAATTATATGTGAATGATGTGAGAAATGCCATGTTAGCCTCAGCTTTTCGGGGCTGAGTGTTAGGTCACTTGGCAGTAAATACAGTTTACAGTCTTTTAAAAATCCCACATTTAATTTTGATATAACTGCTCTGCATTGTTAGTTTGGGTGCCTGCACGCAGTGCAGCCAGCATTTTCTGTGTCTGAAAAGACAGTATGGCAACAGATCAGCTTCACTGTTTCTGTAAATGAGAGTGGTTTATTAGGCTTGAGATTTAAAAGAAGATGGGACCCAGATCACAGAGAATAACGTAGTACCACATCCACGCATTCCCTGCCTCTCCAGTTTTTTACAGACTTTCAGTATTGTGCTGGGATGTGTTTTGTTTGCCCCAAGTTACCGGTACATGTGGTAAAATACAGTGTGTGTATTTGTATATCACCTTTTCAGCTAAACTTCTGGTTTTCAAAAACAGAGCAATGTAATCATTCCCTTGGGCTGCCAGCAGCATCTTAGGTGTTGGTGGGGAATTTATAAATACCTGACTAATGCCACCAAAAATAAGTACCATGGTTTCTATCAATTTTTGTATGCTGTGTTCCTTGGAGAAAGCCGCTCATTGTGAATAGGATGACAGCATTTTTCATAATACTTTGACACGTTTTGGGTATTTTCTTAAAACTACAAGTTTGTAATAAAGGTTCTTTTTAAAAAACAACCAAAGTGTGTGCTTTCCTTCATTCTGAGTGTCAATTTGATGTCTAAGCCACTGGAAATGTCAGTTACTCTCAGTTTTGTCTGTAATTTGTAAAATGAAAATTGAACCTCTTCATCGTGTCAGTGTCCTGTAGAGTACTTTGTCCTTTGCTGGCTATTCATGTTAACTCCTCCTCGCTTTCTTTGCTTCGTCCTTTCTATGGTGTGGGATTTAACCTGCCTCCTGTCCAGTTGTTGACATTTTTGCTGTATCATAACTGTCTTTCTGATAGCCCACCACAGTTAAGAGGTATTTTTGGTTTGTGTCTAATGAAATTTGTTGCAGTAGTTGTTTAACGCACGGAAAAGCTGAGGCAAGATCTGTTGTTTTTGTTTTATTCCTTCTTTTCATTACACAGCTATCCAGTGTTGGCTGTTTAGTCGTTGAACGTGGTGGTATCACTAATGACAGGTAGGTGAGATGTGTCATGTAAGTGATAGAATTGCTGCCTAAGCAAATGATGCCAGACACTGTCATACAGCGGCAAAAATGGTCAATGTTATTAGTAAGTGGGAAAATAGCTGGGTCCCGTCCACTCACTCTTGCGCAATAGAAGAAGTTGTAGAAACATGTCTTCTCAGCATTGCTTCAACAGAATGAGAATCCAAGTGTTCTGGGAATTTGATTCTGATACACCCAGTGGAATGGAGGGAGGCTGGATTGCCCCTTTGTCCCAGCAAACAGCTACTACTGCACAGTCCATGCAGTTTGGATGGGACACCATTGTCTTTAGGACTAAGGCTTGTGCCAGACTGAATGCAAGGTGAATGTGTTGTGGTTTTGGCTTCCAGGTGTGGAAGACACTGTTTGTGGTGGTTGTGGGTGAATGAAGTGTTTGAGAATGGTGCATGTCTATTTCATCATCTTGCCAGCAGGGATCTCCCTTAGCCTGTGCTTCCTCAATATCATTGGTCTGGATTTTTTTGGTGGTGGAGGGGTTTTGGGAGGGGAGTGAATTTTGGGAAGGTTGTGGGAGTGTTTGGTTTTCTGGTAGAATTTTTTTTTTTTGTTTTCTAGCCATTGTTTGACACTGACCAGCAGTCCAGACCTCTCTGCACTAGTGAATTCTGAATGGATATCTGTCAGTACAAGCAGGCAAGCAGCTTTCTTCCAGACAAAGATCTGATTACCTCCATAACGTCCACATTTGGGGAAAACTGAGGAGTACTTGTCACTGCTTTGTGCAGACCTCTGAACAAAAGGCCGTATCTGAAGCATTGAGCTAAACTAACAGGAACACAGTTCCACTCAGACAGAGCTGCATGTGAACTGTGGCATGAGAACACCTAGAAAATAGAGGTAGTTATAAGTCTGGAGGGTCTTAACTTTAAATTTGGATTATTAGATATTGAATAATTCCACTCAAAGATCAGATTCTAACATTGTTTTGATTCATGTTTCCTGTACATTTGGCATCTTTATTCCATAGCCCTTTCTCCTGCTGAGGCAAAGCACCATAATACCAAAGAAATTTGGTGTGTGAGGAAAAAGAAGCAATACCAGAATGCTTCATCCACTCCCATGACCGCATGAGGAGGTTGTTGCTGCTCTTGGTATCCTAATGCATGCCCAGCATTAGTGTCGCAAACCTGCCTGTTCTGATGGAGTGAACTGTGAAACTGAATGTGCTGGCAAGTTCATTTCTGTACTTTTACATATTCAGCCCACTCTGCTTTCTGACTTTTCAATTATTACATTTTTAGTTCATATTTCCTTGTAACTGGTATGTGTGGTGATTCCTTTTTCCGTGAATTGTGCTGGTACTGACCTGTTACAGCTGCCTTCCGCTGTAACTAAGCTGAATGCAAACAAAAATACTATTACACTCCTACAATGTTGTAACTCCGGCCGTCCTCACAGCTCCTTACACTGCCATGAAGACCTAGGGGTATGTTACTGAGTTTTGTTTGTTTGCTTTGAACGTGTGCTCTTTCCTACTGGCCTTACTCTGGCTGTTGCTGAGAGTTACAAAAGCTGCAGTATCTCTGTTAAATTTTTCACTCAAAAATTTACTTTTAGAGCAGAATCCCTTGGTCACAGAATATTGTTAGTGTATCTTTTATTTTCTCCTAAAAATTAAATGTTGACTGTTTGTCCTTTTTAATGCCTGCTATTCACTTACATTTTTGTTCTGGATGATGATGAAATTCATGTGCTCTGACAACCTCAGTGAGGAAGGAAGAACCTGCTACACCTGGGGCAAGGACCAATCTGCTGTAATACTATCCAATTTCTCAAAAATCCTTCATGTGAAGACAAACAGAAGCAGTGAGCAGCTGGGCATTTGCTCCCTAGTCACAGCCGTGTGTGTCATGTGCCCCTTCACCGGGGCTAACAAGGCGTGTGCTGAGTGAAACAGACATCGCAAAGTTGGTAAAGTAAACCAGATTGTTCTCAGTAGCTATCGACAGAGGTTTTGCAGTGAGAAATACTAATTCTATTCCTTCTTCTATTTGCTTCCTTGATTCAATAATTTTCTCTTTAAAAGAAGTTTTATAATGCTGAGATCGGTAAGAGAATAGTTTTGCTTCTGAGTTATTATTGTGAAGAAAATGGACAAGCCTGGTAAAACTCACTGTGGTTCTGCTTTTCTTTCTTTCCTTTCTTCCCGTCTGTCTTCTCGTCTTTCTTCCCATCTTTGTTAGCGGCATGTCTACATGATCGCTCAGGACGTCTGAGGTGATGCTGTGTAGGATCACAGTAGGATGCTGTGAAGAGAAGCACGGCAGTAAACAGTACAAAAAACTGGAGGCGTTACGACACAGGGGGTAACGGTGCGTGTGATGTCGAAGGGGAACAGTATTAAATGCCAGTAGCAATGGCATTCTGGATCTGCCCACATGGAATAGCTCGTGTGCAGTCATGCATCAAAAAGACACAACATTGATTATGTTTTCTATTTTCAAAGCTGAATCCCCTTCGTAGTTTTTCACACGAACATGGAAATGAGACAAGTTTAAGGTGAAGGGATGCTCTTGCCCTATAGCAGGTGAGCCAGCTAGTATTGCTTCTTTCTTTAAGTATTACATTTTTTAAACTATTATTCCCACCTCGACCCTGATCCTGTTGTTGCTGGCTTGTTGAGGTCTCTAGGAGCTGTTTTGTGATGAGGTGAGGCCGTTTCCAGTGCTGTGTGCCCTTGCCTTGCACAGATCTTGAACCTGCCAAAGTGGAGATGTGAAGGCAGAGTCCTACAGGGTTGGTGCACATTGGTCTGAAGTGGGCACAGCAGACCAAGTGTACTTCTGGTTCTGACAGCTAGTTAGGTGTTGATGGGAAGCAGCTCCTGCCTGCTGCCGGCCTTCCAAAAGTCATGGCAGTCTGGCGAAGTCCCCACTGACTGGAAAAGGGGAAACACAGCTCCTATTTTCAAAAAGGGTAGGAAGGAGGAGCCAGGGAGCTACAGGCCAGTCAGTCTCACCTCTGTGCCCGGTAAGATCATGGAGCAGACAGGGGCCTACAAAAAGGCTGGGGAGGGACTTTTTGGGCTGTCAGGTAGCGACAGGACTAGGGGGGATGGAGCAAAGCTGGAGCTGGGTAGATTTAGACTGGATATGAGAAGGAAGTTCTTCACTGTGGGAGTGGTGAGGGCCTGGAATGGGTTGCCCAGGGAGGTGGTTGAGGCCCCATAACCTGGAGGTGTTTAAGGCCCGGCCGGATGAGGCTCTGGCCAGCCTGATCTAGGGTGGGGTGTCCATGCCCATGGCAGGGGGATTGGAACTGGATGATCCTGTTGTCCCTTCCAGCCCTGACTGATTCTATGATTCTGTAGTGACTTACAGTGGAGAAGGTACTTCCATCTTAAAGCCTGTGTTGCAGGTGCTTAGAACTTGCAGAAAACAATATGGATGTGTTCCCATGTGACTTGGTCTGGGTGATCCTGCTGTGGCAGGGGGATTGGGCTAGGTGATCATTTGAGGTCCTTCCCTAATGATTCTATGATTCTATGTTTTCACTGGAGACCAAAACCCTGCTCAGTCTGTAACAGCTGTCAGTATATGAGTAGAGACCTGCAGTGCAAATACTTCTGTATTTTTATATTAAAACGTATGTGATTAATACATTGTGTTACCACTGGGATTAAAATCCAAGGCTCGATGTAACACACCCATACACCCAGGGTAGTATGTTGTGGAGCATACATGTGGAGCAGCTGTGGTGACATACATGATAGGTGTGTTTGTGCTTGTAGTAACTGGTGTCCTGTGTTGTTGACACTCCCCCAGTTTCTGTCCCTTCATCCAATTTCCAAGGAAACCAAGAAAAGGAAATGCACCCTGACACTCCGTGTTGCAGTGGTGGTAGTTATTTATTCTGCGCTTTAGGCGACGCAAACTCCACTTTAATTTTGCAGTGCGCTTGTACCAATATTACTTTTGTTGTCACGCACGTCATTTTTGGTGACAGCTCTGTTTAAAGAAGTTGTAACTTTAACAAGCCATCTGTTAACCTTAAATAGAAAGAAACTGCAGTTGCCAATTACACTAATGAAATCACAAAAATAATTTCCTGGTTGCCAGTTGTAGATCAGTCACCCTATCTTCTGTCAATAGGAGGATATTGAAACACACAGGAAAATCCATGCACACTTTTGTCCCGCCCTGCTATACAGCCACCGTGTTGTATTTTAGTGCAGCACGTTGTTATTAGCCACTGATGTCAGAAGGTTCTGTGTTTCATTAAAAACCCTCTGTAGTGCCCAAACTCTTTTATGTAACATCACAGGATTTCCACATTAGTCAGGTACAAAGGCTAAGCACAGATACTGTGGAAAGACATTTCGAGTTTATGCCAGCCTGATTATTTAGAAGAGATTTTGATTTCATGAGTTAAGAAAGTAGAAAGAGAGAAGCAGCGCTTCCGATTAAATGTGAATGAGCAAAACTGCAAGAGAAATTAATTTTGTCATTTGGAATAAGGCCGTTGGAATGGCTGACTGGAAGGAGAGGAGAATCACAGATCATTGCGGATTGGAAGGGACCTCGAAAGATCATCTAGTCCAATCCCCCTGCCACAGCAGGATCACCTGGACCAAGTTGCACAAGAACACATCCAGGTGGGTTTTAAACCTCTCCAAAGAAGGAGACTCCACAACCCCACTGGGCAGCCCCTTCCAGGACTCTGTCACCCTCACTGTGAAGAAGTTCCTTCTCATATTTATGTGGAACCTCCTATGTTCCAGCTTACACCCATTGC
>JAOXOE010000441.1:8618571-8683177 GCA_028565055.1 Phoeniculus purpureus | reverse complement strand
CTGAGAGGGTGGTTAGATACTGGAATGGATTGCCCAGGGAGGTGGTGGTGTCACCATCCCTGGAGGTGTTTAAGGAATGAGTGGATGCGACGCTTAGGGATCTGGTCTAGCAGCTAGATACTAGGATAAAGGTTGGACTCGATGACCCTGGGGGTCCTTTCCAGCCATGATGATTCTGTGATTCTGTGATTGTTACAGTTTCAGTTAGAATAGTTCATAGGTCACTAACATTTTCACTGAGCAAGAAGGGAAAGGATAAACTGTCCCTTTTGGGGCAGGGATCACTAGATGAACAGGGGAATGGCAAGAAATTTCAGTTTCTCACAACAAAGACTTTGTCTTGCTGAAATAAAGGGAGATGGTTCCTAGCAGAGCCAGGACAAGAAAATAGGTATTTCAGTGTCCAAGGATGCAGTTCATTTGATGCCATATAGGATTTTCAGAACAACCAATGGACTCTCAGAACTTGGGTTCCTAATTGCTTTTGAAAATCCTTCTATGGGCTTGATTATGTTTTGGCATTTAAATACCTCTAAAACCAAATTGCTTCTTGATCCTTAAGCTTTGTCTGCTTATCCTGGCCTTTATTTAAGTGACAATTCAATCAGTGCTGGATATGGCCATGTTAGTATTCAGATATTGTCTCTGCTGCTCCCAAAGTGGGAGAGGAAAGATGGTGGAGTGGATGCAGCTTTGCATTAATTGTTTTATCTTAATGCAGTATCTGTCTTTTTAACTGGTTACCAACTGAAGCTTTGCCTGGTCTCACATATTAGATGTTTCTCTGTGTTGTTGATGCAAACATTCAAAACATTAACATGTCAGTGTAGATTTTCATGCTTTGTTATTAGCTCAAGGAAACCTATCAGATGTGATGAGGAAACTATGTGCATGTCCTCACTTTCCCATCTCAAACTGGCACTGGGGAACTCAATCTCATTTAGTTTTGCTTGTGAGGGGGTTGACCTTTGTGATTTCCAGATGATTCCTTCCACAAACCTTTTAAAAATAGAGATTAGAAGGTCCTAATAGCAAATATGGTGATTGTAATAAAGAGGTGGCTCCTACGGCAAAGGTTTTACAACCTGAATGTAAGATAGACATTTGTTGTTATGTTTATTTAGTGAAATTAATTTCATGTGATTAATGATATGATGTATGTGATTATGTCCATTTTTGCACCAAGTAAGTGAAGGACACTTTAGAGTATAAGTTAGGAATTTGGATAGAACAGAAATGTTTTACATTTCATTTTACATTTTACCTAAATTACATTTTAATCTACATTTTATTTAAATAGCAGAAAGATTTTACACTTAATCTAAGCTGGCAGCACGTAGGAGTATTAATTAGAAATTTGGATGGAGCAGAAATACTTTACATTTTATCTAAATGCAAGGTCTGATAGAACAGGTCCCAGCACAAACCCTTTCCCACTGTAGAAACACTGAACAGCAGATGATGCAAACAAAGGGAATACAGGATCAATGGCTTCATAGCACACTCAAATCTGTCTTGATCTCTGCCTGCCATGCTCTTGGTGGGGTTGTCATTGCTGGTGGTGCTGCTGTCTCCTGTCCTAACTAGTGTAAGCAATAGAGATATAATGTGGCTCATCACAACATTTTGTTCTGTTTCAATTGCAGGGATTGAACAAAAAATAGAAAACAGTTCTAATCTGGGGTTGGGGTGTGTGGTATTTTTACCTCACTATCAGTAAGCAAACAGGGCAGTAATTACACCAGCATAAATTTATGGGGGCTGGGTATAGCCAAATAAAGCATTAAGTACTTCTGTTCATGTTTATGTTTGAAAATGCTTCTGCTGGGCCCTGTTTATGGTTTCCAGGGAAAAAAAATAGAAAGCAAGAGGAATCCCATCTTCAGCAAGGCTGCTACGAAGCCAATTATTTTCTGAAGGATCCCATGTTGTTCAGTCTACTGCACAAAATGCTGTGGCTCCAATGGTGTACAGTAGCTCCATCGGCTTACACAGGTGTCCTATTTCTTTTTAGCATTATCTGATCTATATTTCAATAACAGCTCAACCCTGTTTCTTCCCCAATCTGTGGTTTTTTTCTACTGGTTTATTCTCCTGATGGAGAAATATCAGTTTGTGTATGGGTCATTGCACTAGTTCCCGATACTTTCCATGTCAAGCAATCAGGTGTTTCACTCAACACATGAGGACATACTGGGCTGTTTCCCTTCTATACAGACTTATTTCCTGATGCCTAGATAAATTCAGAAGGTGCCTTTGCTTCCCACATGTTGGCAAATCCCATAATGATAATGAAGTAGTAAATTCAGACTGCAGAATTAACTTCTCAGTAAAACAGAGGGGAGATACTGCAGATTCATGTGTCCTGAGAGCACTTTTCCAGGCTATTTACTGAGCCAGAAAGGTAACACATCATCTATTTATGGGCTTTGTGTTTGAATTATTTTTTCACAGACATAAAATCAACTTGCTCTTTGGGCTTAAGAAATGCTCTGTGTGTGTGTGTGTGTGTGTGTGTGTGTGTGTGTGTGAGAGAGAGAGAGAGAGAGAGAGAGAGAATGTGTGTGCGTGTGTGTGTGTACACGTATACAGAAAAGTTTGTGTTTCTAGAGATGTGTGTAGTTAAGCATAGCCAGAGAGCAGGTCATTATGGGACTTTGCTTGTTTGTGATGGGTTTATATCTTAACAGCCACCAAAACACATCGAAATCTTACTAAAATGATTAACAGGGAAAGAAAGATATTCTCCATTTAAAAAAAAATTGTGTTCTACATCATGGAAGTACATCGTAAAACACAGAATGTTTTCAGATTATAGAATCATAGATTGGTTTAGGTTGGACCAGTCCTTAAAGGTCATTTAGTTCTGAACCCCAACATCAGATTGTTCAAAGCCCCAACCAGCCTAGCCTGGAACACTTCCAGGGATGAGGCATCCACAACTTCTCTGGCCAACCTGTTCATAACCACCCTCATAACAAAAAAAGAGTCTTCCTTATATCAAATGTGATTTGTATGGTCAGTTCACTAGTGATTTAGGGATATACCTCTCTACAGCCAGGAAGGGTAGTTTCTGGAGTGTTACAACATCCACAAAAGAGGCAAAGGCTTGCCCTGGGAAACATCATGAGATGTTTTGTAGGAAAGAATATGAAGCAACTAAATGGTTAGATTACAAAACAGAGTATAGGTAGGGCAAATGCTTTAATGTCTATTTTCATTGAAGTGACCTAGCTGAGTATCTGGAAAATTGTACTTCTGATGAGGGAGAAGCTTTGAAGAAGAGAGAGAGTATCGTAGCCCAACCAAAAGCTAAGTGCTGGTGGCTAGTGGACAAGACAAACTTTTGGTAGTATTTTAGGGTTTTGTGGGATTATATCCATCATGAATGCACATGTCACAGGGTGTCACAGGGGATGAGGGGGATGAAGTCCAGCTGGGAGGGGAGCAAGGAACTGGCCTGGAGGAAGTGCAGAGCTGTAGCAACCTATTGTTTGTCTCTGGTTTTCAAAAGTGCCTGGTGGCTCTCAGTGGATGGTCTCAGTACCCATAAGTATCTGATTTCCAGGGAGCACTTACAGAATATCTGCTATATTCTATGATATCTTCCAATGGCCTACCATAAATTGTAGTATCCAAAGTCACCAATCGCCTCAAAGTCTTGTGTGTGGGTAATGGGCATTTTCTGGATTATTCTAAATTCTACCTGAGTCACTAATGAGTTCAGATAAAGATTTTTACCATTAGGTTTATTTAAAGCCAATTGCTGTTACATTTTCCCAGAGTAAAACACTCCCAGAACCATCAGCAAGCAATACATTGATTTTAAATCAGCAAGACTGCCATTGATCTTAGCAGCTATTTATTGCACATGTTCCCAGCAGCCACTTTTTAACAGAATTTTAACAATTTAGTAGGGTCACTTGAAGGTCCTGAGTGAGGCAAAGGAAGATTTGTCTCTTGCAGGAAATACCTACCTGAGACAGTGCCTTCACTCACAATCATAAGATGCACAATCATAAGTGGGGCATGTCTCATGTTTTGGTGAATCCTCCATGATTCATTTTCAAGACATCCATAGTTCTTACTGTATATATATATATACACACACACACACACACACACATACACACACACACACACACACACACAGAGTTTCACTTCTGCACTTCTGTCTTATTAAATCACTGAGCTAGCTACTGTCAGCCCTAGGATAGAGAAACCATTAGCCTGGTGCAGGACATCCACCCTTACATTAGAAATACTGCTGTAAGAACAACTAGTCTGTGCCTCTCCTTCTGCTTTATTTCCTATAGAACATGGCCTTTGAGTTAAAGTCTTGCACCCAAAAGACCATTATTAGTTTGGTTATGCCAGTTCTGGTGGTTTGACAGGGAACACGCAAAACTACATTTGTTAACCAATGTCACACTATTTTCTTGCCTGTGATCTCAGCTACAAACAGGTCACACAGACGTGCTGGCAAAAATAAGAGGAACAGGAAAGGAATAATGATTGTAAAATTGTTAAGAAAAATGTTGGTTTATCATAGAACTGAAAGTGCTAGGTTTGGAGACGTGGCTGCTGTATGCTCTGTCAGGCAGGTACCCTGCCTTCCACACCAGATGAGCCTTGGCCAGCTGGCACCTTTCTGCTCTGAAATTGCTGCACACACAGCAATTCCTGTTGGAGCTGTACACTCCTGTGTCCATGTGGGCAGGCATCCTCATCCCCATTGGCATGGCTGTGTCTGCTGAAAAACAGTCACACTCTGAATGGCACTGCAGGGCACAGAGACCCTCACTGTCGTCTGTGGCCTTGGGTCAGACAGACAGAGGTGCCAGCCCTGCTGACAGGGTTCCTGAGGTTTGTACAAAGAGCACAACCACGATTTGCTGTACCTCTTACATATGCACCATGCACGTTACCTAAAAGCTACAGGTAGCATCAACACTTGACAGGTACCTGTAGTATTAGTCAAGACTTGTGAGAGTGCTGTGGTTGTATTTCTTTGTGTACTAGAGGCTGCAACAGACTCCAGCAGATAAGGAAAAATGAGGGCAAGCCAGCAGTCTGTGAATATGTGGTGGCAAACCTCCACAGCTGGCATTAGGATGGACCTGGCAGATGTTTTGAGCCGCTCTGTCAAACTTATGTGTTACAGCAAGGACCAGATGAATAATATGATTGTGCCATTTCCTGCAACCTTTTAGGAGGCCTTGATTATGCGGAGGGGTGGAAGTACTGGGTATGACAGACAGCAAGAGGGAAGGTGAGACACAGAACATTCCAGTAAATATGAATTACATGTAACCTGAGCTTGCAGCCAGCTCCTCTGCTGACTCGCCAGATGATCATGAGCATGTTTCATATTTTTCACCGCAGTCTGCATGAGGAAACAATAGTTGAAAGGTGTCTTTAAATCTGGTTTTCCCTACTTAACAAAGTAAGCTTGAATACAGTTAAAACCACCCAAAATATATCCTTTTTGAAAATCCATCATTTTAGCTGTGATTAAGTGAAACTGTAGTGCTTGGGGGTAGTAGCCCAGAGGCAGCTGAAAGGGTAGCTGGTGGGTAGGGAAGGCATTTGAAGCAGAGCTCCACTGTGATTGCAGCAGGGGCTGCAGGCATGCTGCTCCAGAGCTGGACGTGCTGCTGAATTTCTGACTAATACCCGGATGGGGCTTTTTGGACCTTCACAATGGTACCACAGTTCCCTGTCTCCATGGAAACTGGTTTTTGAAAAGGCAGTAGTTTAAAAAAGTGAATTGAAACCAAAACTTGCACTTTGTTCCTGGTGCTGGGGTTCCCCTGGGAACAGGGAAATTCTTCTGGAGGCTGGCGTGCTTCCTCAACCCCCAAATTCATGTTCCACTTCCTGAGACAGCTAAAGTCAGATTAACACCTGGTTTTTCCACAGATACAGACAGAAACTACAATAGCTGTTAAGTCAGCAGGAGAGGCCCCCAGATAGCGTGAGAGGGACCAAAACCCGTGTCAAAGTATCAGAGTGTGGTCTGTCCCTCCTGGTGTTACATGGCCCACCAGGGACAGCTGCAGGGTGTGCAGGAAAATTGTGCACAGCTCATACAGGTTCATCTGAGAGGGAAGAACTACTGCCGCAGACATTTCTTTAAACTGCTTTGTTTTCTGCAGTCTTGCCAAAGCCCAGCTAGAGGAGCAAACACTTCTAGGATGTTATTGAAGGATCAGGTTCACAGTGAGGGAGAGGTCTTTCCCCTGCATATGTGTTAGGCATACCTGGCTGCTGGGCCTTTCACAATCTAATTCAAACCCAGCAGAGATGGGGGTAACCAAAAAAGCCCTTTCTTTGTATGTGTGGGCTATAAAAGGGTCCTTGTTGAAAATGACTTTGTCTTAGAGCCTACAGTTCAGGCTTGGCTGCATTCGTAACACTCTGGCTGGGTTATACTTGGTTCCGTGAGAAAATAATCCTGTCATTTTAGGACTCTTACTGCAAAGATCACGTATGGGTGGTACAGATGTCATTTTAATGGTCAGCATTTATACATCGCTGCCCAGCATTAGGGAATCACACAGGAATCTTGACACTAACTCACCTGGGAACAGCAAAGCAGTTGCAGCTTGTATTTTTAGCCCTGGAGGCATCACCGGAACCTAAAAGCCCTTTGCAGAGGTTCAGTGGGGACAGGTTCTTCACCTGCTATCCCTCCTGTCTTCCTTTATCTTATCATTGTGCCCACGTAAGTCTCTGTGGGACTCCACTGAACTGAAGATTAAAAACGGAGGGCTGAAAGAGTCCATGATGGGGGCAATGAGCAGCCTGAAGTGGACAAAAGAAGGGGGGTAGGTTTTGAGTGAACTTTGCCACTGGTGAAATACTCACTTAACTACTTTTCTGGAATTTCAGGGAGCCCTACATAGGGCATACCCTAAGTGCAGCCCACACAGACACCTAATTAGCAGGTGCCAGGGTCCAGGATGTGAATCAGTGTAATTAAT
This sequence comes from Phoeniculus purpureus, assembly GCA_028565055.1. Taxonomy (NCBI): domain Eukaryota; kingdom Metazoa; phylum Chordata; class Aves; order Bucerotiformes; family Phoeniculidae; genus Phoeniculus; species Phoeniculus purpureus. The sequence goes on along the minus strand of JAOXOE010000441.1, from coordinate 8,676,191 downwards.
CTCCATATACAATTGGCAGAAGGAAGTGAAGACTCCCCAAGGGAAGACCTAGAAAGCCAAGTAATTCTAAAGAGCTGGAAAGACAGGGCACAATGTTTCCTTCGCTCTCTGAAATTTGAGCACCCAAAACCCACTCCCTCATCACATCCTGAAATAGCAAATTCATGTTTAGGACAAAGAAGTGGAGGAACAAAAACATTACAGTTTCATACAGTTCTGACCCAGTAAAATCAGTACAAGTGAGCAGCTGGGCTTTTCCCAGCAAACAGCACTGCTCCATTATCATGTGGCCATGCGAGATTGCCTGGACCTCTCACAGAATCACTGAACATAAGGAAGGGACCTCGAGCATGTTTGGAAAAAAGAAGTGAGGCAGGATCCACATGCAACTCCTTTTGATAACTAGTAGTGTGCCAACACATCAAGAAAAGAGAGACGGGACCATAGCTTAGGACAGCTCCTAGCATTGCTCTCTGACCTGGAATAGCTCTTTTTTGTCTGTGAATGTCCAAAATGCTGCAGCACACAAATGGGGTAGCAGCTCCTTTCTGAACCACACTTCCCCTGTGCTTCACCTGTTTTAGGCTGGAAGGCATAGCCTTGAATTTAGGACAGCATTTCATTACCATCAATATCTGTGATAGCAACCTCAATCATTTTCCTCTGCCACCTTTAGTCAGATTTCTTAACATTTCAATATGCCATCAAGCCATTAGATTTCCAAGTACTTTGGTGTTTGTGTCTTGTGAGTCTGGGCAGGAAGGACAAATGCTTCAAATAGAGGGCATGAGTCTCCTGATGGGAAGAGTTGATGCTAGAGCTGGTGCAAATCCTTTCTATTTGATGCTCCAAGGCTTGACCACAGAGAGTGGTCAAGTAGAGAGTGAAAGCAAGAAGAGATTTTAGGTTAAGCAGCAGGGCAGTAGCACCAGGCTGACACAACAAGGCTGCTTGGCTGCCTCTCAACCCACCTCACCGTCCTAGGGAGGAAAGACAGCAAGCTCACGTTTGTCACTGTAAAGGCTCTGTCCTAGGAACATGAAGATGTGAGTAATTGAATCATAATTTGTTGTTCTTGCAAGAATGGGAATATTTGAAGCTCACTTAGGCCTTTTTTTAGCTCCTCCAGAGATATACCTTAAAAATGTCCAAGCTTCAGACATTTGTCTATGGGCAAAATACAGAGGAACACTGGAAATAAGATCAGTAGCAGGCAAAACTGGCATTAACTGATGCTTTTGGAAAAAAAATCAGTCCCTGAGAAACTGGTTACCAGTGGTTTCATCCCCTCTTGCAGTGGCTGTCTCTGACTACCTTACCAGAGGGTTGATTTCTAGCAGGCAGTTTTCATTTTAGAAGATATTACAGCTGTGGTACCTAGCCACTGGGCCATAGCCAGTCTGCTTGTCCTGTGCCTCACCTTCTGCCAGAGTGAGTTGGTTAAACTAGAATTTTTATTGGAGATTTCTAGCTAAAGAAGAAAAATTATTTTACAGAAAAGGATCCAGATGGTGCCTACAAACTCCTGTCCATCTTACGAGACAGCTGTAGGAGGCCAGTCATTTTAAAATTCCTATTTTGGCAGTGGAGAATTAGACAGCGTTTGGGAACCAAAGTCTCACGTGGTTATTCAGAAAGCATGTTAGACTACGCTCCAAAGTCACTCTTACCGATCAAGTAAATAACATGTCCATGCAGTTATCTTCTGTACTTCTGCTAAGTGCATTGCTAAGCTGGCTTTCTCCTAATCTTTCTTCCACAAGGCAAAACATAACGCAAATACACCGTAACGAAGATCTGTGTACCCTTTAGGAGAAGTCCAAAGTGCTTGTCTGCTCTATTATCTATATTGCCATGTTGGATAAATGGTTTGAATTTTTTTCCCCGCTTGGCACAAAGGAAGCTGTTTGTCACCAGGTTCATGCAGCATCTGAGACAAAGTCAGCAAGTGTCCAAAGTGTAACGGACTAGCACAAACAACTGAATCAGGGTTTAGATCAAGGCAGCATTTGGGAAGCTTAAAGAAGAGATTTTAAATGTAGCTTCATTGCTGAAAAAAGTTTTATTTTTTTTCCTTTTAAGTTTTTAAAACTTCTGGAAGCAGCTTTAAAGCAGACAAGAGGTAATGGTTTCATACTGAGGGATAGTAGTGGAGACCCTATCCCTGGCAGTGTTCAAGGCCAGGTTGCATGAGGCTTTGAGCAACTTGGTCTGGTGGAAGGTGTTGTGTCTCTGCCCATGGTAGAAAGGTTGGAACTAGACAACCTTTAAGGTCCCTTCCAACCCAAACCATGATTCTATGGATGGTCAACATTCAGTTGTTTCCCTGAGGCGGAATTGGCCAGAAGGTTGACAGCATGGGTTTGCTGTGAAGTAAATGTGCTGAAATCAGCTCATGTGTCTGTGCAGAACTGCTGACTTCAGGGCATGCTATCAGTGTCTGCTTTTCATCTCATGATAGCTCACGTATGTTTGTGCTGCTGCTGTGAAAAAATACAGCTCTGTTAGCAGTTCAGGCTAACTCTGTAGCTGCATGAAGGTGTGGTACACTGTCCAGCAGGGACGGTCAGTGCACTAGCTTTAGCGTTTTGTTTTGAGTAATTAATGGGAACAAGGATTTACTTCAGCTTGGGCTGGAATTTCTGTGTTTTTGATTAACTCAGAGATGAATGGCTGCTTTCTAGCCGGGTCTTATAAACTGAGAAGAAAAAGTCCCATCAGCTCAATCCTCTCCTCAAGGCTGGATATGGCAATGTGTCTGATAATGCCGAAAAACAGAATGGCAAAAGGACTAGGAAACTTTGAGCCCTGTGAGAAGTACTTATGCCCTCTTGCAAACAGTCTTCTTATTAGGGGGTCGTTGGAAACACTTATTCATTGCTGTCAGTGGCATAGTCCGTAGTTGCTGCTGTGCAAGCAAAGAGCTCTGGGGAACCCAAGGGACAGTCCTTCTGTTTGGATTAACATTCTGCTTCCCACAATGTTATCAGACAGGGCAATGATTAGAGAATATTGCACTTGTAGAGATACATGAGCTGTTGTGTCTCAGCAGAACGTGAGGCATAGCTGGGAGCAGGGAAGGGAACAGATACCAGATTTGCACTTATCTTGTCTGAATTTTTAAGTCTCGCTTCTTCTACAAACTTCCTGCTTGGCTTTCACTGTCTGTCTCTTGCTGGGTGCATGAGGGCAACCTGTGCTGTAGTTGGCATTTCTAACTACTGTTGTAACACACTGGTACTTTCTGAAAAGGCAATAGAAACACAGCAGAATAGGTGTTCTTCATTTCAAGTCCTTATAGGAGTGCTGATCTGCAGCTTATTCAAGTTAATGAGAGTCTCTTCATTCACCTCCGTGGACTTCAGATTAAGCCCAATGAAGTTAATCACAGAGTCAATTTGCCAGGAAAGAAATGAGAAAAAGAAAAGCAAAGTACTGGAGGATGCAAAAGAGAGTAGTGGCAACAAAGCTTGATCACTCAGAACTGCTTAAAGGATTTTTAGTAGAATGATCAAGCGTTGATGTAGTTACTGTGAATATGATGACAAGAAAATGAGATTTTGTGTATAAGCCTTATTAGATTAGATCAGATCAGACCACTGCACACTGCATACAATTGACTTTATAGCAATAAACTGACCAAGGGAATGACCAATCTGTTGATAAGAATAAGGCTGTAAGCAAAGATCTAAAGATGGGACAGCCTTGCTAAGGTCCACAGGCTACAGACACTAATTCAGCTGCTGTGGTTCCAGGGTGGTGGCTTCAGAAGACACATCTCTCAGCAATGTCAGCAATATTTTTTGCCAGCTCCTGGGGTTGCTCCACTACTCCCCTTGGTCTTGTCTGCCCTCGTACCAGCATGGACCTTGGCACAGACTTTCCATGAATCACATGAGGAAACAGCACACTCTCAAACATGCGCACAGAGACGGGCAAACATATTTTTCTGGGTTATTTTTTAACCCAGATCACCACTGCTGATCTGGCTCAGAGCATTGGCTTTTGAGTGCTGGTGTTGACACCAGTGCCAGGACAGCCAAAGTTGAAGAGGGACGGGATTGCTGGGGTGGGCATGGAGCAGGCGCAGCCCTGAGGCACCAGTCAGGCGTCACTGTTTCAGGTCAGCTTCCCCTTGCTGAGAGGTCCCACAAAGCTTCATGTGATCTGATGAACTACACATTCTTGAGCTTCCATTTGTTTTAATGCAGACAAATGGTGTTTTTACAGTAACCATTTCCTTAAGAAAATTGTATAACCTTGTGGGAAGTGATGGAGGGTTGACTCTTCCCCCAAAATTCAGGAGTCAGAATATAAACTTTCCTTGCACTCCCATTCTTGGCATGTTATTGTTCCTGATAGGACAATTCGGGTACATGCATGAGAAACCGCTTCACCCAGCACAATAATGTGATAGCACCTTTGCTCTGAGATGGCAGAAGAGAGCTGTTCGAGCCGTTCTGAGAAGCAGCAATGGAGAGGGACAAGCAACCAAACAGGTTGGGCAAAACAAGAGCAAATAGCAAACATGTGGAAAAGCATTCACACACAGCAGAGGACCAAAGTGTGAGATGAGAAACCACATTGCTCCTTCAGCTAGAGAAATATCCACTAGAGCTGATTTGGGTTGACTACCTTGCCAGGAAAATAGAGCATGGGTGAGCTGATGCTCTTCTGACTTCCACTGGTGCAAATCAGGATTAATTATGCCGAAGGAACTAATTTCCACATAGATACATTAAAGTAAAAATGATTTAAGTAAAAAACATAGTTCAGGCTCAAAAAAATAGGTGCAAAACCTGGCAGCCAGCCCTTACACCTTGTAGTGGCCACAACATAACTGCTACTTACCTAAAAGACCCCACAAACTCCTAGTGACAGTTATTCACAGCACGGATGCTGGTACATTCACTGTGCAGCCAGAAGAGGAGGTTTCTGTTTAACCAAAGAGAACAAAAAGATACTTGTACAGTTGTTTATGTTTATCTGTTCTGTAAATACCGAGAGGATTCATTTTTGGCCAGTCTGGGGATCCAACTAATTTGATTTTCAGTTTCATGTTTGTGACTGTAAGTTCAGAGGTGACTTGGAATTGCAACCACAGCTGCTAAAAATAGGCCACAGTAACGTAGCACATGCAATGGGCTTTAACCACCGCATTCCCCCATACCCCTATCTAGATAGATATGGATATATTCCCCTATAGGGAGGGCTCTTTGAAGTCCTGTGCTTAGGCAGATTCGTGTAGCTGGGGGCACGTAAGCCTGATGGCAGCAGGAATGACCATGTCCAGAGGAACATGGGGAACAAAACATGATGAAAACAGCTTGTGCAAGAGGCATCCTGAGCTGCAGTACAGACACATGGCTGAACACTGCCCTGGCCCATAGGGATGGGTGGGGAAATGTTTGCTCTTGGGAAAAGCTGGGAATTCAAGCTTTTCAGTGTTGCATGGCATTGATTCTAACTGCAAAAAGTTATTAAAACAGCAGCCTCTAAGACTGAGACAGAAAAGAAAGACAAAGGTGTGACAGGAATCACAACTAGGAGACTCTAATACATTTTGGATTCTCAAGTTACAAGTCTAGAAATAGATCTTACAAAGCCAAGTACAATTTTCTCTCGCTCGTGGGCAGTGGCCACTTGTATCCTTAAAATTTTCACACCAGCAAGTTACGCAGTGTTGGGGTCCCCTTGCTGGGCCATGGGAGCTCCAAGTGAGGTCTGCAGTGGGCACCCAAGCCAAGGGCACTGCATCAGCACGCTGTGAGCAGCTCAGAGGGCAGCCTGGGACCTTTCCAGCTTGGCTGGCAGTAGAAGAGACAATGTTTTGTCCGCTCCTTGCTGGCGTCCTCTGGATCACTGAGCTGAAGAGGTGGCCTGGCTGGCAAGAGAGCAGCCATCAAGCCAGGACTTTGGGCCAGGAAGGATAGGACAGATACAAGGGGTGAAGATAATGCTGGAGGAAGGAAAGGAAGGGCTAAAATAGTGAGTTTGGAGGTGTTTAATCTTGCACACACGTCTAAGTAGACAGAGGAGAGGCTGAAGTGCAGACAGTTAATGGGACCTACTGTCTCAGAAACTGCTTTGTGACATTGCAATGAGGAGCAGTGTCACGACTGGCAAGCAAAGATCTGGGAAACATTATCCCACCTAATGATGCAATTTCCACTGTTCTGCTTGGCATGTTCTCTTTCTCAAACCAGGAAAAGGAGACGATTTCATAAGAAAAATATAAGGGGTTTGGATTTGTTCAAAGAAGGATGACATTTATAAGCTGGAAGGAAGCCAGCCGGTAGGGTGAGGAAGCAGTGGAGACCTGTGCCATTAGTGGTCTTCTCTCAGTTTTTTTTCTAGTGTTGCCTACCTGAATTTACTTAATGAAGTAACTTCATGGGTAAAATCAACAGCAGTGCAGAAGGCAGCCTGTGTTTCCTTGGTCTTTGACAGTGTCCATCTTTCTCATCACTGGATTTCTTAACTGTTGAGGTAACACTGCCTGACGTCCCAAAAGCACGGCAGGAGACATATAAGAAGGGCCAGACTCCCCAACTCAAGAACTAAGCAATGTAGTATTTGTCATGATCCACTGTGGCAGAGCTTTAGCTTTTGTAGGTGCTGTATGTAGGGCATTTAGTTTTGTGCTTATGGCACAGGTTTGGCATTCACGCAACAAACACTGTGACTGGCTGAAGTCCTCTCTTCAGCTTCTCTTTTGTGACATTTCTGATAATCTGTCTCTTAATCCTGGCTCTGCCAGTGCTCCAGTGAAACCACAGAATCACAGAGTGACAAGTGGATGGAGATCCCCCATACGTTGGGAAGACGTAGCCATACTTAGATGTGATATATCTGACCCAATATTCCCTTCCTTCCAGAGAGCCCTTCACTCCTGTCTGTGTCTCCAGTGATCATCTTCTAAGCCATTCCTGCCATATCACTTCCTGCACACAGGGGGCTTTGCATGAAGCGTGTTTGTAAGATCACGTTGTGTGATGTTTATGCTCTGGATTAGTTTAATGGAACAGCAATATAACCTGCAAGATCGTTTCCCAGCTGATAAATCATGTTTGAACAGCAAAAAACAAATACACTTTCTTATTGCTCTGGTCTTTTCACATCTGGTCGCTTAGCATTGTTCCTGTCTCACATCCACTTTGCAGAGCTTCAGCAGGATTGCCAAACATACTGGCCAAGAATCAATTTAATGGCGATCAGAAAAAAACCCCAAAACCAAACAAGCGAGATCTAACGGTCACTGGAAGGATGTACAACCATATCAGTTTGGCGGCTCCTCAGAGCCATCCGTGGTGCTCATAAATGTCAGAGCTGTGAATTTGCCCTGGGCACAGTCAGCAAAGGCTTGAACATGGCCCAGTTTGGTTTAAAGAGATTTTCCTCCCACAGAGTTCAGGTAAGTAGGTGAATGAGAAGAGATGTCAATAACAATTCCATACCCCAGTTTTAGCTCCAGAGCCAGATCTCTGTACCACAAAGCCAGGCTGGAAGCTTTTCCTTTTATTCTAAGTAAAGATAAATTGGTTTGCTAAGTATTTGCAGGTACTTCTCAAGCAAGGGCTCCCAAACCATGCAGGTTGAAATTCAAATGACAGTAAAGCTGGTACCAAGTTTTTATTTGATGGTGTCCATTTATAGAGCAGTGTAAGCATTTACCTAGGCATTTGCCTCCACACCACAGAAGTGCAAGGGCTTCTAATTGGTGGTGCTTCAGATGTGGAAGATTCAAGAAGCAGCAAACTTTCTGTAAACACTCAGACTTGGAAAGAAAGGTGCTGCCACTACTGCATTTTGTTCAATATAATATCACAGCAACTCAAGAATTACTTGACACCTGCCAGACGGTGAGATTAAATTGAAGACAACCAGAGTGAGGTAGAGAAAACCCAATTATTGTAGAGGTCAGCAAAGAACAAGCAACAGCTCCCTTCCTTGACAGTGCTGCAGAGTAGTGCAGGAGAAGGGAAAGACAGCACCAAGAGCTCCCCAATTGCTGTGCTCTGTGCGTCGGAAGGGTCTCACTGCTGTAGATTCAAAAGCATAGCATAGGGAATTCAGTGGCCTTCTCTTTTGTGTAGGCTTTGGAAAAAGTTTGGGGCAAGAGTTTATACTGAGCAGACATCAGGAAGGTAATGATTTTTTTCACCTGACAGGAGCCTTGAAAGTGATAGGATCTAAGTCAGGTAACTTTAGAGAAGTCTGTGAGATCACCACTGACAAGTGGATTACCCAAGGTGGCCTGGCTTGTAGAACACACACTTGGCTAAGGACTTTGCCTCACTGAGGACCTTGGGATTTGACCTTTAATTTTGAGTATTTGACTGTATAAACAATGCACCAGTTTGCACTGTGCTCGTCACAAAACTCATTCGTACAGAAAGGACCTTCTCATAACACCCAAGCCTGGTGATTTCTCGGAGGGCAAGAGACCTGACCTTACCTTACCTTATCACACCAGCAGAAATCTGCCCAGCTTTACAGCTGGGACCCTCAGTACTCTGCAGGTCCCTCCTTAGCACTACCTATGAAGGGATCACAGCCCAGAGATCATAAGTCTGGGCATCTGGAAATGCATTCAACAGTGAAGTGCCCACCTGTTTGAGAAACAGACACTGTTGCTTCTGGAGCACAGAATTACTGTTGCATTACAGAAGAGTCATTATCAGTGTCTGGACTGAGCTGCCTGCTTATAACGTGTTTCAAAACATGCAAACGAATCGGTGTCCTTTGCTCCCAACAGAGTGTGGCGTGGATTTGAATGGAGATGGGGAGGCTGGCTGGTTGTTCCCGAACGAGTAAATCAGGAAATTTCTCAAGAGTGAAAAGTCTGTATCAGGCAATGCATTTCTGCAGTGGAGGACCAGTGTCCTCCGTTTCACTGCTCAAGTGCGGCAGCACTGTCAGGAGGAAGCGGCTTTTGTCTAAGTGAATGCTGAATAGCATTTGCAATGCATATGACACACTTACCTCAGGTGTGATTTTCAAGTAAGGAGGGTATTGATTCCGCACCTCTGGCATGCCAGCTCTCAGGAAAGAGTTAAAATTGTGACTGCAGCCTCAAAATCTGCACCTATTTCCACTTCCTTGTTTGATCAGCAGTTTACCTGATAAAGGAACCCTGACCTCCTCACCTGGAGAGGAAAGTCCAAAGATTTCATCAGAAAGTGTTGATGTTGTTTACAAAAACCAGATGTGCCCGAGCCCACAAAGGGAGGCCAAAAAGGATGTAGTCAATGGTGAAGACCTCTGACTCCCAGGAGGAGAGCACATGCCTCGACACATAACTTTGCAATGCCCTGCAGCCAAAGAACATCTCCTTTGAGTGTCGTGAACTGAATCTTGCTGAATCTACAATTCAGTGCAATAATTGAGCTGCTTCCTGCAATCCCTCTGATGCTGAAGAAAATAACTTGCCTATTATCTTTACAGATAAAGCCTGGATTTCCTGTGCAGGGGAAGTCCTCATGTGAAAAAGCAGGGAAAATGCTTTAAAGAAGGAGGAGAATGTGCTCAGATTGTGAAGCAGCTGATCTAAACACAGCGAGACCCTTAGGGAACCCTGGGCCACAATAGTTGACATTTGAGGCAGGAAATTATGGTTTATTTAACTAACTGAATTGAAAACTGCCAGGGAATTTGTATAAGGGAAACAGAATTAGTAAGAGCATCATTTAGCTAAGGCAGACATGAAGGCTAAAACTCTTGTGATCATGAGAAATACTAAGAGATATTTGACATCCAACCCCTAACATCCTATGATCCTATGATCCTATGATCTCTAAGTGGAAATGGCCTCTGCTTTGTGAGTCATCTAAAAGACATATTAGGTAAGCAAGGAATCCCTGCAGGGTGTTCCTGCTGACTACCCAACACAGCTTCTTGCAGTGTTCACTGTTCCTCCACAATCTCTTTCCCAGCCTCACACTTGCTTTGACGTTTCTGGGCTATAAGAGCCCAATTCTGCAACAATACATGGGTTTTTTTCAAATGTTTGAGTAAAAATACTTTAGAACACATTTGCGAGTTAAAAAGGATCTTTCTGTTCAAATAGTTGTGTATTTTCAGAGATTTTCTTCACTCTTGTTAGTGATGTGCACTAAACTCTGCCATTTTCACTTTCTGTGGTAGCGCATGATAGCCAGGAGTTTGACTTTGCTAGGAGATCTGGCTACAGACACCAAGCTGAGAGGAGAAAACTCCTCTAAGACAGACAACTTTAGTAACATCAAAGGAAATGGAGAGGATGGCACAGCACAAAAGTATTCATTATTCATCAGTTGTACCCAGGGGAGAAAAATCTATTAAGAGGTTTTTGTGTTTCAAATCTGACTTTGCCAGAGCCTAGCTGATCTCAAGATAGAGGCCTCACAGGTGAAGGGCTTGATCTATCAGCTCTGTCTTTGCCCTACAGGGACATTCTGCATAGCCTGGGTTTGCCTTCTGTGTATTCCTTCCCCTCCTCCCTCCAGCCCTGCTGAGGGTGAAGGAGTCAGTGTTTTGGGACTGGAATCTATTGTCCCAGCTGCACTTGAACCCATCTATCAAAATGGCAGGTAGCCATCCTTCTGCAGAGCAGTGACCTTAACCTCTTTTTGCAACCCACTGGGAGAGTGGAGTTCAATGAACAACAGCCTGGCTGCACTGCTGAAAGCTGTGGCCTTAGGGAAACTAACTTGTTGTTCTAGTAAGGTTTGCTTCCAGCCGAATGGCTCCCGGTTGGCTTCATTGTGCAATTGTACAGAACGTGATGCCAGCACAAATAAGGGGTGATGGAAAAGCCAGTGATGCAGAGCAAAGGTTTCTTCTCTCAGCAGCTGTCCTGGCTTCGGCCATCCAGTGATGCCTGTGGGAAGCCCGTTCCATGGTTGCTGGATAAAACCATGTTGAATGTAACCCCCTGTGAGATGATCACACAGACTCTCCTGCAGTTCTGCACAGATCCCGGCAAGGGCTCGCTCCTCCTTGTACTGCATTCTGCTCAATTTGTGTGTGCTGCTTGCTTTTCAAACATCCACGCAGCACTATCTGGAGGAGAGGGGAAGGAGCCCATAGCACTGAATCATCACCTGCTAAGCACCGCCAAATCATTGCAACCTTGGACAATCAATTGGCTGATTTTATATTATTTATGTTGCCCTAAAAGCTACATTTCAAACCCTGAAATGTATGGAGTGGAAAAGCTGACAACAATTTGTTCTGCTCAGGCTGTTTAATAATGCTGCACAGGCCTTGTTTGGAAAGCTGACTTTCTAGGGAGGGAATCTAACTAAATTCCAGACTAACTTCCTCCTCAGTTACAGTGAACAAAAAGTCTTCAAAATATTTAGAATCTCATTTACGCTAACAAGCCAAGGAAATAAAACTCAGCTCCTGCTTGATGCTCTATTTCTATTTCATCCAGTGGTAATGAGCCAGATTCTTGCCTAGTATAAATGAGCATAAATCCACTTAAGCCACGCAAGAATGTTGATTTATGCTCTCTACAAATCTGACCTTTATTTCGGTATTTTGTGGTAAGCGCCAATCCTCTTTGCACTGCTCATTTATTGAAATGGAATTAGATTTCCTGAAATGGAATTAGATTTACCAAGGTATGCCCTGACACAATGGATTGCTTTTGTGTGCCAGGGATAAAATGGTGGCCCATTTCGGTGTGCAGTTGTCAACAAGACAGTTTTGTTGAAGGAAATTCAGAAATACAGTGTGGTTCAATGCTGCATGTTTTGTATTTCTCAGAGTTACAGCAAATGAAAACAATATGTTCCACAGACAACAACCTCCTTCTAGGAGATCTGAGATAAATCTGCACAATGGAGGTTGAATCTTAGCTACAGGCAATTGCATACAAGGCTGAAAGATTTGCAGAGCATGTATTGGAATGGATATACCCTTACGTCTGCTGAATTGAAACTACATTGCTCCAAATGACCTGAAGTTCTTTATTCCTAAGCCCACAATCCCTACACGGAGGCTCAGCACACTGCACAAAGACAGATTTACCAGAAGATGATAACCAAGAATTTATTTTGTTAGTTTTAAGTGTAACACACTTGATTTTTGACTCTGCTTACTGCATAGTAAATACAGCTTATCACTGCAGAGATCCCCACTGAGAAAATTGTGTGTGAGATTACATTACTGTGAAGAGCTCAATATGGGAGCTACGCTCAAAAGCCAGAGCTCATGCAGGAGGCAGCAGCCCGTTTGTTAAATTGTGGTTCACAGAGGTAACATCTTACGCTGCTGTTTCAGCCCACACTAGGTTTTGACTAACTTCCTGATGATGATTAAAGCGTTAGTTTGCACTGACTGTTTTACAACCTAGGCACCAAGACATCTCTTCTAATGTGATGGTACACTCATAGGGCGTAGACATAGAAACATTAGGCTTGGTATGAATGGGGTATGAATGGAAACATACAAGTGTGACATCAATAAACAGCAAGAAGGGGCAAAGGAGTGGCATCTTCTGAAGGCACCAGGGTCTGGAAAACCAAGAGGTGCTTTCTGGACGGATCTCAGACCGTGTCTAGAGACAGTTTTTCTCCAGCCTTGATTTCTAGGTCTGTGCTGGAGCTAGCTAGTCTTCAACCATGCCTCCTGGGTAAACTGTGGGTTTGGTCTTGAGGTTCACCTTCTAGGTGAATCACAGGCCTATATTGCATCTCCTGTTTCAAGTCTTGTCTCTGATGCCATCTCCTGCTACTCCTGGATGACCCTTGGACTTGATTCATTTCCTTTGCCTTGTCTGGGACTATTGATGGACCTTGTTGTGGGAATCCAGGTACACTTGCCATGTTTAGGGACTACAGCCAGGTGAAGGCACTGCCTATGCTAGGTCACCCCTGGCTCCTGGCTTGCATGAGAACAATCTGTGAGAGAAAGTACGCATGCAATGAGTTCAAAATAAGATTAACTTCCCCTCTTATATAGTTTTGCATTGAACTTTGCTGCATTAACTGAATGTGAGCAAAGGAAACTCTCAGGATAACACTGATCTGATAGAGAGGTGCAGGATTTTTTGTGCCCTTGAGTCTGGAGCTTGTTACCTGATAATGCACAAAAGAAATTGGATTTGTTAATCTTAGATTGAGGGAGTGTAACCTGGACATGAGTTTCTTCTAGACAGGGAGAGGATGAGATGAGAGATACAATGCACAGGGGAGCAGAGTTTCAAGAAACAGAACACATTAAGTTGTTTTCATCTGTCAGCTTATGATACTGTTTGTGTTTTCATGTGTAATGTAGTAGAGATCTGTAAAACCAGCTAGAAGCCTAACCTTCAGAAATGCCATAGCCCCATAAAGTGAAGGAGATCTTCATGTCAGGCTTTCAGCACTGTTTGGGAAATAATTCCAAATATTTCTCCAAGGGTTTGAAAAGAAGATGCTTTGGCTCCAGAGTGAGATGAGAAAATGTACAATCCATTCAATCTGCTTCAGCTGTCACAACCATCTGCAACTGCACGTGGCAACACACATGACTCAGCTTCTGCAGGCACATATGATTGTGAGAAGGATTGTGAGAGGCTTTGAACGTTTTCAGTAAAATAGATAAACCATCAGTATGCTCTTTTTGTCTACTTATCGTTCAGCATCGTTCTGCAGAAATGGAAGGCTCAGGGTGAGGCAGGGGGCTCTGCTGAGCCTTTCAGCACAGAAGATGTTGTGTACCGAAGCGCCTGAGCAGCAGCCCGCATGAATAACACCGGCTGGCCCCAGCCAAGGGCCACAGATGCCCGTCCGAACATGGCATGTGCAGCCGCGGCACAACCGTGCGGGGTCCAGCTGCCGTGGTGCCAAGGACACGACCGCCACCTACTGTCACACCCCGCAGAGACACAGAGTCACAGCGCAACGAGCTAGGAGGGACCTCAGGGATCATTTGGTTCAACCTTTCCTGGCGAAAGCCCAGCCCAGATAAAGTGGCTCAGCACCCTCTCCAGCTGCTTGCTAAGTGTCCAGTGCTGGGGACCGCGCCAGTGAGGAGGTTCTTCCAGTGGCTGACTGTCCTCGTTGTAAACATTTTTTCTCTTGTGTCTGATCAGAATGCTCCCCGGACTAGCCCGTACCCGTTGTCTCTCATCTTATCTATGCGACTCCTTGGGAAAAGGCGTCTCCATCTTGTATGTAGACACCCTTTAAATGCTAGAACACGGTGATAAGGCACCTAGAGATTAGTATCAGTGAGATTACTTTGCTCAGAGTAAATAATGTCAAGCAAGCTCATTTCTAGATCTGATGGGTGACCTCTCCTGTGCATAGCAGAAAAGCTATGGGTGCCAGATATCTTGGTTTTAGAAAGGCTTCTAACACTATCCCACTCAACCACCCACCTCACAAGTAAGTCCAGAAAAACACAAATAGATGAATACACAACTGGATGTAAACTAGACCCCCAGGGGTCCATGGTGGGACTAGTGCACTTTGATATCTTCACCAGTGACACAGACAGTGGGATCAAGCACACCTTCAGCAAGTTTGCAGACGACACCAAGCTGAGTGGTGTGGCTCAGCTTGCCAGATGTCATTCAGAGTGACCTGGACAAGTTGGAGAAGTGGGACCATGTGAACCTCCTGAGGTTCAGCAAAGCCGACTGTAAGGTCCTGCATCTGGACCAGAGCAGTTCTCATGTTCAATACAGGCTGGGGGATGATGTGCTAGGGAGCAGCCCCGCAGAGAGGGACTTAGGGGTGTTGGTGGACGAAAAGCTGAACATGAGCCACCAATGTGCAATTGCTGCCCAGAAGGCCAACCGCATCCTGGGCTGTATCAAAAGAAGTGTGGCCAGGAGAGGTGATTCTGCCCCTCTGCTCTGCTCTGGTGGGACCTACCTGGAGTCCTGCATCCAGCTCTGGAGCTCTCAACAGAAGAAAGATGTGGACCATGCAAACGATCAGAGGGCTGGAGCACCTCTCCTAAGAGGACAGGCTGAAAGAGTTAGGGCTGTTCAGCCTGGAGAAGAGAATGCTCTGGGAAGAACTTATACCAGCCTTCCAATACCTGAAGAGGGCTACAGGAAAGCTGGAAAGGGACTGTTCACAAGGCTGTGTAGCAACAGGATGACCAATGGTTTTAAACTAGAGCAAGGTAGATTTAGATTGAGTGTTGGAAAAAAAGTTCTTTACAAATAGGGTGATGAAACACTGGAGCAGGTTACCCAGAGAGGTGGTAGAAGCTCCATTCCTGGAGCCATTCAATATGAGGTTTGATGGGGCTCTGATCAACATGATCTAGTTAAAAATGTCCCTGCTCACTGCAAGGGGTGGACTAGATGATCTTTAAAGGTCTCTTCCAGTCCAACACATTCTATGATTCTATGACAAGTATTTAGCAAGAATAGATGTTAACTTAGCTGGACACATAGGCAGAATTATGCAGGAGTATCTCAGTAGCACCAATTTGATCCTTTAATTAAATTATTTGAAAGGCAGAACAAACAACTTGCTCACCAAACCCATGGCTGGGAGGGACAGATGTATGGGAGTGTAGGGCAAGGATCTCAAGGACCAAGAGAAAGAAGCAGTTTCAAAGGACATGCTACCACTCTGCTGAATTAACCAACATCATAAGTGCACCTCGTGCAATTTCTGGTGTGATAGCATCACCCTATAACAGACTTGGTAGTTAGCACGCTCACAAATCAAGCAGGAGTCAACTGCCACTAGAAAAAAGGCAGATGGAACTGGGGGCTATATGAAAAGAAGAACTGTTTGCCAGGCAAATGAATTTAGTCTTCTATTATGCTTGGGGCTAGTAAACCTTCAGCTGGAGTATTGTGTTCTGCTTTGGCTAGAACAGAGAATTACAGGGTTTATGAGAAAACATTGGAGGAATTGGAGTGGTTTGTCCTAGAGAAAGGGGAGACCCAGCAGGGGTGTTGCAGATGCTGTGAAGCCCTTCTCTCATAAATAAAGAAGTGGCAATACATTTATTGATGTAAAACCGTGATGTAACTCAGTTTGATAGTAAATATGACAGAATTTTAGCAAGATTCGATGGCAAGGCACGCTTGTGTTTATTTGATGGCAAGGCACAGTTGCATAGAGGATAGGGTCAGACAAAACTGTCAGGGAGACCTTCCCATTGAGCCACAAGGTTTAGAAGGGACCTCTTTATCTACTATACTAAGAGGGGAGTTTAGGTGCAGTTGGATTCAGACTTAGTCCTAGACTTGGCCAATAGTTTATGTCTAAGGGACTGCAGGATCCTAATCAATCCTTTATATTGTCATATAATAATGCTAGTTAGAATTTCAAAGTTTAGCATGCTGGTCATCACTGAGAGTCAGTTGCAGCAAGGACTCTCTCAGCCTTGAGGAGTAACCCTGAGAGATGTCCCTACTCAAGGGGAGCTCCTGGCATGCAGCTCACTGCCACGCAGGAAAGCTCAGTGGGCCCTGGGCTGTTTACTATGGAGTAAGATAACTGACTTACAGTCATATTTACATAACAACCACAGATGATAGATTTTTTTCAGTTTGGCTTAAGTTGGACACCAACCAGCACAGTGGTTAGGTGGGTGCTTTGCTCAAATTCTGTTATCTGTCTCCCTCAGATAACATCACCACTGGTTGTTATCACTTGAGCAGGGTTGTGGGAAATAGGTCCGTCTGGGAGGTGGGGAGCATACTGCCACAAGGGGTTCCTAAACATATGCCCTGTGTTTCTAAATGTGAGGGAAATAATCTTATCTCATCTGTAGAATGAGTTCAGTGGGCAACAGAGACCTGGGTTAGATGTTAGGAACTACTTTCACACATGAAATAACATCAAGAGAGATTACTATGGGGTACAGCAGCCTTCGGTTTTAAGCTTTCAAGCACAAATTGGACAAGGATCTGTCAGAAATTACCTAAATAAAATAAATCTTGTTTTTGGGCAGAAGGAAGGAGACAACTCCCATCCTTGTTTTCAGATACTTCTTTGAGCCAAAGGTAATAATTTGCTCCTTAAATTAAACATCATCAATGCAGTAATCATCACCCAGAGACTCTTGTTTTCCATTTCTGTTTAATGCAGCATTGGGAAGAAAATCTTTGTGGTTAATAATGTGAATCAGAAGCTGCTATAAAGTAGGCAGGCACCATGGTATGCAAATGTGTTTTCCAAGCTCTGGACTTCTTTTGAGCACATACTGCCCACTGTCTAAGGAGCTGATGATCTAGAGAACTGTCTGATGGAGAATAGGATGATTCGGTTCATCTAATAATGGCCATATTGGAATGCACATTTAACTTAATGCAGAATGGATGCTGGATGAAAAGGGGAAAGGAGAACTCACACAAATATTACTCATTCAGAAAATGCTAAAACTTAGGCTCTGAACAGCCTCTGATATTTGACCTCTGCAGATGGCCTGTAATTAAGACTCTAATCCTTTAAACACTCAAACGCACTTAAAGTTAATAGGATTAGTCACATGCCCAAAGTGTGCGTGGCTGGGGTGTAAAACTGTGGTTGAGAACAGCTGATTAAAAACTTGCAACAAAGACACTTCCTGGTGGAACATCGTCTTACACTTCTAAGTCTTTTGTAAACAGCTTTGGTCCCAAGTAATTTTCTACCATGAAGATATTTTATAAAAGTAAAACTTAACCATGTTTTTGCTTAAAAAGGTATATGCAAAAAGAATAAATCCACCCAAACTTTTCCAGAGGCAGAAATTACAGGTTCTTGGGAGATTTGAGGAGTTATTTTGGTTTTCTGAAAGATGTAGGTTTAAATGCACTGACTTACTATTCTTTCAAAGCAAGCTTGAGATTAAACACACACAGAATCAGACAGCTCAGAGTTAGGCAAAAAGGAGAAAAATTTTCTATGTTGATTTTTAGTTAACAGAAACACAATTTGCCCAGGTCATCCTTCTTCCCCTTCTTGTGGATGGGTGTCACATTACCCGCCTCCAGTCATCTGGGACCTCCCTTGTTAGCCAGGAGCATTGATAAATGATGGACAGTGGCTTGGCAAGCCTCTCTACCACCTCCCTCAGCACTCTTGGATGGATCCCATAGACTTGGGAGTGTCTGGTGACTTACCAAGTCATTAACTGCTTCCTCTTGAATTATGGAAAGTGTCTCCTACTCTCCATCCCTGTCTTCCAGTCCAGGAAGTTGAATACCCTGAGGACAACTGGGTTGGTCATTAAAGCCTGAGGCAAAGAAGGAATTAAGTACCTCAGCCTTGTCCTCATCCTTGGTGATAATAGTTTCCTACATACCCAGTATGGGGTGGAGATTCTCCCTAACTCCCTTTTTGCTGTCAATGTGTTTGTAGAAACATTTCTTCTTGTCCCTCACTTACAGTGGCCAGACTGAGTTCTAAATGGGCTTTCTGATTTCCAACTTGCATGCCCTACCTAGATCCCTGTACGCTTCGGGAGCTGCTGCCCTTTCTTCCAAAGAGCATAAACTTTCACGTCTTTGCTGAGGCCCAGCAGGAGCTCCCTGTTCAATTGGGTCCATCTTCTTCCCCGACTGTTCATTTTGCAGCACATGGGGACAGCCTGCTCTTGCTCTGTTAAAAGAGCTGTTTTGAAGAATGCCCACCCTTCCTGGATCCCTTTGTCCTTCAAGAGTGTACCCCAAAACCAGTGTCCTGTATATACTAAAATCTGCCCTCCAGAAGTCCACCGTGGTGGTTTGTTGATCATCCTCCTTACTTCATGAAGGATCTAGAACTCACTAATTTAACGATCACTAAAGCCCAGGACAGTCTCTGACCACCACATCTCCCACCACACCTTCTGTTTGTAAACAAGTTTGGTAAGGTGCCTCTCCTGGCAGGCTCTCAGCTCTGTCAGGAAGTTATCTTTCACACACTCAAGGAACTTCTTAGACAGTTTCCTCTCTGCTGTGTTGTATTTCCAGCAGACATCAGTTATTTTCTCTCCCCATGACAACAAGGGCTAGAGACTGTGCAACTTCTGCCAGCCACCTGTAAAGTGTCTCATCCTCCTCTTCATTAGGTGACATAGCCAACAGGATAGCCAGCACATGCATGCAATGCTGCGATTTCTTCCACTGGCCCTAGCATAGATGTAATTCCCTCTCCTGAAGGACATGAGACATCACAGTAATGTCATACAGGAAAAGGTAACCATCATAATCTCAAACAGTGGCAACAAATAACTACCACACCATCCCTGGCCTGATGCAGGGTGTGATATCTGATCTTCAGAATAAAGACCACATTTAGCCAAATATTCTTGCCAACTCTTAACACAGAGTAAGCAAAAGTAAAAGCTAAGGAGCAACAATCATCACTGTCAATACTGTTGCTGTTGTACAGGAATCTGAGTCACACTAAAACGCCTCTCCAGGAAGGGTGCAGTCTCCACTGCAAGAAGAGATACAAGAACTTCAAGATGGAGCAGGAAAATTCTGACCATAGCAGCAATGGGGTGGCAGATAAGAGTGGCATAAGGCATTTATCCTTCTTACCAGTACTACAGCAAGCACCTGATTCACAATGTCATAGAATCACAGAATGTATTGGGTTAGAAGAGACTGCTAAAGGTTATCTAGTTCAACCCGTCCACAACGAGCAGGGACATCTCTAAAACAGATTGCTCAGAGCCCCATAAAGCCCAACCTTGAATGTCTCTAGGGCTGAGGGTTCCACCACCACCTCTCTGGGCAACCTACTCCGGCGATCCACCACCCTCAGATTACTTTTTCCTGATGTCCAGCCAAAATCTACTCTTTCCCAACATACAACCATGACTCCTCCTGTTACTATTGTGTGATACTATGAGCAGTCTTCCACACCTTTCTTATAGTACCCTTTCAGGTACTGGAAAAGTCGCTTTAAGGGCCTTCCAGACTCTTCTCTTCTTCAGGCTGAACAATCCCAACTCTCTCAGCCTGTCCTCATAAGAAAGGGGCTCCAGCCCTCTGAGAATTTTCATGGCCTCTTCTGCACACATTCCAACAGATCCTTGTCCCTCTTGTGTTGGGGGCTCCACAACTGGATGCAGGACTCCAGGTGACATTTCAGCAGAGCAGGGCACAGGGGCAGAATCACCTCTCTGACCTGTCTGATGGAGAGATGAGAGAAGAGTTGGGGAGCTGCTCCCTGCTTGTGAAGAGACTGACTGAAATGAAAAAACAGTTACACTGAAAACATCAAGAAAGGAAAATACAGTGTGGAAACCTGAAGAGGTGATCCAGGTCTGAGTCAAAAGTTAAAAGGCAGTGCAGTGTCTTATGAAGAGATGAGAGCTAAACAGGTTGGAGAAAGATTTAAGTTAATAGGACAAGGGGTTCCATCAGAGCTGTGGCCCAAGGGAGAGCAGTGGCAACTGGGGTTCAGTGTCAGTCCCGCACAGGGCGATGCATTACAGGAACAACCCCGCATCTCCTGCGGTTCAAGAAGCACGAGAGCCCTGCGGGTCACCCAAACCAACTGTCCTGTCCCTTCCCCCGCTGGGGGCCACCGCGGTCGCCCCAACACGTGGCTTACGGCGGCACCGCAGGGAGCGGTACAGCATGAGCGGCCAGCAAGAAGAGAGGCCAGGCGAGTTGGCCGCGGGGCGGGGCCAGGCAGCCGCTGCCCAGGCGCGGGTGGAGCGGGGCTCTGCTCCTCCTGCCCCTACTTATTCCGCTTCCACCCGGCCCCTCTCCCGCCGCTCTCGGGGGTTCCCACACGGCGGCTCCGCCCCTCGGCCGCGTCTCCCGAGCTGGGGCCGCGTGACGAGAAGTGACGCGCGGGCGCGGTGACGCGGCGAGGTGATATAAGCGGTAGGTGCGGAGCCGGAAGCCAGCGGGAACGAGCGGTGAGGGGCTGGCAGGGGCGGTCGCGGCGGCAGCAGCGGTGTCGGGAGCGGCCTCAGCCCCGTCCCGAGCCCGGCCATGGATTTCCGCAACATTCTCGTTATGGCCTCGGAGCAGCAGGGGTTGAACGCGGTGCCGGTGAGCGCGGGGCGGGGGGAGTGGGGCCGGGGCTCGGGCACTGGTTCTGCGGCGGGGGGCAGCAGCAGTGGCCGTGATGGCTCGGGGCAGCGCCGGACCGTACCGC
Organism: Phoeniculus purpureus; assembly: GCA_028565055.1. Taxonomy (NCBI): domain Eukaryota; kingdom Metazoa; phylum Chordata; class Aves; order Bucerotiformes; family Phoeniculidae; genus Phoeniculus; species Phoeniculus purpureus. The sequence goes on along the minus strand of JAOXOE010000441.1, from coordinate 8,655,156 downwards.
ACCGCACCGCAGGCTCTACACAGGCCGTTGAAGGTCCTGTCTGAGCCTCGGACCCGCCTGGCGACGCCGCGCGACGGGTACGGCCCGGGCCCGGCCTCTCCTCGGTGTCCGGAGCGGCGTCCGATTGCGAGGCGAAGCGGGGCTGCGGCTGTCAACAGGTCCTGGAGCCGGGGAGGGTCTGCCGGGGGCTGCCGCGCCTTCTGTTCGTCGAAAATACCGAGATCTCTAGAGCCAAAGCCGCGTGTAGGGCAGAGAAGGCAGCAGCTGCCGGTAGAAGTCGGCTAAGCCCTTTTGTTTGCCCTGAACGCACAGTGTGCCACGTCCCGGGTGCGGGGCTGAGACCAGGGCCGGCTCTCTGTGACGGGGCTGTCTTGTCCGGCGCCTCTGGTATCCGTGGCGGCTAAGGACTCGGGGCTACCTGTGATCATGACACGGGGATATGTGGTGAAAGGCACTTGAATTATTATAAACCTCATTCTAACATCTGTATTTCAGCCGCTGGTGTTTTAACTCAGTTTTGTATTGATTCAGTATGAAATAACCCACTGACTCGGCTAAGTCAAGTCTGGCTGTGGGAAGGGACCGTGGCCCTTGAGCACACCGGTGTGCTGGGCGTCATTCCTTTGGCAGGACCCAAATTATAAGTCCTGTGCTTGTTTAGATAAAAATAAATTGACAGCCAATTTCTAAGGTAACACTTTTCCTGTCTGTTCTTCAGCCTCATGTCAGAACTCTATGGCTAACTCACTTAAACCAGTGCAACTCCAATTGTTTTTAGCATAAGCTAAAGGAGGAACACACCAAAAAGCATATACTTTAGTTCTGAAGTAAGACATTCAAGAGCTGAGAGTATCTCAGCCTCTCTGCACTACCAGTAAGACTTTGGTTATGTTCTCTAATATTGTGACCAGTCAGTAGTATGAACCAACCATATGTTAGGTACGTGTCAGTCACCAGATTCTGTCATGGTTTAAAAACTACAGTATAGTGTGCTCTGTAATATTTAGCATGATTTAATTTGCCTCTGACTTTAGGTAGGAATATGGCTTGTATCAAATATATAAACACAATATATTGAAATGGCACATTTACTTCTCTTAAAACATGCCGTTCCGCTGGTTTGTCATTGGGTTGTTCTTATTTTAAATAGTTAAAACTTCTCTTTACTTTCTTAGTTTTCTCATGCAGCTTTAATGTAACGTACCACTGTCTTTTGTCACAAATAGTTATAAACTATGTGGATGAATTGGTTAAATATCTGCTGTGTCCTCTGTTGCAGATGTAATGGTGGAGCGAGGCAGTGCCACACTTTGTGCAGTGGATGTGATTTTGTTACTACTCTTAGAAAAGGCAGGATTAGGATTTGCTCAACATTATTAACTCAGAAATGAGCGCAGTTGAATCCACAGTGAAGCAGTCTGGTTTTCTGCTGCTCTAACATGTTAATGACATAACTTTTAACTGTACAGTTGGTCTCTGAGCAAAAGTGAAGCTGCACTTGGCACTGAGGTTATCTGCAGCTGTCAGGCTTAGAGGGCCTGGGGGGGGCCTTCTGATCAATGGACATCAGAGTAACTCAGCTAAGTGAAAGTAAGGATGTAAAATACATTTGTACAAGAAAAATATAATTAATATTTGATATTTCTATGTAAAAATACCATACAGACTAGTGACAAAATTTTACTGCTGAGTGAAGTTAATGTGTTTCCAAGAATCTTAGTTATTAGTATAACCACTGAATTTCACTTCAGAAAGTTTATTTAAAACTTTACAGTGCACTAAACTGAGTAGTCTGTGACTATTGTAAGGAAAGAGTAGCATGCATAAGCAGCATGTGTGCGTATACTTCAAAAGCAGAAAGTACAGAAACACTTTCAGAAATAGTATGGTCTTATGTTGTATAAGAGAGACCTGCATAAAACAGGTATTGCATCATGTCCCTGTAAAAATGGATCTGCTTGTTCATCTCCCCATGGAAATCCAGATTCAAAGGGAATGTTGCTGAAATCAGCCTTTTGGTGCTGTATTAGTTGCATCAGGTTTTGTTTCTAAATAGAGCAGTGCATATATGAGCGAATGTGTAAGCCGTTGGTGATGTGCTCCTAATAACCTTCACAGCAGTGGCTGAAAAGACCCCTAGGGTTTCTCACTTAACATTCCCCAGGGGCTTCAGTGTTGCCTAATGTATCTTGTTACTCCTGTTCCTGCTAGCAGTTCATTAGTTTTCCTTGTGATCTTGCTTTGATTAGACACGATGCCAGTTAACTGATTTTTAGTATGCAAATCTTACCAAAATCTATATTTTTGTGTGTCTCTCTTATGTTGGTGACATTGGCCGAAGCTTCATTATGCTGCAGGTTTTATGTCACATAATGGATGTGGTAAAGCACTTTACCATGTGAAAGATAGTTTCAAGTATGAAATCGTGTTGTGTTTAAAAAACACCGTTAAACATAGTTGGAACAAAATTGTTCTTTTTATTTCACCTTGTTTCTATTGCTGTTAATAATTTTCCAAATTCTCTCGTATAGCTTCCCACTCCTTTTAACTGAGGGTGAATCTTTGGAGTATGGAAAAGTACAAAACAGGTGTGCGTGTGAGAAGGTAGAGGTGCATCACAACTGAAACAGCTTGTCGTGCACATCAGCATTTGTTACTGTCTCGCTTTGAGTCAGACTGATCCCTGGTGGGAATGGATTCTTACAAAACGATCTCCCCAGAAAGTAACAGATGTAGCTACCAGAAAAAAGTGTTTGCCAAGTAAAACAGTAGCAATTTCCCAGTTCCTGTTCAGAGGCCCCTGTGTTACAGAGCCACCAACTACTGAACATCTGCCTGTGGGCAAAAGGTGGTTGGGACATTGCAACTTCTTTTCAGTTGATGTGTGCAAGTTTATAAAGTGGATAAAACTTGTCTCAAAACAGAGCCTAGAAATGCTTCATATTGACCTTCATACAAGGAAGGAGAACTGCTAGATAAGCAATGTCAGAAGCTTACAAGAGTTGAGGAGGGCTTTTACTTCTCACTTGAACCTGATAGTTAAGTTTCAGGTGCCTGCCAACACTGACTGAAATATGCAGACCTTTCAGATTTTTCTATTCCTGGTCTCTTCATGCAAAAGCAGAAGAAAATGAATCCACAGTGCCACTACCAAAAGGAAAGCATATAATGTGCTTTTGTTACTGTGTGGAGCAATGCTTAGAAGAAGTTTCTGCAGTTTTTCAGCTAATGGTTCAGCCTGTGTGTTTGTGACAGCAGCTGCAAAATCTTAAAGTTTATTTTTACTTTTTTTTAAGAGTAAAATGCATGACCCTGTTGAAATTGGTCTGAAGAGATGAGAGCAGTACAGTATGAGTTGCATTACAGTACTTCTAACAACAAAGCCTTTCCCTTGATAGGAGTAGTTAGAACCTGAAGAGAATCAGGTATAAGCATGCTTGGGAACAGTTAAAGTTTCTGTACCTGAGACTTCTGTAGCAGTCTCTTATAAAGTAACTTACTCAGATGGTACAGCAGAGTCTCTTATAAAGTAACTTACTCAGATAGTACTGAGTGCCCCTGGAGAGGGACCTCAAAGAAACTAACTATTCTTTTAAGTCAATGATTCCTTTCAGCTTCCTCTCCTCTTGTATGATTGTTTGGTCCAATAATAATATATGGATCTGGGGTCTTGTTCCTCATTGGATCCCTTCTTTGTCTCTAGGCAGTTTCCATTTCTTATCTTGAGGTTGCAGCATCTGCTGGTGAATGTAGATTCCTTATTTATCACAGGATGCACCAGCATTGAGGTCTCCTTTCACACAACTAAGTTCAGCATAAGTTCACTGCTGGTAGCCTGAAGCTTTAGTGGGTCTTTCTGTTAATGCTCTGATAGATTCCATTGAGTGAGTATAATGATAACTGCTATTTATTGCTGTTACCACTAACACTATTTGGTTATGACAGTTGAGAAACAATCATGTGCATGTATTCTGAGAAAGTTATTGGCAGAGTGGGCTGTTGGGAACCCCGTGGTCGTGTCTGCAGAGTGGACAGTGATAAGGCTGTAGCAGAGGCCTTAGAAGTATTAGCACAGGACAGCAGCAGAGGTCCTCTGGGCAGTTAAATGATCCCTGGGCACTTAAGGTTTACAAAGCTGCCCTTGGAGAAACTAGCACTAGGGCATTGTGAGAGGAGTGACGCAAGTAAGGGTGTAATCAAGCGTGGTTTAAGTGGATGAATGAACCATTAGTGATGTAATCAGCATGTTATACACCGAAGAATACTTAGGGGCAAACAGGGACTTCCTGTTGGGGAAAGCTACATGTCCTGAATCTTAAAGACAAACAGGAAAAGTCGTAAGTTGCAACCCCTATAAAATGTTGGTAGTGAAAAACAAGCACACACAAACCCCTCTCTGAGAACCTTTGCCAGTTGCTCATACTGGATAGCACAAGAGGCACTGTCACACATCACATGTGTAAGCCCCTGGCAAAAATGAAGAGCTGCTCCGATGCTCTGCTTGAGAATGGGGTTTGGCTGAGTTTGACACTCCTGCCTTGTGTTACTACCCATGTAAGTAGTGATTGTCATTAAAGGCAATGCTGCTACCTCTCTTGCTTGTCTGGGTCTAGGGCTTCCAGGCCTTCATTTAGCTGTCACAAAGTTTGTGATAATTATACAAAATCTGTTGTACAGTCCAAGGTTTAGCATTTTGATGATAACTTCAAAACTGTCTCAGCCTAGCATGCCACGTTTTAAAGTGATTTCAGATAAAGCTTGGTTGCAGATTACACAGGTAAACTTGTGGCCTAGAGCTTGCCTGTTGGCCAAGGCAGGCCATGAGACCCCAACCTCCTGCATTTAGGGGTGGGTGTCATTAATTGTATATGAACTGTATCTGGTCTCTCACAAGTTGGTACACATGTGAATGTGTAGGCATGTTCACCCTGGTGGGGTTTTTATTTGCCATATTAAAACTAGCATTTTGTAATTCAGCTTTTTTGATGTAAGCAGATTTTTCTCTGCAAGTATACCTGTCAGTCAGTCTTGGCATGCTGGATAGCTCATTGAAACTCTTGGTTCTGGCTGCAGTGGAAAGCAGATATGATTTTGCTCTGTAATGGGACTTTCTTCGAGGCTGTTAAAATACCTTGGATCAGACTGAGGGAGAGGCAGCTATTGGGTAGGTACAGGGTCTGCAGGGATGAGGGTTAAGAATGAGAACCCTGAGGAGAAAAACTTCTTGCTCATAGGAAAGACTTGCTGTTTCTTGAGAGTGCACAGCTGAAAAAAGGTGCTTCCACAGCCTTTAGTTTTATTTTTGGTGAAGCAGTGCCCACTTCTGTGTATCTCAGCAGTATGCAGTTACAGCAGTCTCTTGGCCCTACCAGGAAGATAGCATTTACTACTTTGGTAATGCTGTGCTCTGGGAACAATGCGACTTTCTCTCTCCAAAAGACTAAACATTTCTTTCTCTCACTTAATTACCTTGGCAATAGCTACAAAAAGCCAAAACAGTGCAACTGCTGCTTTGATGATAGTGAAGTGCCCTGGCTTATTTTGTCAAGTTTACTTGGAACCGGATGTGTGTTCATTTGCTCTGTAAGTAAAGCACTTCCTCAGTGCTTGCGTGTGCATGGTTCAGTGCTTTCAAAAAGATTACACCTGAGCTGGTTATTTTATGCCATTTTTAAATGAAGGTGATAAAAACTTTTTATCAACAGCAGTAATGATTTGACATACAGAAAAGGGTATACAATTATTCATTGCTTAGCTAAGTTTTCATCTGTTTGGATCAAGAAATGCTACCAATTGGAAGAGTTTTCAAATCTGGAGTTCTGCACAAATTGCTGTATTAGTAGCTGTGAGAAAACAGCGTGTGTGTCAAGCTGCTTTACAAACCTGATCCTGGATAAGACTGTTGGTTTTAGTGCAGCAAAATGAAGCCGCAGGATTGCTTCCCCATCACCTCAATTCTTTATAAGGTTCCCAACAAGACAGAATAATCTACATTTTTCCCTGCTATGTAGCAATTTCAAAAGGTGCTGTAATTTTTTTTTTTTGTTTTAAAAATTGTCTTTATTCTTTGCAGAAAAGGTACAGTCTGGCTGTTGGTCCTCCCAAAAAGGTTCCAAAAGTCAAAGGTGTAGAGTCTGCAGCAGTGCAAGCATTTCTCAGGCGGCAGGAAGAAGAAAAAAGAAAAAAAGGTAATGGTCCAAAATATTTCCATTGGGAGGTTTTCATTTACTCTTTGAAATGTCACCTTATGCAAAGCTCTTGCAAATGCAGTTACACATCTGTTTCTAGGGACTAAGGATGCTTGTGTGCTTTCCTAAGGAATTAAATATTTATCAGCTATGATTGTAAATATTTATTTGTTATATGCTAATGAACAATATTTTATTAATGATTAGTTAATGTTAAAATAGTATTAATAAAAAATATAAATAGCACATTTTTATTATATGCTAGTAAAAATCCAGATACCTCATCTGGACTTTTGGTAACTTAGCTTTGAAAAGCTTTAGCTATGTGAACTCTGGTAAGGGTTCCTGTTGTTTTATCTTATTCTAGTGTAATAATAGTCAGAATTTTATATGGCAGATGCTTTGATCCACAAGCATTGATTTTTATGACCTTTTAATAGTCTATAGAACAACCTAATGCTGCATTTGTTCTGAAGGTGATGTTTTACTAAAGGTAACCAAATCTGTTCAGGCTGCCAGGCCCAGCCCAGCCAGAAGTAACTGGGTGTGAATTCCACATAGATGTGCTTGCACTTGCACTGTATGCTTACAGCCCATGCAATGGGATAACATAGGCAGGGATGTACCTTTATGGGCATCCACAGCATGAGTGCCTCTATCCATTTTCTAGGAATCGATGCTTTTCCTGAACCTCTCTGTTATCTAGCCACCACTGCCTTAATCTCTCCAGTGGCTGGCATTCAGACCTCTAGTGTTACTCACCAGCTACTTCAGCCTCAATTTTGTCAGCAGACCACACACAGTCTTAAGATAGAGCGTACTCATTCAAAAAATAGCTGAAACAGTTCAGTAAGAACATAGGACAGACTGCTGAGGTAGGGCACAATACTCTAACAGCTAGTAGTGACCAGCAACTTGCTTATCTGGAGCCCTCTGTGCACTCACTCAGCCTGTTTTCCACTTCTTATCCTCTCAATGCTTTGATTTATCTCCCTTTTCTCATCTTTCCTTTTAACATCTGATAGTAAATTCTGTTCAGTCTCAGAACTCCCTTTGCTACCCAAAGATGCCATAGGTACTGTATCACCTCACACAGAAATTTCTTAGATGGAATAGCATTCTGAAGAGCTGTTCCAGTTGAATCACCTTAGTGGTTTTGCAGTTGCAGCAGGTGAGCTACACCTGGGGAAGAACAATGCCAGGTGTTATATCCTTACTTACACCCCAGGTATAGGTAAGGGACAGCCCTGTTGGAGAGTAGCCTTGAAGAGAAAGATCTTGGACTCCTGGCAGGCAGCAAGCTGACCATGAGCTAACTGTGGCCAAGAAGGCCAGTGGTATTCTAGGGTACATTAAGAAGTATGTGGTCAGTAGGTGTAGAGATGTCATCCTTCCCTGTACTCTGTGGCCCTGGTAAAGCCACATCTGGACTACTGTTTACAGTCCTGGGTTCTCTAGTTCAAGAGAGACAGGGAACTACTAAATTGAACCCAGCAATTCAAAGATGGTGCCAGACTGTTTTCAATAGTGCCCAATGACAGGACAAGGAGCAGTGGACACAAGCTGGAACACAAGTTTCATTTAGTAATAAGGAAAACTTACTTATCGTGCAAGTCCCAAAACCCTGGAATAGGCTGCCCAGATAGGTTGTGGAGTCTTGTTCTCTGGAGATATTAAAATTCTGCCTGGAGGCAGCCCTGTGCCATGTGCTTTAGGCAGCCCTGCTTTGATAGTGGCAGGGGGAGAGTCGGACTTGAATTTCTTGAGGTCTCTTCCAACTCATAATTCTGTGTTTCTGTAATTGTTTGCCTTTGTTTGTCAGTGGGTGATTCAGGTGGGTTAGCTTGCCCTGCTGGCACATCTCTGATCACTCTCTGGTCTGCTTTGAATAGTTATTGGCCAGATAGCCTTAAATTGCTGTCCTATGTGGTTTATCAGGTTGGAAGAAATTGAAATGAAGTGTAGTGCTTTTGCATAACTCTCCCCCTGTTTTCTTTTGCAGCACTGGAAGAAAGAAGAAAGAAAGAACGACTCTTGGCTAAGCGTGTTGAACTGAAACATGACAGAAAGGCAAGAGCTATGGCCTCACGAACAAAGGATAACTTTTATGGCTATAATGGCATTCCTGTTGAAGAGAAGCCTAAAAAGAGGAGGACTTGTGGGAATGTTGCTCAGGCCCCAGAGGCTGCAACAGAGGATGAAATTGAACATGAGTATAGTCAGACTGAGTCTGAGCATGAGCAAGAAGAATATGAAGAGAAACCATCCAAAGTTGCGGTGAAACCAAAGGCACCTCCCAAAACTGCGCCAGCACCTCTGAACTTTGAAGAGCTCTTAAGGCTTGCAGAAAAAAAACAGTATGAACCAGTGGAAATAAAAGTAGTGAAAAAGGTAGAAGAAAGACCCAGAACAGCAGAGGAGTTGAGAGAACGGGAGTATTTGGGACGCAAAAACAAAAAAGCAGAAATGTACAAGAAAAATGAAGAGATTAAAGATACAGGAATATCCAGGTCTTCAAAAAAAGTGACTTCTCAGAAAGAACCTGTAAATGCAAAACTTATCAAAAGCTCTGTAGATAAACATTCCATGCCAAAAGGCAATTTGGCATCTTTTGTGAGTGGTAGTGAGAAGAAATCCAAAGCACCAGCACTGACAGAAAAATACTCACGTTCATCCTCTTCCTCCAGAATTGATCACATAGGAAAAACCTCACAAAATGGCTCCTTAAAAAGCTCTACTGGTAGCAGTCTCAATAAAGTACCTGTCAATGGTATTGGGAAGTCTGGCATAAGTTCTCATGTGCCACCTTCAAATCCAGCAGCTAATGGAGCTCAGAGGCTACTGTCTGCCAAGGAATCCAGCCTGAAAAAGTCTGCCCATACAAAACCAGGAAATGTTGCAGCCCTCCAGCATGGAATCAACTCCAATGCAAAACGATCAGGCAGCAGCCTAGGAAAAGGAGGACCTGGCCATCCAGGTGGCAGTTCAAGTGCAGGACCTGGGCGAATAAGCAGCAGTTCTGGTGTGGGACCTGGAAGGCCAGGAAGCAGTTCAAGTCCAGGGCCTGGGCGACTGGGCAGCAGCTCAGCCACAGGACCTCGAAGGACAGGCAGCAGCTCAAGCCCAGGACCTGGGCGACTGGGCAGTGACTTGGGTGTAGGACCTGGCAGGCCAGCTGGCACCTCCAGCACAGGGCCTGGGCGACCAAGCACCAGCCTGGGCACGGAACCAGGAAGGCCAGGAGTCAGCACAAATGCAGGACTTGGGCGACCAGGCAGCAGCATGGGTACAGGGCCAGGAAGGCCAGGAGTTGGCCCAAGCACAGGACCTGGGCGACAAGGCAGCACCTTAGGAACCGGACCAGGACGGCCAGGAATTGGGCCAAGCACAGGAGTCAAGCGACCTGGCAGTACCTTGGGAACAGGACCAGGAAGGCCAGGCATCAGGTCAAGCACAGGACCTGGGCAGCCAGGCTTGGGAGCATCTGTAAAACCGAAGTGTACTGTTGTATCAGAAACTATTTCTTCTAAGAACCTAGTCACAAGACCTAGCAATGGACAGATTAATGGAATGAGACCTTTCCAAGGGCATAGACCTGTGTCGCATCCACAAGGTATCTAGTTATAGAGTAACTAATTTTTTCATGTAGTCATTTGTTTTGCCTTTTTGATATGTCTGAGTTGAGGTCACTGGGATAACTATGGAGGCAATTAGGAAGACTTTGACAATATGCCATCTTTGCCTTTCAAATAGTGTATTAAATAACAGTGCTTCTTTCTGTTTTGCAGTGCTTTAATTGTTTTTACCGGTGCTCGTGTTTCTTGACATACAGGCTTGGGGTGTGAAGCGTTACATGAAAGAAAACTAAGCAACTACTGACAGATGTTGATATATGAATGCAGTTACAAGCAAAATAATTCTTTGCTTAATTGTGCTTAGTCTTCAAAACTTTGTAGTGGCTTAGACAACAAATTCATAAAGTGGTACCTGAAAATTAGAACTACACAGCAAACCTGTGCCTGGTACTTGGTTTGGCTAATGTACCTTTTCAGTAAAAAGAATTATGACGAGTTAGTTCTGAAAGGGAGCAAGCAACAGACTCTAGCAAATAAGTGCCTAGAAAACACTGAACAAGAGCATAGACTTCTGTTTGGTACTTTCCTCAGGATGCTGTGGTAATATTGAGATGTAGTCTCCTCTAGAACAACTTAGAGGAAGTGGTTCCTTTTACTAGGTTTCTGAGAATGATGGGTAACTTGAGGCAGAAGCTTTTTACCTTGAAGCCCCGAGCTATAACATGGCTGTGCCCAAACTATAGTAAGGAGGACTATTAATGTAATACTAATGTCATTAATATTTTCCACTCTCCTGTCATTTAGGTCTTGGAAGACCACCTATTAGTTACAAAAGACAAATAGATGATGATGACGATGATGAAGAATATGATTCTGAAATGGATGACTTCATTGAAGATGAGGGGGAGCCCCAAGAAGAAATATCAAAACATATTCGGGAAATATTTGGCTATGACCGGAAAAGGTGAGAGATCTTCATTTTAAGATAATGCAGAACAAGCCACAGAACAACAGAAATTAATATAATTCAACAAAAATGTTTTAGAAATGGGAAGTGCTGGTATCCATAAATGGTTTTGCATTGCGGAACTTAAGACTGCTTCTGTACAGAAGGCGCCTTGAATTTTAACACTGCTTGCCACGGTTTTCTGGGAAGCAGTGATATTTGATGTAATAAGACACAGTTGAAGGAGAACAACTTATTGGATATCTCATTCGTATAGTTCATATCCTGTTACTGGGTATGAAAATGCATTCTAGCAGTCTGCAGTGTTTCAGAATTCACCGCTTGTGGCTGGCTGAATATAAATGCAGTAAATGGCTAAATGCAGTAGCGTTAGCTGTGCTGTCAAAAGTTCTAAATTGCTGTGACTAGGAACTGCTGGAAAAAGAAGGGTCTTATTTGCCTTATTTAAATGCTTCCCTATTGTCTGACAATAAGGTAGTAAGGAAAAAGCACTTTTAAAGGCTGATAACTTAGATTCTTTCAAAATATTAAAATCTGTGTGGCAAGGCAGTTCTTTCTAAGAAGGGACGTGAATTTGTAATGCAGCTGTGCATTGTGTTCTTGTGTGCTGACAATTAATATTTAATTCCCAGATACAAGGATGAAAGTGACTATGCCTTACGTTATATGGAGAGCAGCTGGAGAGAACAACAGAAGGAAGAAGCTAGGAGGTTTGTATGGATTTAAACGCAAACTTCACGCTTTCTCTCTGTTGCCCAAGTCATGGAGCTAAGGTTTTTTTGTAGCAGAGGTGAACAAACCTTTTACCATTGTTTATGAGAATGATGAAACTCACCAGACAGTGGTGGGTATAGTGTGTCTGTACTCATGCATCACAAATTTTGCTTGTTAAACCCCAAACAAAAAAAACTTATGCCCAAATATCTCTTTAAAATTCTTCTAAATTCAGTTGAAAGGCTAAACTGTGGCACAAATATTATGATATTCTGATAGCTTGAGGACTAAAATTATTTGTTTATATGTATATACACGTGTTTGTGTGTATATTTCTATATGTATAAAAAGACTCTCACTAATTTTTTAATCATGGATTTAAAACATGAAGATATTTTAATTTGTTTTGACCATTGGTTTTGGCCTCTAGGCCTGCACAAGCCTTAAAACCTGATGTTTGTAAACAGATCTCTTGAGATTTTTTTGGTGGAACAAGCTTTGCCAGAGGTTTCTATAGACAGTGGAAGATACTGGAATACATGAAGTTAGCCATGTTTTATTCAACTGAAATTTGTAGCACTGGAAAAGTGACTCTTTTTTCAATTTCAGTGTCCTTATTCCCCCTTGCACCTGAGGAACAGCCACAGCTTGTGCAATGCTGTAGTCTGTTAAATGGAGTTAGAGGGAAACAATGGAATTCTTAGTGATACTGCTATTCATGGAATTCTCTGAAGACCTACAGTGAGGTTTTGCAGAGTTGAGTACCTGGTTACCTTGTAACAACCCATGCAGCATAAAGAAAGAGGAGGAAAAACTTGAGTAAAGCTGAATTGATCTTCTTTCAATGCTCACCTGCTTCTCACTGAGGGTCTGGGTAAAAGCCTTGGGACCCTTGAAACAAGGAACGTTTTTTCTGAGCAACCAAGCTCACTGAAACTATGGCTTTAAGTTAAAATGAAAAACTATGCTTCGAACCAGTTTTATCACATGGATTCTTGATGTGTTTGGTTTTATTCTTAATTTAGAAAAATGCTGTTTTCTGAATTCAAGATTTTGCTATCCTTGTTTATGCATAAATCTATTTTAGACTCTGTACTGGAGCAGTTCAGAACAGTTGAATCCTCATTGTCACATGGTTGAACCTTTTGCATGAGGTGTATGCTGCACTGCCTTGCATTGCTTCCTAAAGAATGTGCAATGCACTTGGTATGGCTGCTAATGAGGCAGCAGCACATCAGGAAATGGTACCTTCACCACACCCAATCCTGGTATCAAACCCACAAGACTATCCAGCCCTTATTTACTGAAGAGGTCAGGGATTGCAGATACTGTTTTAAGTTGCATCTTTCAACATGCAGTATTGCACAAAGATCAATAAATGATGCAGGGAAGCAGCTAGAACATGCCATGAGCAAAGCCTTTTCCACAGGCCTGTTCACCAGAGCCAGGGCAGCTAAATGTACTGAATGGAGCAATGTGCTTATAGCTGTCTGAATGGTGCCTCAAGCCAGGAAGTTACAACAAAAGTTTTTGCTTCTCAGCTCTCTGACACCTCCATTCTTTCCCTGACCAATGTGAAAGGTTTGTGTGGTTCTTGGAGAAGTTGATATCAGTTCTACTGTGACTTGTGTGTAAGAATTATATCCATCAATTCTTGCTAGTGTTCTTGGGAGGGGTAGAAGTAAATTTCCTGTTGTAGCAATGTGTAAAGGATGTAATTTTATTTGGCAGCTTGAGACTTGGTGTTCAGGAGGACTTAGAAGAATTGAGACGGGAAGAAGAAGAATTAAAACGCAAGAGACAGTCGAAGAAGCTGCGGACACGTTAATGGACTTATGATGTAGACATCTTTCACTTTTCAGCTACCCTCTGCCTCCATACATCTCTTACTCCAGTTTCCATTTGCTTGCTAGTGGGCAAAAGAATATTTAAAGGGAATAAAGTACTGAAAAGCAAGGCTTTAGTTTGACCTAAATAAGATATTTATTTTTTAATACTTGCCAGGGTTGGTTTTTTTATGAAGAAATTAATGCACTAAAGCATATTAAGTGGAATAAAATTAATAGATGTTTCCATTGATTCAACCAGTTCAAGATGCCAGCAGAAATATTGACTAGCTATGCACTGACTTGGAACTGTGTGGGCCCATAAACCAGTAAATCAATTTTGTGTTCACTTGCAAGAAAGGAATAGCTTTCTTGTTCCCTGCTATTTCTTGAGACTTAGGGAAATTACTTTGTATCCTACTCCACCTCCCAACTTGAGCCTCTAAGTATTACATTGTCATCTTCTGTTCAAAAGCAGCTTGGGTGTAAATTCAGCTGCTGCCCCATATGTTCAAAGCAATAAAGTGCTGCACATTTCATGAAGACCCATAAAAATAATTTGGACCTCTTGTTTCTAAATGGGAAAGTGCATGGGACTTGCAAATTCGGCAGTTATGGCCAAAAGACTACGTTGGCTATCACTGCCTGGGTTTCCAATGCTAATCTAATTCAGCATCATAAATACACACCCTGAAAATGGGACTTCCTTGTATTTGTGTATAACATGTGGCTTTTGGGCTCAAGCATATGCTTGGGTAGGCATTTCCTGTCCTGTGTATCTTCATATTTGTTTAACAGCTTCTGCTGCTTTTACAAATTGTGTACAGGACGGTGCATGTTTTTTCTTGCATTAAACATCCGATGTACTAAATTATTTAAAATGTGGAGCAGTGGTTTATCTAATGTGCTTGGAATGTACTCGCAGCTTTCAATATTAACAACTTAATGTTAACTAGCTAACACTAGTGATTAATTTCATCAAACCAAAAAGCTAAACTGTTATCTATAGCAGGAGAGTTAGTTCAGTTACTTACCTTAATGCCCGTATTTGCACATTATGTCTAACTATGCACTTAAAGACTGTTTCTTTCAGTAACTGAATTTGTTTACAATCAGTGCAGGATTTATGTAAGTTTACATGAGTTTTACTGAGAGTCTGAAGCTCAAATCTGGTGTTGCATCTACTTTGATTTTTCATGGATTGCCCTTCAAAGCTCACCAGTATCACAACTCAGCTTTGCTTGAAGCTCCAGGATTCCAGTAATAGTATCTCTGGCTTCAGCTGCTGAGGCTGTTAGATGTTGATGCTAGAAGTACTTGGAAAAGTACGAAAGGGCTTTGGGTGTTTTGTTGTGGTGGGGAAGTGAAGGAATAAAAAGGAAAAATTATCTTGGGGTGGGGGGGAAATGACAAAGGAGCCTCTCTTAGCAGGGGGCTTTTCTTAACAGTACTGCTTCTGGGAAGCAGTTCAGATAATAACCTGTAAGGAATAGGCTTGGAAGCTGCTGAAGTTTAAACATCTGACTCTTAATGTAAGAAAAAACAGTGTTGCCTTTGTGAGACATTTCTGTCAATGTTGTGTCGTTTCACTGCCTTGGTAAAAGACAGACATAAGAGAGCTATTGGGATAGGTGCTGTAAACAAATTCAGTATTAGCTGCCAGGGAGCACAGGTGAAGACACTTTTGTTGCTCCTCTGTGTTTTAACTTTCTGTAACTGCAAAAACTGTTTCCCCTATCTGTGCTTGAGACCATACAAGGTAGTGTAACCACACTGCTTGTCTAGAAGTGTTGTATTCACTCTGCTTCATTGGGACCATCTAAAATTTCCTTTTGTGGTTCCTAGAATTATCTGAGGCTATGAACACTGGGACCATGATCAAGTTGCTGGGTTTCTTAATTTTTAAATTCTGTTTAGGTGGGGAAAGGCTCTGTCAACCCAGACAGCCATGTCAGCTGTGTGCAACTTTCTGCCTGGTTGGGGGGGAAAAAATGTCTTAACAAAGCAAAACAAATGTACCAATTCAAAATTAGTTAATTTGGGAATTAAATCTGCATTTCAGATAAAGGTTAACTAAAACCTGAGCCACCACCTTCTGATTATTTAATCATGCAGGATCAGAGAAATTTCTTAATCTGGAAAGCACTTTGTCTTTTAGATGGTGATTGGAATGTACTCTGCTAGCCTCCCCTAAGACACTGTACAACTATCTTCACATGGTGAACATGGCTGATTTCTATTTCCTAGGAAAATTTCTTCAAGGACACCTTTGTAATTTTACAGCCAGGTACTTTCTCCTAATTGGTGTGGGATGCTGGGGGTTCATGTTTTGTACAAATGTTTTAATGTTTGCATTCCCATGTATTTGTAAATCAGCTCGGGAAGACCTAACGCCTTGTTTTTTAATTCCTCACCCTCACACTTGCTGTTTGCCAGGTTAATAGTATTAAGCTAACAAAGAGTACTTCAGTATTTGTCCAAGGTGCATCTGATTTTGATAAGGAAAACTGGAAAAACGTTTATATTGGGTTAAGAGGACCTAATGTTAAGCTAATGATTCAATTGTATTTAATGAAATTCTGGTTTGGTCTTTACACTTTTAATTCACTGTTTGACTATGTGCCTTTTTTACTAAATTGTGTCAAAATAATGAATGTAGGAATACAAAAGGGTTGCTTGGTTTCTGCTATCTCAGATTCTATATCCTTAAACTTGATAGTGTGGAATGACATACTATTCATAAACCCTTCCAGGTCTGGCTGGCTTTGATTGCACAATTATAGTAGCTACTTCCGTACTGCTAATGCTAAATCAAATGAAGGGCACTTTCTATCAAAGACTACTTTTTCAAAATATCTTGTATTTACACTTGAGCTGTATTTCATGTTACAGCGATGTCTTTTGGAGGCCAGGGTTCTGCATATCACAGGAAGCCTTAGTGTGCAACTCTGTGCTGTGCTTTAAAATAAAAACCTTTCAAGAAGTATAAGAGATCTCTATGGAAATCTGGATTTATTTTTGTGTAAAGTCCAAAATATTGTCCAGAAGAAGTAATTTTCTATTTTTTTTGCATTTTGTAACATAAATAATCTAGTAGCCGATGCATATTTCTAGATTATAGCATATTTCTGGAGACCAAAACATGTCAAAGAAAATAAATATATGGAGAGACTGGTGTTTTAAATTGTGATGAATGTACTTCTATTTATTTTGGTGAGTGGGTGTGATGCAATATTGTAGTGTTAGTGTGTAAATGAGGGTGCTTCTAGTTCTAGCCAATGCATTTTTTTTTCCTTGGGGGATATCAGTTGTGCACAAAGTTGTCTTACACAATGTGACAAATCAGGTTGAAATCATACATAGCTGAACTGTTTGCCGGTGCTGTCAAGAAAGTGTATGCTTTGGCACACACCAAATGCTTGAGTTTTGCGGAGGATGTATACAATAAACTACAGGCATTAAACACTTCTCACTGGTTTACTTTATGGAAGATTTTGCAGAATAATTCTCTGCTGGTTTCCTCTGAGCTGTCCCATACAACAGCGTTGGGCTGAATGCTCTCCAAGAATTGTTCTCTTCTCCTGCAGCCAGCAAGAATGTGTGACAAATGGAGTCACTTGGTTCAGAAAAGATCTGGAAATCATTGGCCTCTCCTGTGCATGAGACACAACACATACTTGGAGATACATGTACTCTAGAATGGTAGTGCAGGGGTGCCAGCTGCCTTTTAATCTCTTCTATTAGAAGTGTGCTGTTTCATCCTGTGTCTTTGATTCTTTTATTCCCCTGTGAAGACTCAACCTCCTTTGCTGCTGTCTACTGGGCAGCAGTTTATTGCTTCAGCAGGAGCAGGCCCACATCAACAGCTGTTCTGTTCAGCTGATGCTGAAACCCACTTCTAGATGGAGAAATGAACACCCCTCCTAGTAAGCCCAGCTGCCTCCCCTTTGAAATAGCAATGATTGCACACTTACATTTTTTTTTTAATCATTTCACAAATAAGTCTTAGTGTCCTATGAGTATCTTGTTTTGATAGTGTGAATGCTCACCTTGTTTGAAAATACCTTGTATGGAATTCCTTTGAGATTTTTAATGTTTATTAATAGATTACTACCTTAATCCAACTAACAAAGCTGTTCTTCTTTGGAAGCAATATTCTACTTGGCTTTGGAAAAAATAACTGCCAATTTCCCTCATTAGAGGACAGGCTTTAGTTGTAACTTACTTCAAATAACATTTTAGTTCCACAAGACAAGTGCAAGTTCAGTCATCCCACTGATGGCTCTTTCTTGCCACTTGAAAACCACCTGAAATGCAAGTGGAAACGTTTCTTTTTCCATGAGAACTAGGGCTCTGCAAAGCCTTTGGCATATCATGCTTAACATGCTTTGTGGGATTAAATTAAAGATTGAAGATGTTCCTGAAGTAATTGAACATGTTCCCACTTTAGTCCTAGCTTCTCTGTCCACTACTGATGCGTGAGTTTGTTTTCTCAAGACATTTGGAGCTCAGTCTGCTTTGGGGATTTCTCTGTTCGGTTTGTTGTGGCTCTCTCTAGCCATTGCCCTGCAGCGGTAAATTCATAAGAGCATAAGATTTTTCTGTATGCTGGATGTGACTTCTGCACTGTTCCTTATCTGAGGAAAGACAAGTGTCTGATGCCATCACCTGTCATACCGTGTGTGGAGGTTAATGCCAATTAACAGTTTAAAGGGAATTGAGTTTGGGTTGGTTTTCCTGAAGTAGTGGATTTGACTCTGACTCGAGAAACGCTTCAGTGTAGTGTTCTGGACTTCTCAGTGCACTCAGAATGGGTGATGAAGGCACACTTAGGTGCACACTGAATGTAAAAGGATGGTTTTGGGTGCTTTGCTTGTACTTCTCAGTGTACTTAACTACTTTTGGGGAGTTCAGGAGCAGTAACTAGCTTCCTTGAATGACACAACCAAGTATATCTGATGTTTGTTATGAGACTGCCCTTGGCTCCCTATTGTCTGTTTTGCAGACCTCTAGAGCAGCATCAAATGTGGCCATAAATGATATAGCCAAGCAGCCTGGTCACATAAGGGCAGTTCTCAGAGTTCACAGTGGTGTGCTGTCATAAGCAACTCTCCCCACAGCCAAAATGGGTGAACTAGCAAACCCTTTATTAACCTGGTTTGTATGCTGGACAAAGGGAATGCGGTGATGGCAGTGCATATTGTGATGTGGCACGGGGCTACAGGGAGAATGTTTATAAGCAGGGTGAGTGATGCTGAAACTTGTAGGAAAAATGTACTGCTTTGTGAAAGCATGTCTGCTGCTATACACAGCTGGCATTGAGGCCTGATGTACCTCAAAACTGCTGGTTTCAATACAGCCTTGTCAGGATGGTGCTTTTAAACTAATAGTTACCATGTATAAATTGGTCACAGTGTAGTTCAAATATCAAGTACACAGGTGACTTCCCAGTTGTTCAGACCAAGGTGAACACTAAGACAATTCTCTTGGGTGTGATATTTCCAGAGCTGAAGTCAGTCTGGGTTTTATGAGGAAACTTCTTCTTGCCATTAGTGTTGCAGCTGGTCTTCATTTATTCCCCAAACTTTACTCTCTGGGGTTATCATCAGAGCATATTTCGGAAGTGCAAATTTTACCTATAGCATTTCATATTTGTGAGTTCAACTTGTAATTTCAATGTCGTTACTCTTAATTTGCACAATTCATAGTATTGTCCAAATAATTGTATTATGTTCTCCTGGAAAAAAAATGCCTTCAGAAACTGAAATACATATGGGAACTTAAGTAACAAAAGGTCAAGATCAAATGATGGGGCAGGGTGAGGATCTACAAGTGTACTATCCAGGATGGTAGGTGGGGAAGCAAAGCTGTTTGATGTGGGCAGAAGGTTAGCTTGCTAGCAAGAGATTTCTTTACCTAAAGATTAGTTTGTATTAGGATTTCTTAATTTAATATTGAGTTATTAATTGTGAGTGTCACTTAGAGCAGATTTTGAGTTGAAGAGCATAGAATTTAAAGGTGCTGAATTTAAAAAGCGAGTGCTGAGAACTGTATGTTAGGTACAGATTAGTCGTGGGTGATGTCTTGCACTGAAACAGTGTTATGCTCCTGCTCTCAATATCATAGAGGTATGCCACTACCAGATTGGAGTGATTTGCCAGCCAGGCTGGGGCGGTGCACACCATGAAGGATGCAAATAGCATCCAGCCGAAAGCTCTCTGTATTCTCCTGACACAATTACATACTGAAGCATTTATTGTACCTCCATTGCAAGCAAAATCAAAAATGGATTTTTGGGGGGTTTTTTGCTTAAGGTTTCCTTGCAGAACACCAGAAACGCTGGAGTGCACCCCTGAGGGCCCTATGCGGGGGCTGTTGGGAGGCAGTGCTGCCCACCATGGAACCCACAGGGCTGATGGGGAGAGGGAAAGGGCGGCAGCCTGGCAGTTTGGACCCTCACTCTGTACAGAGAGTTAATAAATTCCCTCAAGGGCTTTTTTTGGGGTAGTCCCCACATTAGTAGCAATATGCTTTAGAAACAGATTTAGTGTGTAGTATCCCTCTGAGGTAAAGAGGTTTTCATTTCCATATAAGACACTGCGGTATGCATGCTTAAGTTTGGGGCACACCACATAAATTCTAGGTGCAAAATGAGAAAGCTTGTATCTGACTCTTCTGATTTTTATAAAACACCGAAGTATTCATAGGCAGGCCTTGTTATAAAGATGGTCACCTGGAGAAAGGTGCCTTTGATTTCACAACTAGATGTATCAACACTTCTGAGAACATGTTGCATTTAAGTTGTATAACATTCTGAATCTGGGCACCTTTGAATTTTTTCCTACTGCTTGATTTTGCACCATCCCGTAAGAATGAGCAGGGAGAAGCTAAAACATTTCAGCAGCTTTGTGTTTCCTTGTGAGAAGTGGAAAATAATGGTACCATCCACATAGCTGCGGTACTGCTGCTGTTTCTTGACTTGGACTTACATACTCAAGTGGAAATCAACACCTCATGAAACTCTTCTAAAATTTGTACAGGTTGATCTGAGTTTCTAGTAGTAACGGTGTCAATGATAAGACAATAGTGTTTTTTTTCTAAGAGGTTCATATTTTTATAGTGTTTTTAATTATTGTGTGCAGAGAAGACTAAATTTTATTCTCAGCTCACACACCTGAAAAGGGGAAGAAATGGCATACAAGGAAAGGTGGTACAAATTTCAGTCCTATTGTAGCAACAACAAACTGTTGATACCCTCAAAGCTATTTTTTTAATCAAATTTTTAGGAATTTATTTCACACCAAAACTACTTATAATACTACAAGTAATTATTACCTTACTCTTCTTGTGTTTCCACTTTATACTCTCCTGGCTAGCTGAAGAGGCCCTAGTCAACTGGTGGTTTGCAAATGTGATGCCCATCCAGAAGAACGCCCTGAAGATCCAGGGAACTACAACCCTGTCAGTCTGACCTCAGTGCCAGGGAAGGTTAAGGAGTAGATTATCTTGAGGAGCGTCACATGGCATGTACAAGATCAGGTCCAGTTCACAATGCAGGTCCTGCTTGATTAACCTGATTTTCTATGACAAGGTGACAAAAGTAATGGATGAGGGAAGGGCTGTGGATGCTTTGTCTGCCTGGACTTCAGAAAAAGTTTTCAACCCTGCTTCCCACAGCAACCTCCTTCAGAAATTAACTGCTTGTGGCTTGGATGACTGTAATGGTTGCTTGGTTAAAAAAAAATGGCTGGATGGCTAGGCCCAAATAGTGGTGATGGAGTCAAATCCAGGTGGTGTCTGGTCACAAGTCGTGTCCATAGGGCTCAGTACTAGGGCCTGTTCTCTTGAATATCTTTATTAATGCTCTGGATAAGGGGACTGAGAGCACCCTCAGAAAGTTTGCACAGGTAGGAGTGATGATCTGCTTCAAGATAGACACCTCTACAGAGGGATCTGGACAGGCTGGATCGATGGGTTGAGGACAACTGTATGAGGTTTAACAAGGCCAAGTCCTACACTTTGGCGACAACAACCCTCTGCAATGCATAAGGCTTGGGCAAGAATGGCTGGAGAACTCCTGAGTGGAAAAGGACCTGGAGCTGTTGGCTGACAGCTGGCTGAACACGGGCCAGCAGTGTGCTCAGGTGGCCAAGAAGGCCGATGGCATCCTGACCTGCATCAGAGAGTGGGGCCAGCAGGACTAGAGAGGTGATCACCCTCCCAGACTCTGCACTAGTGAACAATTGACTACTGGTTTCAGTTTTGGGCACCTCAATACAAGGACATTGGGGTGCTGGAGCAGGTCTAAAGGAGGCCAACAAGGCTGGTGAAGGGCCTTGTGAAAAGGCGTTGAGGGAGCTGGGACTGTTCAGTCTGAAGAGGAGGTTGAGGGGACATCTTACTGCTGTCTGCAACTACCTGAAAGGAGGTTGTAGAGAGGCAGAAATTGGTCTTTCCTCACAAGGAACAAGTGATAGGAGAAGAGGAAACGGCCTCAAGCTGCGCAAGGGGAAGTTCTGGTCAGACATTAGGAAAAACCTCTTAATAGAAAGAGTCATCAGGCCTTGGAACAAGCTGCCTAGGGAGGGGATTAAATCCCTTAACCTGAACCTGTTTCACAGTTGTGTAGAGCTCAGGGACACGGCTTAGCGTGGCCCTGGGACACTGAGTTAATGCGTGGGCTGAGTGATCTTGCAGGCCTTTTCCTACCTTCACGACCAGCTTCACCACGGGGCCCTGTCATGGCTGCCGGCAGGCGGCTGTGTCCCGCCGGAGCACCCAGCAGCACCCGCGCCCGGGCCCCCCGCGGCAGTTCCGGGTGGAGGCGGGAGCGGCCGCCGGAAGCGGAAGCGCGGGCTCGGGGCGGTTTCCCGTGGGTTTGAGGGGCTGCGCCGGGCCGGCGTCTGGCGGCGGCAGCGGGAACGGCGGGGGAGCGGCCGCCATGGCGGTGTCCGAGAGCCAGCTAAAGAAGATGCTCGTCAAGGTAACCGCGCGGCCGGGGGTACCCAGGACCCCCAGACCCCTTCCCTGCCGGGAGTCTGCGGGCCAGCCCTGGCCTGCGCCAGGCTGTCACTTGAGTTGGTGGGGTAGTCCGAGAGCTGAAGTGTCGCTGTGTGTGGTCGTTGTCTGCTCAGAGATATCTCTGGCTGTTGTGTTTCTTTCTCGAATACTGATGGGTGTCTCAGGTACTGATGGGTATAATGCAAATGAAAATGCAGTAGCTTTCCCCGGATCGATCGATTGATAGACTAAATCGATTGACGTATGGGCTCGTATTTGAGATTGAAAGCAGTTCTATGAAGAACAGTTACACGGGCAACGTTCAGTGAAGTAATAGAGAGACGTGTGCTCTGCTTCCAGAGTAAGAAGGGAGAAGACTGTCTGTCGATGTGAACTGGCATAAGTGCAGTCTGTTGGGTAACAGAAACCAAAATCAGATGGCATGAAAGATCCAGTCTCTAAAGTCATGACTTCTCTTTTGTTTTCCAGTATAAGTACAGAGACCTGACTATACAGGAGACGACTAGTGTTATTACTCAGTACAAGGACCTCAAACCTGTCATGGATTCATATGGTTAGTTTGTGCGTGAGGCCGTGTTTGGTATGGAATTGTTCACGGTTTAAGTGTTAGTTTTTGTGGGGGAAAAAAGATTAAACCTATACAGTGACGACCACCTTTTTATTAACTATTTGAAAAGCTCAGAGTAAATTCAAGTATGTTTACTGAAGATGCTATCTGAGGTTGGCACCAGAGGCTGAAGGCGTAGTTTCAAAAGATACAGGGATCCAGCACAGCTGCTGAGATCATCCTCCTTCTGGTCACCTTTTTTGAACAATACCTTGTGGAATCGGCTCTGCAAGCTAATTTGTGTAACTCATGCACAATCAGGTATTGTAAAGTCTTCTGCATTCTAAATTCTTAATCTGGATCAACAAGTACTGAGAAGGAATGTGATGGAAGATAAATTTTAATTTGAAAAGCTGCAAGCCAGCAGCCATCACAGAAATAAAAAATCATTCAATGGCTGAATAATCAAGAACAACAGTGAAAGGACTGCAGCTGGAATGGCTACATAAGTTTGCATAATGATAGTGATCAGAGTTCCAGACAGCTTAAGCAGTAGTAAGAAGCCCAGTTGTGTTACTAAACTTTTTCTAAGCTGCCTGGGAAAGGCTGAGCATAGAACCACTTGCAGAGTCACTGCTTGATCTTGTGTGCAGTGCTGAGGGTGCAGTAAGTGAGGCCACACTTGTAGGACGAGCAGACATGACAGGTGACCCTACACTGACCAACAGAGTATTCTGTTCTATAAATTTATGACACTTCCTCTTCCCTGTATTATTGTTTGGTTTAATTACCTTCACTATTGATGTAATGAATGCCTGTGGTCTAGTGATTTTCAGTGTTCTTGCTGACCTGTTTGTTTGGAGAAAGCTTAAGGAATTCTTTTTAATCCTGAAGTAACAGTTGTTTTCAAGTTGAGTTTGAATTCAGATTGTCTTTGCAGCAGTTTCTATTACTTTGCAGTTTGTATGGTTCCAATGTGTTTTGCTTGGTCTTGGAACAAGGAAGCAGTTTTATTTGTAGTGAAGGTAGTTGGACAGAATTATGTAATTAGTGACTCATTTCTCAGAAATGTTACTCATAAGAATTTACCTGGCTGTAGACAACATGTGCGAGAGCAGAACTTTTCAAGCTGAGCTTATATATGTTTATATGTCTGAAAACTTACACTGATAAATGGATGGAGTATAACCTGAAGAGAGGTTAATATAGCAAACATTTTTTTTTTAAATACAATTTGTTCCGTTTCAGTTTTTAACGATGGCTCATCTAGGGAGTTGATGAGTCTCAGTGGAACCATTCCTGTGTCTTACAGAGGTAAGCCTTTATTGTTATGATACTCATCAATTCCAAATTACATGAAAATACTTTCATTTGTCCCAGTTAAGCTTCACTAATTTATTGAGGTCCTTGACTTGTCTGAAAGACAAAGTTTTAAAGCAATTGGTCACTTTTTCTCTTGCAGAATAAAAGTTAAGCCTTGAACAACTGTGTAACATCTTTTTTTCAGTATTGCATGTTTCAGCTTCTCAACTGAATGAGGGTTGCAAAGCATTTGTTGCTGCAGCTAGTGGTAGTTCAGATTAGGGTCTGCTAATTTTCATGTAGAGCAAGTGAGAAGATGTATTTGTGGTGATAATTTAAGTCAAAGTTAAACTGTTCTGGAGAATGTTGAGTTCATGGCCATGTTGTGGGCTCTTTGGATGTTACTAGATTATGACTTTGGCTTCTCACTTTGTGTGGTTGAACTTACAGGGTGTAGGAGTTATGTATAAATCTGAATACAAGAGGACAGTTGAAGAGTTTGAATAACTTGAAACATCTTTCAAAATATCTTTTATAGGTCACACATACAATATCCCAATTTGCTTGTGGCTGCTGGACACATACCCTTTCAACCCTCCAATTTGTTTTGTGAAACCCACCAGCACTATGACAATAAAAACTGGGAAACATGTTGATGCAAATGGAAAGATTTACCTTCCTTATCTGCATGAGTGGAAATATGTAAGTATGGGGAGCTCAGCATCCCAGATTGCTTGGTTCTGACTACAAAGAGAGAAGCTGTGCTGACAAGGTCAGAAGAATGGTATGACATGCATAATTCCATAAAAAGTGATTAATGAAAATAAGTTCATTCAGTGCGGGTTCAGTGCTTGCATGGTAGTACTGGAAACAGACTGCCCAGATCAGGATGGCAGTGTTGTGCAAGCAGGAGGATCATCTGAGATACAGATGATGCAGAATTAATTCAATTGGAGAGGTTTGCAAAAATAAGTAAGTGGATTATAGAGGTAAGAAAATTTGGAAATAGAATGCTTAGTCTGGTGCAGCATTCATGTTTGTCCACAGTTTGGCAAAACGAAGTAGTGTCTCTATTAAATGCAGGCATAAACTAAGAAGCCTGTTTTACTTGCATTTAAAGGAGGTTTGTGCCATTCCTTTGTCAGTCAGAATATTGCTTCTACTGAGCTGTTCTGGACCTGAGCAAGAGCTATATGTTGTATAAATTAGAAATGTCTGAATGCCTAGTTAAACTGTTCTTTCTTTTTTCATGTAGGAATGTGGATTGAAGTTTCTAAAGAATTATTTAAATCCATCATTGCGCAGTTAGCTTCAGTCATGGCTTGTCTTCCAGTTCATAGGGAGCCTTGTGTTACCCAGTTTACTGCAGCTGTATTTTGCTAATGATTTTCTTAAATTGTGTTTTGATGTCTATGAAGGAATCCCTGAGGGCAGTCAAATATGCACATGTATATACTTGTAGAAAAACAAAGCTCAACAAGTAAAAGGATGGAACAGTATCCATTTGATATTGTGCTAATTTAAGCTGTCTGTTAGCAAAATCAACAGCTTGTGATTTGCTTACCGTTACAGCCCCAGTCAGACTTGCTAGAACTGATCCAAGTCATGATTGTTGTGTTTGGTGAGGAACCTCCAGTCTTTTCTCGGCCTACTGCTTCATCAAGCTACCCACCGTACCAGGCAACGGGCCCACCAACCAGTAAGTGGTCATGGCTGCTAATTTCTACAGATACTCGCGTTAATATTCCGAAGTGATTGTGTCTCTGTGCAATTTGTCAACAAGTGGTGGATTCTGCTCTGGAATGACTTTGTACTGCTGGCTAATGAATTCACTTACTCTGTACTTCACCATTTTGAACCGTGTTGAAAGAATATGTGGGGTTTTGGCTTCTGGAAGAGAGGGAAAGATCAGTTTTGTTTTTTTAAAAAAAAACCCCAAACACAGACGCCGCTCCAAGTACCTCAAAACAGCCAGTAACCTGTTGACATTCAGAGATGTCCTTAAAAAGAGACTATTCATTTAACTGTCTTTGTGTATTTATTTGTTTATATTCTGATAATACACGTCCATCTGTGACGTTTCCTGCAGTGTTGTGACAGGAGTGTTTGCTATGCCCCTGCTCGTGTTTTGGGGCTTTTCCACTGGTTTTGTTTTTTAGCATCGGCTAAATGCGAACACCCCCTGCCTTTGACTTCGCATATACCTCTGTTGATTTGGGACTCCTGCTTGGTGCTCATTCTTACTTCTTTGCAGAGGTTTGCAATACTTGTAAAATCTTGTATTTATTTAAACTTCTGGAGGCATCTTATTTTAGAGACTGGAGATAGGTGGGTAGGGGAAAAAGGGAAGTGAGTCTGGGACAGGAGGAAAGAAAGAACAGACTAGCTACAGGCTTGCCCAGCTTTGAGTTAGAACAAAACTAACTCTGGTCAGTGATTTCACTTTTGAGCTCAGTCTCGTCTAAGTACCTGCACTTTGCAAAGTCACTAGCATGTTTGAGCAGTGTGGCTGCTTCTACAAGTGATGATGCTTGATGTTTACAGTTACTAGCAAAAATTGGGTTGCAGAAAGGCTCTTGCTTAGACTTTCTCCTACAGAGACTAAGGTCACTGCTCAGTCTGGTGTGCTGGAGATGCTGGGGGTGCAGTAAGTGAGCGACCACCCTTACGGGAGGAGCAGACAGGCCAGGTTACCCTACAGTGACAGAGTATTCCATCCCGTGTATGTCATACTGGGTATGAAGCTGAGGGGCCGCAAGGGTCAACCCTCTTGTCCAATCCCTCTTTGCTTCATGTCACCACACTCGGCAGTGGTCAGTGTCCACGGAGTACTCTCTGTTCTGCCTTTGATTCTGGTCTGTGCATTCCTGTATCTGGTTGCTGTTGGCTGCTGAGTTCAGTCTGGGACTTCCCCAGTATCTGCATCAGTGGAGATGGTGATGTAATTGCCAGCATGGGGTTGGGTTTGGTATTGATTTTGTCCGTTTATCGTATTATCATTATTTTAATTAAAACTGTTTTAGTTTTCCAATCTGTAAGTCTCTCTCCCTTTCTCTTCTCCCTTTGAGGAGGGAGAGGGGCTGTCATTCATCTAGTGGCTGGCCCAACCTCAGCCCATGGCAAGACTGTTTAATAATAACAGTTCTATGTTGTGATGGGCAGAGAAGCAGTATTTTTGCTGTATTTTTAAGGCTGTGTCTGTTTTCTATTGAAATACTGCTTTTATCAAACCACAGTGATACAACTGAAGATCTGAAGTACTGAAGGTACTTGGATTATACACTTGTTATTTAGTGAGTAATGAACAGTGGCCACGTTGCAAAGATCATCTTCTTTTCTCAGCTGTTATAAAAAAAATGGAGACAGCTCTTCAGGTGTGTCACCTTTAGTAACACAGTATTTTTTTTAGTTCCCAAGCTGCAGATACTTTTTCTTACGTGTTCACCTTTTACTTGGTGCAACTAGTTGCTGTGCATTTTTAAATCAATATCCATTTATATCCCTGCAAATGGTTAGTTTAAAGTAATTAAGAAAAAAGTAAGTATGTGGTGACAAAAACAAATGCGCTATTTGTTCTAAGTAATCTGTCCTTCAGTTATAGTTCTTGTACTCTCCCTCCAGACAAAATATGTGCTGCAGCTGAATTTAAATGTAGTTTTAATATATATTTAACTTAGGAAAATGAAAATACTTACTATCTTTATTTTACTTAGCTTCCTACCTGCCGAGCATTCCAGGAGGAATACCTCCCTATCTAGCAGGAAGCACTCCAAACCCCAGGTAAAGAACCCCCTTAAACCATCGTAGTTCACAGAATAGACAGTTACACTGAATGGGGTCTTGTCTTAGTTGTGTTTTTGCATCATCACTGTGTCAGCAGTTTGCTTTAAATGTGGGGGCTGAATTCTTGTCAACAGCCATAAGAAAGTTTGAGAAAAGTTTAATTTTCTTAGTGTTGCTGGCTTCAAATATGTTATACTTGGGTGGTCAATGTCTTTTGTAAATGATTGCCTGATTCCCAGGTGTTACCTTGCTTCACTCTTACATCAGATTGATTTTTGTAAGGCAGATACATTTCTGTGACATGGAAAGAAATGTGCTCTGTCTGTTGAGTGTCTTTATTAGCATCACTGGTATTGTTTGAGGTCATGAACAACATTGGATGAAACAGTTGCTGGCTTAATGGAAACCTTGATTCCAGCATAGATGTGGACTTAATTCAGAGCACACTAAGAGAATTTGAGTAGCACAAAATTCTTTGAAAAGCTTTGTAAAGAAAAAGCCTTTTTTTATGTGGCAGTGTACTGTATAATGTGTAAAGCTTTTCCAGAAGAAAACTTACTGTTTCTTAGCAAATAATAAAATGCTGGTTGCTGCCTTGTAGAACCTACATTTTTGCCCATCACAGTTAATTCTTTTTATTATTTATGTAATTACGTCCTGGTTTTGTATTACAAGCACGTGAGGAGTTGCTGTAGCATGTTACATTTTGATTTAAAGTAAAATTTATAAAAATTTGAAATGCTGTAGAACACTAGGAAGCTAAGATGTTACATTAAGTGAAAAATAGGAATATTGATAAGTTCTTGTGTCAAGTTTCTTCTTCCTAAATATGTTTGTTTATGTAAAGTGCTATGAATGTTTCTACAGTAATGAATAATAGAAAAACTATTCTTAAAATGATGTGATTTATGAATGAGCAAAAAGGTTTTTAAGAACAATTAATTTTGCAGTCATCTGGAGAGCCATCGAATGTGTTTGTTTTATATGTTGCCTTGGACTTCCTTATAGGCCTGCTTAATGCTCTGCTGCATGCAGCTGGTTTCCAGACTAGTCCTAACTGATCTGAGTCCTTGTTTCAGTTGTTAGTAAATGTGTTTTGGAAGGATACTGTAGGCTGTCATGTGTCACCTTGCTATTGTTTCACTGAACCAATGAATACTTCGGCTTTCCTTGAAATTCCATGGCAAAATTAAAAGATTGAAGATTGACCAGGCAGTCAGTAGAAAGGCAGCCGGATAAACCAGTGTCATCTTAAATCTTACCAGAAATACAGACACTGAAAGTTATTAGTTAATGTGAACAGGTAAAAACTATAACTTGGCCTGCACTTTAAACATCTTAAACAAATGTTTAACATGGTGACATAAAGGTGATACACATGGACATGGATTATAACACCTGTGTGGCTTTCTTTACCAAAGCAGCTACCCAAACTATCCCTATCCGGGTGGGGTTCCATTTCCAGCAACCACAAGTGTTTCGTACTACCCTTCTCAGCCTCCTGTGACTACTGTGGGTGAGTAGCTTTGAAAAGATTTCTCTGAAGAGAAGAAAGAAAGTTTCTCTGTAACTGGTACATGAAGAAAGCAAATAGGAAAAGGAATATATTGATCTTAATCTAACTTAGCATTCAACTGATTGGTTGATTGGATGCATCTCAGTGGGGTGATACATTTGCTCTACAGGGTTCATCTCACAGTGCCAAGTGAAATGCCACTATGTGTTTTTAATCGCTGACTGTATTTAAAGTACTGTTTGACTTTTACAGTACAGTGCTGGTTTTGCTTGTTTTCGTTTATCAACTGAAAACACGTGTTTCCTGTAGAGATGGTTTGGCTGTGGATTATTGTGAGAGTGTCTTTTGGAGCATTTCAGGTGCTACAACTTCAGAATTTTGTGTAGGAGGGTGCTTCCTGTAGTGAGCTTAGTTTGAATTGAATTAAAATACCCATTCAAAGCAGCTTAAGTTTCTAACAATAGCTCTTTTTTCAAATAGTCTGTCAGACTTCTTCTCTTCATTCAGTCTTCTGCCATTAATCACCTGTCTGATGCAGTTAGTAGTTTGATTCTGTAAAGTTGCTCCTGAAACCAGACTCTGCTTGGTAAAGGTTAAGGGTTTCAGTGCTCGTGTAAATGTTATGTGCCATAAAACCTTCCCCAGGCTGGGCTAATTATGGAAGTGGCAGAAAATGCTACAGGTTCATGCTCTTTAAGTAGATAGGTAAGATCCAGTCGAGCCGTATTAAAACGACCCTTTATGTTTCAAATGTGTTCATCTGTTGGTATTTCCATGTGAGAAATCGGTGGCAAGGGGGGAGGAGAACTGATGGCTGGTTCTGACATTGTGTTAGAGAATAATTCATCTGGTAAACAGTGACTGGATGTGGAGTGAAACCGGACCTCTTTGTTTTTATTTGGAATGTGTATTTAGAGTTGTCTTCCTTAAGCAGGAAGTCTTAAACACTGAATGAACTATTTGTCCCAGATAGTTTGGCAGACTTGGTTGAAGTTTTACTTCTCAGTATAGAAAGTGCAGTTGTTTTTTCTTTTTGTAAGAACCAGCAAAGATGATTTTCTGGGTTTGTGTGTGTGGTGCCACTTGGCAGCTTCAATTGCTGATTCTATGCGGTAGTTAGTGAAAATTGCCTTACTGACTGGCAGCAGGGTGACTTGCTTTAGTGAGAACTCTGAATCAGGTCAAGTGTTGGGATATTTATGTTTTCATAAGATTATCTTTGCACCAGTTTATTAATGATTCAGTCTCTTTCTCCAAAAGTACTCAGCGTAATTGTTGCTAATTACGCAGAGTCTGGTGCAGTTTGCGTTTAAGTGAAGTGCTCGCGTGACTGATTATGCAAATTTGTGTTTTGTTCATTTTGAAATAATCTGACGGATTAGTAAGCATGGTGTGCATCTTCCCCTAGTGCCTCTCGTGTCATTTGCATGGCTTTATTTTTCCACATCTGTGACTTGGTGCAGGTTTTGGGGATAGGATTTGAGTAAAAGACACAGGGAAGAGAGATGAGTTGATACAGTTTGTCTCTGTTGGCAGCAGCAGTTGAAAAAACCCTCAGGATGTTGTAAGGGTACAGTACTGTCAGCGTTGGTTTGTATTTGTTAGTGTAACGATACCAACAGATGCTCCAAATAGAATTTATTTGTTTTAACTTTGATGATGCCCTAACAGAAAAATGTAAGACTCTTCCATTTGGTTACATTCAGACAGAGTTTAGATTCTTATACTGTGTTTGGGACTGTAGCTAATTCTCAGCAAGATCCCCAGGCTACCCCAACAACACTTATTAAAAAAGCCACCCTTTTCCTGAATAAACTACTCCTCAGGAAAAATGTTGCTATGCAGGAAAAAAAACAACTATTTCTATAGTGAAACTATTGTGATCTTAGTTCTAGCTGGTGCCAGTTTAGTTATTGAGTAATACATTTATCACTGTTTATCTTACTGTAATTTACCTAAAAATACCAATCTTTGAGCTACCGTGTTTGAATGGCAAAATTAATCTGTGCTTTGGTTTTGTTTGCTTTTGCCTCTTCTGGGGGCCGGTGATTATTACGCAAGGTGAAGAGGTTGATTGGATGTCAGTGATTTGAGAGGCTTTTCTGAACCTTTGAGAAGGAAAACCAAAAGATATGCTAATGGCTTTGTCTCTCGCTGTGTAGGAATCACAGGAGCCTTTGAGTATATTTTCAGTTGAATATTTTTTGACATGTAGGCTACTGACAAATAGTGAGTGCAGAACAATGTCAGGGGGTTGTTAACCATGTCTGGATGTAAAGATACTCTAGGGCATGTTCTTTGTGCAGATCTTCTTCCTGGTTACAGGCATTCATATCTCTCTACATTTCATCCATAGAAGTTGGGAAGTTTAGGCACAGAAGCTGCTATAATTCTTGCTTTAGTAGTAATTGTTCCAGTCCAGTTGAAACCTCATGGATTTTTATGGTGTGAGGTACAAGCTTGGGGAAACTGTGACACTCCAGTTTTTATCGTAAAAGAATGGTTGAAGTGGTTTGTGATAAAAACAGATACAATTCTGCCTTATTCATTTTAGTTAGCTTAGTGTTTATTTTTATTAATCAAAAAAAAAAAACCCCAACAAATCAGTAAATGGCAAGATATGGTGCCACCTACTATGCAAATTAATTTATAGAATCATTAGGGATTGGAAGGGACCTCGAAAGATCATCCAGTACAATCCCCCTGCCACAGCAGGATCACCTAGACCAAGTCACATGTGAACACATCCAGGTGGGTCTTAAATGTCTCCATTGAAGGAGACTCCATCTCAATCCAGCTGTTATAGTAATTGTGGTTGGATATATGTAGCTGTTAATTCCTGTGGAGTTCACTAGACTTTTACTCTTCTTCAAAACAGCTCAGACCAACAAACATTTGTAGACTTCAGGGGCAATGGCCAGACCATTTTTACCTTAGTGGAAAATGGTGGATGTGTGGGATAGCAAAGTGAAGTAATAGATGCGTACTCTTAAATGTGCTGGTGTACACTTTGTCTTGTTTATGTCATTGGAGTCTTCTCACTCCCAGAAGTTACTATGGAAGATATTTTAGTGTCTTGTATTGCTCAAGTGTGTACAACAAGTTAACAGCTTTTTCCCTCAACGGTTTTTATACTGAAATCAGTGCAGAACAGAGTTAATTTTATGTTTGTGAATTCTCTTGTGCAGGACCCAGTCGAGATGGAACTATCAGTGAGGATACTATTCGAGCTTCACTTATTTCAGCAGTCAGTGATAAACTGAGATGGCGGATGAAAGAAGAAATGGATCGTGCACAGGCTGAACTGAATGCCTTGAAACGGACAGAAGAGGACCTGAAGAAAGGACACCAGAAACTGGAAGAGATGGTAACTCGCTTGGATCAAGAAGTGGTAAGCTGAGATGAAACACTGCTCTGAGTGTTCCTAGTAGTGAACAAATGCATGTAATTAAACCATTACGAAGAGTGAGAAGACATCAGAGCTTCTAGTGCCTGGCTCGTTAAATGTGTGTTCTCTTTCCTATCTGAAGTGCCTGTGTTCAGACTAAAGCAAGACAGAAACAGGAGTGACTGCAGGTGGCACTGTTTTGTTTGCTATATAGTTAAGTGTTTGTTTGAGCCATGCTTTGCAAACTTGTATGGAACTTACTTCAAAAGACATGTTTCCAAAGACAATTGTTTTGGATTTGCTTTTACTGTCTTTAGCTAGTTTACGTGGTCAGTCCTTATGTGGTACTTTCAAAATACATAAAGACTGTTACTGTGCTTGCTCTGAAGTTACGCATTGGTACTGGATTTGCATTATTTTTTGAAGTGAAAGATTCAGAAATCGATGGATTAGAAGCTTTTTATTTTGTAAAAAATCATAAAAGAGATGAATAGAAGAAGGATCCATTGATAAGTCTGAAACTCTTTTCATCTAAACTGTTGATTGTTTTTAGGCTGAAGTTGACAAGAACATTGAACTTCTCAAGAAGAAGGATGAGGAGCTCAGTTCTGCCTTAGAGAAAATGGAAAGTCAGTCAGAAAATAATGACATAGATGAAGTTATTATTCCCACGGCACCGCTTTACAAGCAGATCCTGAACTTATATGCAGAGGAAAATGCAATTGAAGACACCATCTTCTATCTTGGGGAAGCATTGAGACGTGGAGTGATAGATCTAGATGTCTTTTTAAAGGTAGGTTTCTTGGGATGTTTTCACGATGTGCATTTTAGATCTGTTTAAATACCTTGAACTCTTTAGTTTATGAATACTGCTGCTTTCCACACTGAAGAGGACCGTGTAAGAACATGAATACTTACGTGGAATTTTAAGCTAAATTACGAGAAATTTTAAGCTAAAAAATAAATGTAAATGCTTTGTAGATATGAAGTTGTTTATCAATAGACAGTTGCAACAGTGTCAGCGTAAGTTTTCCGTTTGGCTTCCATCCTAATTCTGGAGAAACTAGCTTGAGGGGTGATTGGAGTATTTGGACAGCTCTTCACTTGCAATCTATGTATGGATGCACCTACTGAGACAGCCAGCTGAGTCATATGGGGGAGAAAAAAAGCCAGCTAATTCTAAGTCTCTAGCAGAGACCTTCTTAGACAATTAATTTCCTTTCTTTGCTGTGCTTAATGCTGAAGTTTTCATAATGTCTGATCTGATAATCTCCCTTTATTTTCAACTTACGTGCATGGTGATGGCACGTGAAATAAAAACAGATCTTTGGCTTAAAAGCACTTTTGATTGTGGGACGAAACTACACAGAATGTCAGTAATTACTGTTTTCGTTGGATCTGGAAAGATCAGTACACACAAGTGTTAATAGTCTGTACTGCGGCCACTGGGTAACAGGGTAACTAGTCTGTCCTTTTTCCAACAGTTAAGGTTTCCCCCAAGTTACCACTTTGGCTTTGCTTTTGACATCCATGATATGATGCACTACATAGAGAGATATTATTGCCTCCTTACACAGCTTGCTACTTCTGTTTATCTACTGCTAAAAGAACTGTTCTCTGTCCCGTGGGGAGTGCATTAGTCTTACTTCACCTTGGAGTACATATTAATACTTTTTTATTAGGCATATGTGCAGAGTTAAGAGTTAAATTATTTTTTAAGAAACTATAGTGGTTGTGTTGGTAGCCATCTGCAAGTCATGAAGACAAGAACGTGTCTTTTAGTACCCTAATGCCTTTAGTGTTTCCAAAAAACTAATACCCTGTTTGAATCAAGATGTGTCACACTTTTGAAATTGGAATTGCACTACAATTGAGATTATACCAAAACTTTCTCAACTGCCATCTGTTCTGTTCTTTCTCTGCAGCATGTACGTCTTCTGTCTCGCAAGCAATTCCAGCTGAGGGCATTAATGCAGAAAGCAAGGAAGACTGCTGGACTCAGTGATCTCTACTGAATTCTCAGGCTTCATCTGGGAGGTTAGATGTCGTTAGGAAGCAGCCATGCTCTCGATATGTCTCTTAATCAGTAGGTGCCCAGACTAAGTTATTACATCATTCAAGTGTAAGATATTTTGAATCAATAATATATTTTCTTTTTGGTAAAGACTAGCTTTTATTAATGCACTTTCTATCTCCTGTAACCTTTGTGTTGGTGGAATTAACGCTGAATAAAACTTGTTGCATATTTTCTTCCTCTACAAAGCTGTTTACAATGAGCTTGCTTTACATACAGGCCTGGCCAGTGCCGTGCCAGCGTAACCATGCTTACGCTCGACTTCTGAAATTTGGAAGACATTTCAGTATCCCAAGCTGGAAACATTCACATTCGTTATCATCAGTGAGAGCTGAAAACTCACAACTCCAAGGCCCTGCTGTTTGACCTAGCTGTTGATGTCCAAGGATTGTGTTCTTGACGTGAGCTTAGTAACCATTATATTGACTTGCCTGTTCTACCGTTAGATCGTGGTCATAGTGGTGGAGTGTGTGTTACACAGCAAGGCTTTGTAAGGTCCTGTGTTGCATTTTTCCACTAGAAAATGCTAGATGAAGGAAAGGCTGTGATATTTAGGGTGGAGGGATGTATGTATAGATACCAGACTACACACCAGACTGCTGCAGGAAGGATGAGTTCTGGCTGTGTTAGTCAGGATAAAGCCTGTGTTAACAAGCCTGGTGGTTAAACATCGTGCTCTCTGCAAGAAAGGGTGTGTTGTACAGAGCATCTCCTAGCTGAGAGTGTTCTAAGGATTCATGGTGCTGCTTGTCACCTCTCAGCATGGTGCTGTTGTCCTCAGTTTGCTTTTGTAAGCTGCCTCAGCAAAGCAGCCTTGAAAACGGAAGTTTCTGTGTCTCAGTACAGTAATCACCATGGCTCAAAACCAGGCTTTTAAGGTTTTTCATGTTGCCATTGGATCTGTAGAGGTTGGAGTTCATATTAAAAAGCTCAGTGAGTCTTCATGTAGTAAGAATTTAGTGTCACCGAATCACAGTACACTGGGGATTGGAAGAGACCTCCAAAGATCATCTGGTCCAATCCCCCTGCCACAGCAGGATCACCTAGATCCAGTCACACAGGAACATGTCCAGGCAAATTTTAAAACATCTCCAGAGAAGATGACTCCACAACCTCCCTGGGCAGCCCATTTCAGTGCTCTGTCACCCTCACTGTGAAGTTCCTTCTCATATTTATGTGGAACGTTCTGTGTTCCAGCTTACACCCATTGCCCCTCGTCCTATCACTAGATGATGTTGAGAAGAGCCTGGTTTCATCCTCCTGACACCAACCCTTCACATATTTATAAAACATTAATGAGGTCACCCATCAGTCTCCTCCAAGCTAAAGAGACCCAGCTGCCTCAGCCTCTCCTCATAAGGGAGGTGTTCTACTCCACTCATCATCTTCATGGCTCTGCACTGGACTCTGTCCAGCAGTTCTGTGTCCTTCTGGAACTGAGGAGCCCAGAACTGGACGCAATATTCCAGATGTAGTCTCACCAGACCAGAGTAGATGGGGGTTAGAACCTCTCTCAATCTGCTAACCATGCCACTTCTGATCCACCCCAGGATGCTGTTGGCCCTCTTGGCCACAAAGGCACATGGATGGCTCACGATCATCCTGCAGTCCACCAGGACCCCCAGGTCCCTTTCTCCTACACTGCTCTCCAACAGGTCAGTCCCCAACCTATACTGGTACCTGG
>JAOXOE010000441.1:8585961-8618471 GCA_028565055.1 Phoeniculus purpureus | reverse complement strand
GTCAATGGGTCCATGTCCAAGTGGAGGCCAGTGACAAGCGGAGTCCCTCAGGGATCAGTCCTGGGACCAGTCTTGTTTAAGATCTTTGTGGGTGACACGGACAGAGGCATTGAATGCACCCTCAGCAAGTTTGCTGACAACAGCAAGCTGTGTGGTGCAGCAGACATGCTGGAGGGTGGGGAGAGGGTGTGCACACTGGATTTCCCGCTCTTGATTTTCAAGCGGACTCCTCTCTCTTTGTATATAGGACGCATGCCACACTTCCTTCACTGAAGCAAGCCACTGGCCACCTGAAAGACTGAAAGCGATTCGTTACTATTTTTTAAGAATCCCTGATGTCAGTGGGTCTCCCACTTGCCATGCTTCCTGGTACACTTCTCCCTGAAGCCGCAGTTTCAAGCCACATCTTCCTAGTCCCTAAAATCAGTGTAAGCTTTCCCTGGCCTGGCATCACTGCCAAGGCAGGCTGATGCAAGAGGAACACTGGCAGCACTACTCACCTCAGCTGGGGATGGCAGGCAGCCCTAATGGGCATGAGAAATTTTGATCCCCTTAGAGATCTGATTGTTGGGCAAGACTTACCTTCTGCCTTCCCACACAGAGGTTGTTAAGGTGAGGACTGTTACAACACGAGCAGCACATCTTCTGAGCTATTCAAAGCATCCTGTTTACAAGTAGAGCTAAGGAACAAGGCTTGTAAAACACCCACTGGGTGAGGTGCTAATTTATATTCATATTCCTGAACAGGAGCCTTGTTCTGAGGTTCTTCCGTATCTTGATGCGGACAGTCTCTTGGGAATATCTCTGCCATTTGTAGCCCACTGAGGTGGGAAAGTCAGACTGTAAAACTGCCTTAGGAGATAAGGAATCTGCTTCAAATTGAGCTAAAGTGCAGGTTCATTTTAGAGCTTAGCGACTATATTCTTGCTGATTTTAATTCTGTAAGAAGAGTGAAGGGTAGTTACTGCCTGGACTTGGGTGCTGTAAACTGGATGATACGGTGCCTCCTGTGAGGCACTCTTTGTTAGGCTGGGAACTCCTTCAGACCAGGACTTGGAAGACTTTCTTTAGGGATTTTTTTTTTTTTTTTTAAGAAACTATCACAGAATTATTGAGGCTGGAAAAGACCTCTGAGATCATCAAGTCCAGCCTATGACCTAACATCCATGGTCTTTACCTGGTTACAGATTGTCCAAAGGGAAAGAAATAAGGAGTGATCTAAAGGATGAGCAAATCTGCTGATTCAAATAGCTGTGCAGGAGTCTTGGTGATTTTTATGCTGATTCTATGGGACCTAAACAGTTTCTAGCAACTTCTCAAAGCCACCCCTGTAGCTACTTGTGGCTGCCAAAGCCTTGCCATGGAAATCCAGAACATGTATGCTTTTTGGTCTCTCTCCTTTAAGGAAGGACACTTGAATTCTTCTTAGCCATGTTTACCATTTTAGCCATTTGCTTAATATTTGCAAAAGTAAATAGGGCATTTCTCTGCCTCTGTGACACACAGCAGCATCTTTCATGCTCTTGAGGCTCAGAAGGGGTGAATATAATATTCCTTAGGCTGGGAGGTGGAAGATTGCATAGAACACAAAGCCTGTTTGACCCAACATGAATTATTAGGAACAATGATGAGGGATATGAAAATGAGAACTCCCTAAATTTGAACTCTTCACTTCCTAAAAAAAAATGTGACCAGACAACTTCTTCCTTTTTACAGTAGAAGGCTTCATAAAACTATATAAAGCTTTTTAGACAGACTTTCTGAGACTTGCATTCAAAACACAGGATTGGTTGCAGTAATAATGACACTCCTTTGTTTTTCAATTAAGAAAAGATTACAAAAGCCTTCTGGATACAGAACAGAAAATTTGGAGAAGTTGAAACATAAGATGTAATTAGTGAAGCTAGCTCTGCCCAATCCCTTGTGCAGAACAGCACTGCTGAGGAGGTGTCATTTGGTTATGTTTGTATACTTGAAATGCTTCTTCCCTTTGTTAGTTAAAGCAGGTGGTAGAGCAGAGTTTCTGCTCAGCAGAGACACTTCTGATGTTTCCGTCTTCCTTCCCCTTAAGTGGTTTTGGACAGTAGGGTTCAGTTAAAGGTAATACTTCTAATACCATCTGTTGCTGTACCTTAATGGTAGTAAAAAGAGCTAAAGATTGAGGTTCTCTTCTATGCTGTCTTTGCTTCTGCTTCTGGTCAATGAGAATCTTCCTTCTAAGTTCAAGAGAAAATGAGTCCTGTCTCTGTGTCCCCAGACAGCCCAGCAGGGGCCTCCATGACAATCTAGTTTTTGTTATACCAGAGAGAGTTTTTGTTATAAAAGGAGAGTAAGCCATAGATCTGAAGTACTTAAGTTCTTGCAATACAGTCTGCATCTTTGCAGTTGAGGGAGTCACTTTGTGAAAGAGCTGTCCATAGAGGGTAAAACTTGAGAAACAAAAAGGTCCAGAACTTCACTGCTGGTGGCCAAGACCAGGTAAGGAACTACACAATATCTGAACCATTGAAGAATCAATGGAGTGACAAGATAGGTAAATGCGCATATACACATGGGTGCTGGTTCTTTAAATCTAGAGTGAACTTCTCCAGGGGCCAGCTGTGGAATAAAAGCAAAGCAGTGGTCAGCCACAGACAAGCACTCAACTTGAGAGTGTTTTGCTACCGCTGTTCCACATGGGTCTAGGAAGGAGGTTTGAGGAAACAGGATGCTCCTCCCAGCAGGCCTCTAAGATTTTTTAAAGTAACTGTAAAAGACCAAATTAAAGAAAGTGGAAAGAAACAACTACTTTTGTCTGCTGCTAAACCCTTCAGACTGCTTTGAAAAGATTTTGGAAATATTTCTGCCTGCTACTGCTTCATGCTCACATCTGGAACCACTCCACTTCAGAAAGGGAATTTGAAGGAGTCTCTGTTACACCTGCAGGCAGAGTCATTTAACAGCCTGGGAGCAGTTATAAATTCTGTTTCTATGCTATAAATCCTTGAAACCTGTTTAATGGGTGACAGATGGCCTGGTTCAGGATTAATGACACCAAATATCTGTGCCACTGCATCAAACAGCTGAATCTCACCATCCCAAGAAAAATATCCATGTTACTCTACTTTTTCCTCATGGAAATTTTGCTGGGGTGATAGGGAAGAAAGACTTGTCCATTTGTCTGGTACTTCTGGGCGGCAAGCAGCCTTTCCAGAGCAATCCTTTGCAGGATGCTGCCTTCTCCCTAGAAGTGTGAACAAAAAGTGTGAACAGTCTTCTCTGGAGACATTTAAAACCCGCCTGCATATGTTCCTGTGTGACTTGGTCTAGGTGATCCTGCTCTGGCAGGGATGTTGGACAAGGTGATCTTTCAAGGTCCCTTCCAATCCCTAATGTTTTGTGATTCTCTGATTCTGTGAAATGGCCATTGTATGTGGGGCTGGCTGTAGCAGGAAAGGTTAAGCATGCTTGGGGACTCCAAATCCTGTCCTAGGACACCACATATCAGGTGGCATCATCTCTGTAGTTTGTGTAGGATGTGCTCTGTGACTGTGTTTCAGGGTTCCCCGGACAGGAATACTGTAGCCGGCTATGACAGTATCAGCCAGTTTCACTGGGGTGCTGAGTAGCTCCAAGGCAGAATCCCACAACTGATAGGCACAACAGTGTCCCAGAACTGCCCTCCACAGACATTCACTGCTGCACACTCCACACTGGAGCTGTCACATAAACAGAAGATGAGCAAGGAGACATAGTATCTGCACAGTGAAGATACTGAGTAAATTAATATTTTTAATTGCTCTTACACGCAGAAGACATGAGAAAAAAATACATTCGGAACAAAGAATTTAAATAGTAAAATCACCATAAAAATACGTTAAGAAAAGATTCCCAGATCAAGTGGCTGTATTGCATGTGGTAACCTTTACAATCACAGTAGAGAAAATAAGTGCTAGAGACTTTCAGACGTGGCAAAATGCTCAGCTCCCTGGGGGAGACCAGCTGCTTCCATCACATCTTTCAGTGTGCTCTCCCTGGAACGTGTGGGAGAGGGGCTGGAGCAAGAGGTTTGCATTCATACAAGACATGGAGATTAATGTTTGGCACAAAGCAGCCAGCCTGCGGTCTCAGGCAGAACTACTGCTTTCCTTCCTTGTTTTGTTTGTTTTCTAGTTTGAGGATTTTTATTTAACAAAGAGCCAGGTTTTCCCAGACTGACCCTGCCAGCACTATAGGCTTGTAGCAAGCCTCCCTAGGTGAACGAGAAGCAAGGTCTGATCCAGTAGACACCTGCACAAGCAAGGTCTAGATAGTTGTGTTTGTGGTGATTGAGCACCATCACCCAATGGGCTGGCTTTGGTTTCTTGGTGGTTTTTTTTATCAGTCAGGAAAACATTTACTTTATTACTTATTATTCATTTATTTATTTTATTTATTTGTCTTTTCACTGACATGCTCCCACTGGAGCCTTGGTGGCTCAGCCCCTGCATCCCTCTTGTATGATGCTGGCCTTGTGCTTCAGCGTCACTGAAGTCGTCACACCGCTCCAGTAGCTCATCATACAGCAGCACAGTGTCACCACAGAAACAATACAAGCCACAGAAGGTTTGGCATTCCTGCCAACTGGCCACCTTTTATGATTAGTAGTTTATCTAGAGTTGTATATTTTTATTCTTTACAATAAAAGCAAAAATAAAATAGCATTAAGAAAACTTCCTTCAAGCTAGGAAAACTAAAACCCATAAAATATTTTAAAGAAATCATAAAAATTTGCATTGTATTTGCTTGAGTTCATATTAAGATAAGATTTTAATACAGCTGCTTCAAAATTATGGTCTGTTTCACATGTATGCAGCTCATGTTCCTTCATGTGCAGTTCCTCACCTTCACTTGTGTTTGTGCAGCAGCTAGAAGTACCAGAGCCAAGTAGTATCTAGCTGTGGTCCAGATCTGAAATCAGTGAGCAGTGGCATTTATACTGGTTGAGAACATGGTGATAGTTTAGAGCTTTAGTGCTGGGCCCTAGGACTGGTGGTAGAAGCACTTCCCTTGCTACAGAACCAGCTATTTATTTTATTCAGGTGAAAAGGAGGTGAAGATGTGCCAACCTTATTGATTTAATTGTAGCCTTCCCTCTCTGCTGATTTAAAGACAGTAGAACTTACAATCACAGACATTAAACATCCGTTTGCAATTTGTCCCATGAAACCCAGCTGACCTTCTGCAGAACAAACAGAATGACTTCATTTTCTGTTCCAGTCTTTTCAACTGCAGGAGCACTGTGTTTTGGCTGGATCCCATATAGCAGTCAAGGATAAGACCAGACTGCAAAATTTGGAAGCAAGGTTCACATCTATGAATGTGGTTTAGTCTGTTAGAACCATTAACAAGACTTAGAAATTAGAGTTCAGACTTTTAAGCTAAGCTTTCCTCAGATTTCAAGTGCAGCTGAGCCCATCCTGTTAACCACTATGAATAAGTGTTTTTCATTTGCTTTCTACCCAATGTGAACTGAAAAGGCAGTCACACATTCCACGCTTTAAGAGAGTCCTACAGATCCCTAAAAGCATATTTAACACTAAGGTGGGGTAATAGTTGGGACCTAGACAGGACTTTACATCTTCAAAGTGCTGTATCAGCATTAATCCTCACAGCATCCTTGTGAGGTAGTTAAGTGCTAATATTCCCATTTTAGACATAGGTAGAGGGCCTGGTCCCCTTCTATTTTAACTTGATGTAGCACTGGCCCTCATGCACTTGTGCCTTTTTACACCAGATGGGGCCTGGCCCCAGAAAATGTATGTGACTTAGCCAAGGCCACAAAAGGAGCAAGCATGGATAAAAGGCAGAAGTACTGAGGAGGAGTTCTGTCATGAGAAGTCAGCAACTTCTCACTCTCTTCCAAAAATGTGGTTATGATGCCTCCGCTTAAAGGAGCCCTGTATCCAGGATCCAAGCAGAGAAATAGGCACCTGCCATAAGCTCAACAGCTACTGTTTGCTTTGATCTGCTTCTTGCAGAACAGCTCTCAAAATTATCATTACATCAAACTGGAAACATACAGGTGTTTTTTGTCAAGCCATGGGATGACTTTGAAGAGCCACTTAACATTCTGCTAAGTTTGGTCTTGGCAGTCTTGTATACTTTGGTAAAAATACATCAACTACCTCCCCTGATTGCAGGAAACCTTCAGCAATCTTCTGAAAGCTGTGTAAAGAGTAATTCTTCAATCATTCACTCTTACAGTTGCCTCAGTATGGAGCAGTAAGAAGTGAGGTATTAAGCATGAGTACAATTTTCTTGGTAGAGGAGGAATAAAGCTGCTAAAACCCTCTGGCTTGGTTCTTCTCAACCTGCCATTTCTATGCTGGCTTTACCCTGCTGACACTGATGTGACTGGCACAGCCCAGCAGCAGCACTAGGGTTTACAAAACAGTTGCAGTTACCATTGCCTGACTTCATTGGAATTCTGTGTGAGGAAGATCTAGCTATGGAAAGAGATACCATGATGAAATAACTCTGCTAGTTCTTGTATGTGTCTAAACAAGGAGGCAAATGATCTCCAACAGGAGAGAACTACAGAAAGGAAAGACAAAGTAATCAAACGCAAGTGACCATGGACAGAAGTTGCAGAGGGGTGTTTGGAATGTCCCTGGGTTAAAGATTTTGTGCTTCTCAAAGCCTGTACTCCTGAAAAAAACTGATGACACCTGATGGTTCTACAGTGCAAACAGACAACAGACAGA
The DNA here is from genome assembly GCA_028565055.1 of Phoeniculus purpureus. Classification (NCBI taxonomy): domain Eukaryota; kingdom Metazoa; phylum Chordata; class Aves; order Bucerotiformes; family Phoeniculidae; genus Phoeniculus; species Phoeniculus purpureus. The sequence continues at coordinate 8,611,746 of JAOXOE010000441.1, read as the reverse complement.
GCCTCAAAGGCAGTGCTACACACATTCTTGTTTGCTTCCTTTCAAAGTGAAGATTACCCTCACTGGGATTTACGGACAAGTTTTAATCCCCCCAAAAAAGGTATTCAACAGACTGTCAGAAACTGCTTAGTGTTTCTCAGAGTCAAGTCAGCATCCACAGCAGCTGGTATATTCCCAGTAGGAAAGAGCCTCCAGGAAAATGGTGCCACTCAAGTAATATGTATGAAAAGGAGGAACGCAGAGCAGGAGAGAGAGTTTGAAGATTGAGAACCTTGGCTGACAAACCGCTGAGCCAGCCAGGACTGTCCCCGACTTAGTATGGCTGAGAGCTCTGCCTTGTGTTCCTGGGAAGGCTGAAGCTTTGCAGCGCTGGGACAGAGCCAGCGTGGCTGTCCAGAATGTGTCCCAGCTAGCACACTGCAGGTGAGGGGACAGCACAGGAACAACAGCCTGCCTGGGCTTTCATGTTTATGTTGTCCCCACTCAGAGACCTCTGCCATTGGAAACTGTACCTCCAATGGCCAGAGCAGAAAGGAGAGACCAGTCATCCTAGAAACATGAAAAGAAACTTTTCTGCAAGTGTCTAGTGGTTGATGGTGGGGCAGGATAACAAAGCAAGCCAAGATGAAAAAGCATGCAGAAAAGCAACTCAGCATCTTCAGGAAGTTGTAGACTACTTGTTTCTAGGGGTGAAGAAAGAGATTATCGAAATTCTGACTTATAAATAAAGCTTTCTTCATCCTACATGCCTTTTCCTCAAAGCCAAGGGAAGCTCAGTGTGCAGTGGGGCTTCTCTGAACAACTGCCAGCTCAGGACTAACCCACAACAAGGAACTTTAAATCAGACTGAAATGTGATGTTTGCTTACATGCTGGGGGGATCATGGGCTTCACCCCAAATGCTTAGACTTCCTCATAGATGGGTCAGTGTGTTGCAGGAAGAAACCTGCCAGCAGTCAAGCTGAGTAACAGCAGGTGACATCCGCAAAGAGTTACCCTGCAGGGTTCAAGCTGTGGCCACAAGATAAGCAATGCTGGAGAATGAAGATGTTTTATGGCTCTAAATCCCCTTAGCAGTTTACTCCAGGCAGGCCCTGGGTGTGCCAGTGAACAAATAATGACAATATTACACAACAGCATTAAAGGGAAGAGATTACACAGGGATGTGCTATTTACAATGCTTTCCCTTGCAAAACTGTAGCTGACCTTTCCGATCTCTGTCCGAAAAGCAGCAGATGACTCTTGGGGTAGGATGGTTAACCTCGATTTTTGTAATACTGACTGTATGCGCACCAATGAAGTGGTGGGGAGGAAATGCCTATTCCCAACCCACCCAGTCCTGCCACACAAAGCCAGGCAAAAGCAGGAGACTGACCTACTTAACACCTCTCAGCACTAAGGGAAAAGCAGGTAGGGTTTTCCTCAGCTGCTTCCTGACCTTGATGCACTCTTCACAGAGTTCCTGCACTGCCAACTGTGACAGGGACTCTGTGCAAAGAGAGGTCTGGGCATGGTAGGTATGGGGACCATGATGAATTTCAGACCAAGAGGCTGGTCTGGAGGACCGTCCCTCTTCCTGCTCCCTCTGCCCAAGTGAGCATATGCAGGGAGCTGTGGGGCATGCATGGATTCAAGATGTGCAGTCTGTTTTGGTTGTCCCTGTACAGCTCAAAGTTCGAAGAGCAGCAGGAACCCTCAGCAAGCTTCCTTTGCACATCTGAGCATGCTCATATCTGAAAGAACAAGCCACTGGGGCAGCATCTCAGCCTATGGGAGTGGTCCTACGACAAACAGGGGACAAGTACTTTCAAGATGGTTTTGAATAGAAACAGAGTTTGCTGTTGGCTACCTTAAATGAAAGGAAAAAAATACATCCATATGACCACAAATGACTTTGGATTAAAAATCAGGGCAACCTCTTCTTGTATCTTTTTAAGAGAGTCTGAAGTCAGAAGTAATCTTGCTTTAGCAGATGGGCAGACAAACCAAAGAATGTGGATCAGAATTAAACAGGCTTTCCCAGCCCTGAGGGTGTATTCCCACTGCATCCAAGTGAGTTCAAGAAGGAAGTGGCAGGCAACTGGAATACACAGGACATGCTTTGCACTGCTGAAAAGGGGCCTTCCAAAAACAACTGGTTGCAAAGTTGATCATCCATCGCCAGCCAGCAAAATATAATAATAATCTGCATCCAAATTCAGGACCTTGACTGCAAAAAATGCTTACACAAAGATCCAAGAGAGATGCTGCAGTCTGCAGTCTTGTAAAGCTTAATGAGCATTAGAATATTATTTGTTAGGATATTGTGGAAGAAAGACCAGAAAGTCTCAATTCCTGTCTGTAATGAGAACAGTTAGTGTGTACATTAGTAAGACACATGCTCAAAGTCCTGTAAAAATCGAAATTCCTTATGTGTCCATTACATCTCAGCTGTCACTGATGGCTGCAGACACCATGTAACTGTACACATGTGGTGGGGAAGAAGATGCTGCCCTGGATACCTAGATGTCCCTAAAATCTCATCAAACTCCTAGTTCTGCCACATGTGGCAATGCTGACTTGCACCTACAGACCTGCTGTGGAGCAGTGATCAGCCATGACCAAATCACACAGCAATGCACATGAGTGTACCTCTCGCTATGTGCTCTCTGCTCGGTGTGACGCTTTCCTTCTGGTTCTGCTGAAGGCTGCCCCATGTGTTGCCATGGATTCCAAAGCTCATCCTTCATCTTAAAATGCTGGTTTTACTCTATGTTTAGGTTTCCTTTCGGCAGAGGCAGTGGCTCCAGTTTTATGAGATTGTAATGCACAAAAAGAGACAAACATCAGTTAAGCTCATTTTTCCCTATGACTTTAGCAGAGATCTGTTCCTATCTGCCTTCTATTAAAATCAAGTCCTGTAGTACAGTGCATGGCCAAATTTCCTTTCCATCAGCCCTCCTCTTCCAGACATTCAGCATCAGTTTCAAGACTAAGTAAAATGTAGTAGTACCACACTTCTAAGGAGGAAAAGTTGAATGAGGAGCTACTGCAGGGACAGTGTAAGCTTTCTGATGTGGACTCCACACTGAAGTAAGCTGTATTCAGAGAAAGTCACTGAAATAAAAAGCTCCAAAGGTAACGCTTCAAAGAAGCAATATCAACATCACCAACGTGCCTAGAGAAACTGAGATCTCTGTCGGGGGTGAATGCAGCTACAGCACCTGAGATATAACCCACACTGTTCACAGATTATTGGCACTCCACCTAGCTCCTCTTTCTGAAGTCCTCTTCATCTCTGGTCTCTACAGCTGACAGTGCAATAAGCATTTGGGCTGCATAGTAAGTAGCCATGATGATGAAGCGTGAGTACGGCACAGGAAAGCAGAACTTGTTAAGTGCAATTGTCAGATCCGACACCATGAACAGCATCGCACCGATGCAGGCTGACAGCTTGGTCCATGTCCAGAGGTCATTGCACAGCTGCATGCCAGCAACTGCTCGCCAGCCCATGAAGCCAATCAAAGCGATGTAGACAGCTACCAGGTAGGTGAATGGGCCCGAGAGGTAGGAATACAGGAAGGCATAACAGGAACTGCAAACAAGGCCCATCAACAAGCCAGCTTTGAGGTCCAAAGGCTTCATGCCGAAGGCTGAAGAGTACAGGATGTGTGTGATGGCGAACATCAGCAGACCTGGAAAGAGGCAACGATAGCAACTGTGACCTTTCATCCATGCCTGGCAGTTTGTAGCAGAAGAAAACATGGCTGTATTGGGTTTTAAACATACCACTATAAATGCAGGCTGAGGTATTCTTACAGCATTACAACCTTTAACACTTTCAGAGGGACCCACATTGACCGCTTGGGACCATTTTAAGGTAAAAATTCCTGCATAGGAAATCAGCCCTAGCACCAGGGTCCTGCCCTAAGAAAAAGCCCCAATGCATCTATAAGTGCAGCCCAGTAGAGCTGTGTTGTCATGCAGGCCATCATGCTGGGAGACCAGGTGAGCTGAGCTGCTCAGAAAAAACAAAGCTTGTTTTTCAGGTGGTTCCTCCTCTGCTTTGGATGAAAGGGTGGAGGTAACGCAGACCAAAGCTCATCCCCTTTACATATCCAAAGTATTTTGCTCCTAGGTCACATGTGAACCAGGAAGGCTGGAACCAGAGTAGCATAGAAACAAAATGTGGGAAAAAAGATACCAATCCCTCTGAAACCAGATGCAATGCCTGACCATATTTAGCCACAAACCCAAGGGCACTCAGGGACTAAATCTGGCCTCTACTCCATCTCTGCCCATAGCTAGAAGAAACCTAAGCTGGAAAGAAGCAGCTGACATATTTCAGGGACTGCAACAATGTGATCTGCCAAACTTTTCTGGCTATTTGCAAGATTCACATGAAACTTAACTGGAATCAATCAATGCAGATAAAGTGCTGGCTTCCCTTTGAAGTGCAGCACCCCTGAGAAATGCCAGATGTGGGCACTGGAAGGTGCTGCCTACACTGTTCACTTGCCTGTAATCCATTTGGTAAAAATTGTCACAACACATTGGTACAGACGTGGTGCCTTGTATTGAGGCAGTTCAGAGGGGAATTGCCTCTTTGCCTTTGGCCAGGATCAGATTTGATTGCTGAAAGCTCACCCATGGTGGGATGAGAGTGAAACTCACAGGAGGAAGGAGGCTGGTAGGGATCTGGGTCTAACATGAGAAAACAGAATGAAGAAAGAGGAAGAGAAGCGTAAAGGAGGGCAACAAGAAGTTGATGTTTCTCAGAGCTATTGCGTATCATGGGCACAGTGCTAAGGAAACCAAGGAGGTATTTAGGACAGAAGCTGTTCGTAGTCGTGCAGTGCAGAAAGGTTAGGGCCCTGCAGGCAGTAAGGAGAAAGTTACTTTTAGGAGCAGTGAGGGGTGGTTTTTCCTTCAGTAGCTTATATAGACAGTTCTGGGATGGGGAAATGAAGAATGTCCTTCAGGCAGGCAGCTGACAATGAGGAGGAGAGTAGGACAGGATGTGGCAGCCAAGCAGAAGACCAGAAAGGCAGGAGCATTGTGACATACAGTGAGGCTGGTCACAAACAAGGGAGTCAGCTCCCAGGTTTGCTCATTCAACACTCTCAAGCTAGGAACTGGGGAAATCTGTGACAGCTGCACAAGGAGTAGGAGGTGCATTTGTCTTGCATTTCTCAGCCTTTGGCTTGGTCCTCCTCTCAACTACATCAGGCAGATCAGCCCTTCTCTGTCCACTTCCTTCCCCCAGGTTCTCTTTGCCTTCCCTCCCTCAAGAGTCTCCCCATCAGGCAGGCAATGAGGTCTTTTTCTAAGTCCCTATATTCTTTGCCAAATGCCTAAGTTGTTTCTAAGTGCCCGCTGTGAAAAGAGTACAGTATCAGCTACATGCAGTAAGACCCCAGCCAGAAAATAGCACGTTATTAATTGACTGGAGCAGCAAAAATGAAAAAAGCAAAGTGAGCCAAGAGTAAGTTCCCAGGCTCTCACTTCCCTATAAAGTCACGAACAAATGTCCTTTTATAAATTCATTGTCTCAAAAGCTATTCAAACCAGCCCAGTTTCCAGCCTTTTCTTTTTTCAGCCCAAAAGCTTTAGAAACTAAATAGAAAGTGTATTTCTATTTTGATTGTCTCTTATTCTCCTGAAATTTCAGATTCCACAAACAACGTCAAAATGTTGAATACTGTCAGTTCTCAAGAGCAGGAGCCTGCTGAGTTTTAAGTAGGAGAAGATACATTTTGCAAGACAGTTGAAGAATCTGCTAACAGCTGAAATGCAAGTGATGACACTTCACTATGGAAGAAGGTAGCTTGGATTAGTATGAATGGGGGCAAGTGAGCGACAGCCAGGATGAAGGCTGAGATTCTCAAAATGCTCTGAAAACTTCTATTCTCTTTAAGAAGGAGAAGAAATCCACAAAGCAACATTTCCCAGTTGACTAAGGTCAAAAATCCAACTTACTTGCAGATTAAAACACAGGAGCTGGATACTTCATTGCCGTTACAGGTTTATTGCTAGGTTCCTCTAGCAATAAACTGGAGAGGGAACTTTGAGATATCCCAGCTATAAGGGAATAGAGACTTGGGCAAGTTCACGTACAAAAATGGTTATGGTGAGAATCGGGCCGTGAATGCTGTCCAAGCCACAGCTGAAGGAGCATCTCCAGAAGGCAAAACGGAAGCCCAAGCTGAAGTGACGCGTGCTGATGTAGGTACCCCTGTTAAGAGGCGGCTCATTGGTGGGAATGCCATCACTCAGCACAGAGGGGCTGGCACCTCAAGAGAGGGATGGAGCTCTTCAGCACCATGCCCATAGTTCAGCCAGATAGACACAATCCTCAGGGCCTAATCTAAACTCGACCATAATCAGTAAAAAGTTTTACATAAACTTGTAATGAGATTGGGATAAAGCCTTGGGAAGTAGGATTAAAACATTCAGATTCAGAGCATTTGGCTTTTCATATCTGGCACTGCACACATTCATAAAGAAAGAGCTTGTGGGAATCCCAGAATAAAACTAAATACTGACCTCATGGGATGGGAAGAATATAAGCCTCTGACTTTCAGAGCTGACAACAGCACAAGTCAGAAAAGTTCCCCTGTCTTACCACATTTTCCAGTGGGACAGTCACAGCAGCCAGTTAACAGTGGGTGTTAGATCCTCGTGTTGGTTAAGTTAACTTCAGAAACTCCACTAGCCAGATTAGTGAAGGACTCAACTACTGCTGATCCCCTGTGACAGTCCAAGGGCAGGAAGAGTGTTGCTGCTGTCAGGTTCAACATGGCTTTAAATGATTAATCCAAATCATTACATTCTAGTCTGCAGACTAGCAAAATAGAACAAGCTTCTTTTGCTCTAAGAAGTGGATCTTTTTCTAGATGACACAGGCCCCTGTGGTGAGGATTGTCCTTGATGCCCCACTATTTACATGTCTTGCCAAACAGACATGTCTTGTACAACAGGCTGCATGATTCGTACTGATGGGCCTGCAGGTAGGACAAGATTTCTGAGGCTTTGCTTTCCCACATCCACTTAAACACTACTCCTGGGCTGTAGGCTCATCTATCAAAACAATCCCTAACCCTTCTCCACTGAGGACCTTTGCACTACATGTCCTATTTCTGATCCTCCTTGCAAAGGGATGACATCTTCCTGCAGGGAGATACAAGGTAGATCCTTTCCATAACTTCATGGATGATGCTGAGTGCCATGAGCATTTCCTTCTTTTCCTCAGGAATTCTGTCCATGACACCTTTCCAGCTCTAGCCAGCTGAAATGTTGTGAACATACACGCCAGGGAATCAAACCTGCCCCGTCACTTCTCTAATCTCAGAAGAAAATCTCATCCATAGTGTGACTCCTCTAACCACAATGAATTTTAGTCAAGGGATGAGCACTTCCCATTCCTCAGGGCTTAAGCTGTACACAAACAAAACACATGGTCTAGCAAATCATTACTGAATAAAGAGGGTGACAGCTATTAACTGTGGCATCCCTTTAGGTCTGACTCCACACTCACCATGAATGAAGTAGCCCTGCTCCTGCCAGATAAGAAAGGCGTCTCCCACTGCCGAGAATATGAGTCCTGCTAGGATGCGGCTAGCACTGCGGTGTGACACTAGGAAGTTAATTCCGTGAGCCAGAAGAAAAACCCACAGGCAGAAGATGGGCATACATTTGATGAGGGCACTGAACCAGGAGGGGCTGGAAGTCGGCAGCCAGAGGACAAAATAGACACAAGTGGCTTTAAAGAAGGGTACCAGTTTGGGGCCTTCACTCTTCACCTGAAAGAAACAAACATTAAAGAAAGACAAATTAATAGGATCATCAGAAGCATCAGTAGAATAAACTGCATAACCCAACTGTCTCCTTCTTTCTGAAAGCTGCTCTTCCATGCATACTGTCAGGTAGCTGCATTTCTACCCTGAGAAAGGCCGATTGAAGTTCACCGTGATCCTCAGCGTGGACCCCTGTGACCCAGCTGCTGAAAACGCTTCTTGGCTGGTGAGATGGGACTTGGGCGGTGGAAGTGGAGGAAGTTTCAGATGCCCTTTGTCTTTATTGGTTCTCCTGAAAACACTTAGGCCATTGAACTTCTGTGGTGTCTTTGGCACCCATCTTAAGCTTAGACTAAACCCTTTCGTACACCTCCTTTCCTGTGCTGCACTCCCTAGGAATATCCCAGCAGCAAACAAGCCAATATAAGTGCAAGTCTTGCCTCTAATTTTGGGAAGTGGTCTTGCTTAACAAGGTTGCAGACTGCCCTGAGGATACATCTCTTCCAAGCCCTTGTCTCTTCTGCTCTGTAGCCTCACGCCTGGAGCTTGCTCTTTGTGTCAGTGACCACACAACTTCAAAAGCCATCACACCAACCCCCCAGGTGAGGCTGAATTCCTCAGCTGACAAACATCACCATCAATCCCTTGTGCCTTTGTTCCAGCACTGCGCTAATGGTACACTGCCCACAGCGCAGGAAGTGTTTTGACTCAGGGCTCCATCATATAAATCCAGACACAAAAATGCAGCGTGAGCACAAGACTGCTTGTAACAGCAGAGGCAGGGCACAGCTACCAACTCCATGAGCTGAGCCTGCTCTTAGCATACACTTAGCTGAGACCACTATGGACAGTCTAATACACATGCTGTGCCCACCTGCCCTCCTGTGATACTTCTGCATTTTAGTGCAGACAACAAAAACCTAGTATGAGGGTTTTATTTTCTCCTTGAGTGCAGCTGAGGGCCAAAACAAGGTAAAAAGCGTCTTCCCTCCCATGGCTAAGGCAGTGCAACCCTTCAAAGCAGGAGTTTACCCTCAATCCTCTCATTTCTTTGGTCAAATAAAAATTAGTTGTTTAGTCACAACAACTTCCCAATATTCATGGCCAAAGAACAGAGGCCTCATGCACTGGAAGAGGACATGGGAAAATTCAGAGGCATTGGAGCTGGGTTCGCACTCCAAAGTTCATCACAATCTGTACATCCCCGTGTGTCACTGAGATTGCTCATCTCACGCAAGGAGCCCTGCCAAAGAAACAACTGCAGTTTTTTCCAAATCCTTTGGCCCTATTTCTGCTTCCTGCATCACTGCCATAATGGAAAACCTGCATCTGTCTGACTTTGATCCCTAGAATGGCTGAAGACTGCACAGCAAATTCCTCCTGGTTACATTAATAAAGCCTGAACTCATCAAAATTCTGGAGCTTTTACAGACGCAAGCCAAGGCAGCCAGGGGAAGCTGGAAGAGGCAGAGAAGAGCAGTGGAAGGCATCTTTACATGCAGTACCTAAAAAGGCTATGCAATCTCTGAGGCAACAAGACTATAAATAAAGGGCATCCCAAAAAGACGGTGCTTTCAACATTTTCCTCACATCTGATGGAAATTTCCCCAGCATATCAGCAGTTTCTCAGCAGTGAGATATTTCACTGTTCATGTATACATTATTCATAGGCTATTGCCAACACAACATTTAAACACTCCATTAAACAACCAGGCTACACAATTCACTCACAAAAGGACATCCTCAAGCTGTTACTTTTCTTGTATTACATGGGGAGGCCTGTTGTGAGTCCTCTACTTAGGTTGTCTAAATTACTCACCATTTACCTCTTGTAATTCCTTGGGAGAATTCTGGCAGCAAATAACAAACGAACTTGAAATAAAAGGCATAAAAGCCCACAAAGTCTCACAGTAATGTGGGTGCCTGGGAACTATCAAGTATCATAGGGGGAAGAGTGAAGCCAAGCTTCCCCCTCCTTCAGACACAGCACCTTGCCCTTGTGAAGTTTCACATCAGGCTCAGACTACCCAGAGCCAGTGCTCAGCTCCAGGTCTGCCTCGTCCCCTTCTGACTCTTTATTATTAAAGATGTAGTTGAACTAGTCACATTTATCCCTTCACCGTTGCAGGCAACAGACGACAGCACTTCTGGCGGAGTTTCCTCCTCTCCCCCACCAGTCATGGAAAAGTCCCACCCACACCAGAACAAGCCAAATAATCTCCAAAATGGAAAATTAACGACATCCAGAGCTACGTAGTGCAAAACCACTCTCAGCATCAACAGTGCTCCAGGTCCCTCCAACAGTCTCAGGTAAGGTAGTCAGTTTGTACCTGTGAAGACCAAAGTTTACACTGAAAGATCAAGTTCAGCCTTGTTTGCAGTACATCACTGTTAGAAGCATACAGAAGGTAGGAGCAGCTACCATTACAGGCAGAGCTTGCCCTCCCCTCCATGTATGTGAGAAGAGACGGGGTTTAATTACACTTGTCATTTTCCCCCGAAGCTTACCTTACTGGATAAAGACACACACTTGTGCTGAAAGATTGTGTTTGCTCAGCAACCTTAGCACTGCCATTTGTTACTGTCTGAACGTAGAGCCTTGCCAGCCCAGCCAGCATTATTTTTAAATAATGGTTTGCAGTACTTCCTAATAACAATTATGGAATTTTTCAGGCATAAGGGGTCAGATTCCAGTCTCAGTTACTCACTACCATTTACAGTGTTGTGGAGTCCTTGTAAAAGAATAACCTTGTATATCTAGCAGGGCTACAGGCTTACCATTAATGCTTTATTGTGTTACACTTTTTCTACAAGAATACTTAAAATCAGTTATTTCCAAACATGCGCCTGCCCATTACAGAATGCTGCAGCTCCCGGGAGCCCCTGAGCTGGCTCCAACCTAAATGCGTGTGCCTGGGAGGGACACGGCTTGTGCAGATACCTGGACTGGGCGGCACCTCCTGCTGGGATGTATCATCACTGGAAATACTTGGGAGAAGTACTCCAAGAAAATACGAGGCAACCAGAGGGTGAGGCTAGAAGATTTTTCTCTGTCTGGATGTGGGGCCAAGGCCTGGAAAAGGTAATGGGCCAACTTTGCCACTCAGAGAACAAGTCCAGGCTGGTATTTGTAAACCATGTGCCAACATGAGTGGAGGCTGTGGCTTGAGGAAAAACAAGCACATAACCCAGGACTGGACTTGCCCATACCTCAGGCAAGTGAACATTAGTTATTGGCTGCACGGACAAATGGCATCAAAACACCCATCTCTTTTGCACCCGTCTGAGACAGAATGGTGCTATGCCATGCTGTTAGAACAAGAAGCACTTGATGCAGGTGACAAAGTCCTTTTTGCTAAAGTTTGTCCTTTTCATAGCTTTAAACTGGGCTTTGGCATTCTGTTACAAATTCTCATGCATTTTTCTTTCTGCTTCTTTCGCTGCTAATTTACTCTTGGCTGAAATGCCTCACATAACAGATTGAATACAATGACAAGGCAGGATTTCCCAAATTCTGAAATTCTAAGCATAATTTAGGGCATTTTCTCTGCTGCTATGACTACTAGGTTATTTAGAGTGTTTAAAAATTAGTTTGAATTGCTGTAAAGCCAGTCTGTCTGTATTTGTGGGATTACAGTGAAAGCGTTGTTTATTGAATTATCCATATCCAACCAAATCCAGCAACTCCCTCTAAGACTCAGGAAGACTAGGAAGAAGTTGTGTCTTGGCTTTCACCAAGAGATTATAGACCCGGTGGTCCCCAGAGGCCCAACCTCAGCCATCCTGTGATTGTTACCTTCAAACAGAACTTGGTACTGGCACATGGAGCTCTCTGGAGCTTGGATATCCACCTCGCCGCTACAGATTCAAGGAATTACAGTAGTCATTCTTGTTTTGCCTGTTTACATTCTGCTCCAGTTTGAAATATAGCTTGTTTCCTTGTTGCTGTTGTTCAGCACTGACAGATGATGATATCACACAAGTTATCCTGGCCATGCTGTGCTTTGGTGTTGGTGTAAGAAATCTTGATAGGTTAGGCTAGCTGACAAAGAAACACAGTTCCAGAACAAGTGTCAGACCTGAACAAGTACCTCTGGATAATAAGGACTAAGTAAGTTCCCAGTGCGCAAAATACATACAAGATGTAGCACACAAATATGACCAAAAGCTTCATAGAGGAGCTCCTAAGCAATATCTGAAAATTAGTTATCAGCGACTGGCCAGGAGCCCAGGAGTCCCTGCTGGATGATCTCTTCTTGTACCTCCCTGCTATGTGGCACTGGGAGATGCTCATGAGTCACATCCGTATAAACCAATATTCTTGAAGGGAATCAGCAGCAGCACAGACTGCTATGTGCCAACTGCTATGGGCACCTAATGGGCCAATAAAATTACAGCTAGCTCTTCTTACAGCTAGTTCCTCTACCCCAGAATAAGCTGCATCCACAGAGACATGGCAAAATTGGTAGGCCAATGTGTCCTTTAACATTGTGGAGACAGATGCCTGTAACTACATTGCAACTGAATGAAGAAAAGCCAGTTGTCACCTCAGGTGCAAGAAGTCTCTCTCCCTGTAAGAACAACATCAGAAGTTTGTTGCTTTGAAATACTAAAGTTGGAGAAAGTTTGCTCTTTCTAAACCTCACAATGCCCAAGGAAATAACAGAGAGTATCAAATAATATTTTCACTCCACAAGACTCCTAAATCTGCCTGCACAGATAACGAGAATACAGACTCTTCCAGATACCAGCTATGTGCCAACCTGCTGTTGGGATACGGCTTACACCCACTGGGCTGTAAAATGCTGCTTTCCAGGAAGCAGCTTTCCACTGAGCAACACTTGAGCACAACTGTGCGCACAGACCAAGAAAAGTTGGGTCCTTGTACTCCACCCATACCTCCTGTAACCTGGACTGGCCCAGTACTAGGCTGTGTATCCACAGCTTAGCTGTTTCTCCTGTCTTTTGACATCTCCCATCATCAGTGCTGCCTTGGCTATGCCCTGATGTGCCAATTGCTCTTATCCCCAGTTATGTGCCTCAAAATATTGGTGTGACTTTGTAGCCAGTATTACACTGCCACTGTCTATGGCTTGTGTTTCTCATTCCCCAGACTATATGGCTAGTTTTCAAGGCACCGATTGTCCTCTGTGCAGGCTGAGCCACAGAGAAAGAGCTACTTCAGCCTGGGGATGGGCCACAGGTAGGACACAGAATACCTGTGTGCAACAGGCTGTTATCTACAAAGCCATGAGGAACCAACACAGTGCATCATCATGCTGAGCATACACAAAACCCATCTTTGTGCTTAACCAAAATTATTAGACCCTGAGAAGAAGCCTGCACAGATCCACACCAGAGGCAGCCAGTTTTCCCCACATTTCAATGACACAACAGTTTCTGCTGAACCAAAGACAAAAGCAGCAGTGCCAGGCAATTCCTGGCCATGAACCCACATGAGCTGCCTGCAAATCCACCACCCTCCTAGGCTTGCTTGACCGTTCCCACCTTGCTCAGACAGGACAAGATCAAGCCTTCTGAATGTGTACAAACTGAAACCAATAGGAAAGAGGGAATTTTTAGTCAGGGAGTAGATGTGTGTGTAAGAGGGAGGATTCAGCTGTTCCATATACAAATAGGGAAACATGCTTGAGGGAGAACCTTTTGTCAAAGAGGGCACTGGCTTATACATGCCACAAAATTCTGAAAAAAATGGGTCCAGCTCTTCCACCTGCAGGATATCTTTAATTCCTCCTGCAAAACACGGCTGCTTTGTTGGTTTCCCTAATCCCTCCCTCTCCCCCTACATCCTGGGTACTGTCTTTCTCCCCATAGTTAAGTAAAGTAAGTTCTAGGCGCACTTCCCAGCTTTGCTCCACAACAGACTCACACAGGCTGAGAGCTAGAAGTATTTTACTCTTTTTGTAAGACCAAGCTACAGCTATAGGCCAGACAAATATAATTAAAAATTTGCCACAGGCCCCCCCCAGTCCTGGAGTAGTGGAATCAGCTATAGTGTAGTACACGTTGTCAGCATCACAAAAATTACCATTTGGGAGAAGCACAGGGCACCACGCAGGATTAATCAAACTGGCATCTTACAAGGGCTCCTGTGCAGAGCTGCATGCAGAAATGAGAATCACAGAAGACATTTTCATTTCGAAGTCTAAGTCCTACTTGACGTGCAATCATATTGACATTCAAACTGATCTCCAGCTTAACCATGGAGGAGATCAAATTCTATCAGCACTGAGGTTAAACTCTTCCAAACAAGCATCTTCCTCACTGATGCAGGAATATGAGAGGAAATGTGAAGCTGCAGTTTCCTTGCAAGTGCCTGGCAGCAGAGCAGTTTCCCTGCATCAGCCTCTCCCTAGGGAAGCTGCAGCTCAAGTCCCTGCGACACAGCAGCACGCTTGGGCGCAGCAGGGTCACGGCACTGCTGCCCAGCTGAGTGGCAGCAGGCAAGTGTCAAGAACGGGATGCTTTGTGCCAGGCCAGCTGGGAAGCACGTGAGTGAGGCTCCTGCTATCATGGGAGTGCCGGCGATGCGAGACTGCAGACACAGTTTGCTCTCCAAGTGCAATTTCTCCAGCACAGACTGCTGTCTGTCCCTAGCCATAGAAGCTACTCCAGAGAAGTGTGTGCCACCTTACCTACCACCAAAGCCACCATCTTCTGTTATATGGGAGTACACTTCTGAAGGGATTGTCTAGGAGAGGTTTAAGAAGAAAACGGCACAGAACACACAATGTGTGAAGGGTATTTCAATAAATGGCTCAGGAATGTAAAAGAGAAGCATTAGCCAAAATGTGTATCCCTCTTCAGAGGACAACAAAATAGCTACAGCCATTAATCCTTGTGCAGTGGTGAAGGAGAGAAATGAGCAACAACAGGCAAAGGGGGCAAGCAGCCTTCACTTCTGCCCCTTCCCAAGTTAAGGCAGGAGGAGCCAAAGTGACACTGATGTAGAAATAGCAAAGCCCATGTCAACCAAGCTGCAGTACAAATACAACAGCAGCCCTGTCTTGTTCTCAGGTGCTTAATGAAGAAATTGTAAGCACTGGGAGCTGAGTAGTCACACTGATCACTCGCAGGGCTGCTGACGAGGCTGGTTTGGCTCAGCAGCCAATGTGACCCAGGAGCTTGTGGTCATCACAGCTCTCTGCAGCTCTCTCTCTGTAAACACCTGGGATGTAAAACACTGTGTGGAAAAGGTCACAAAAGTCTTGCCTTCTAAAGACTCCTTAGAGTCTTATAAACGTGAGGGTACAGTCCCACAACAGCCTAAACTAAAGGCAGGTGGTTCTGGAGCCAAGGAAAGAGTCCCCACCACATCAAGGCACTGCCTGTGCCACCTGTTGCATCAGGAGCCCGATCCTCCTTCTTATTTTTCAAACATTGCCCAAAGTGACAGCTTGAGAGATGGGACTATGGTGTTCTCTCTGGCAATTAAGAAAGTTACAGCCCCCATAAAGGTATCTCCTGTACCAAAGAGAGGAAACCATGCTAGCTTGGCTAACTGCAATAGCAAGCTTGGTGTCTCTGGGCTTTCCTCCATTACGCAGGACCTACTGCAATAAGACCAAGCAAAGTGAGATACCATTACACCAGCCAATACCTTACACAGGCACTAGGGTATCTGCCCACAGCTTTGTGGGCCTGCAGTAAAGCTTTCAAGATGGCAATACCTTTCTTTAGCAGACGTCAGGTCATAAAAACAAAATTAGGGAAAACACATTTCACCCTAAACTGAAGACTCCGCTCGGATGTCTAGGGCTTGTTCTGTTTGGGTTTGGTTTGCTTTCTTCCATTACCAACCATCATCTGTCCTGTCTAACAGACTAGCACAGGACAAGCAGGGCTGTCTTAAAAACCTTTCATTAACCTTCATTGGTAAGGATTGACTCCACATCTGTAGCCATCCTATTGCTGTCAGCAGTTTGGAGATTGCTTTCTGAGTACAGTCAACAACATACCATTGCCAGTGACCCACAATGTTAAGCCATTCAAGAATTCCAATGTCTCTGCAGGGCTGTAGGAGCTGTCACACACTAATGCTTAAAGAATAGGCCATTGGCTCTCAGAAATCAAAGCAAAAAAAATAGCATTTGCCTGCCAGCATCTTATCTTAGACCAAAGATGCTTTTTTCCTCCTGGGATTCCAGATCTTCTTTTTTGTGTAACAGAAAACAAACCTCTCTGAACATTTCCTTTTCTCCAACACTCATGAAAGGATCCCTTGCAGATGCTTAAATTTCTAAACCACAGTGGCTCTGCCTTTTCATTTGCTCATCAGAACTGATGTGCTGCACAAGGGCATGCTTCCTAGGTGACCAAGGGCACAGGGGGCTGCATCCCCCAGTGCTGCCTAGGACCTCAGCAGGATGCTCTGAAGCTACTTCAGCAGCTACCCAGCCAGCCCCCTGAAACATCCAGTTGGTGCTGTCCCAGGCAACATCTCAGGATAAGCAGCAGCAGTTGTCTGGCTCATCACCTTAAAACCCACAGACAAAAATTGTACTGCTTATAGAAGTGTCTTCACAACTAATCCTGGGGATGGCTTCCACGCTACAAGCACATGTTCTCAGGAGATGCAGCATTATTTATATCACACTTTTCTGTGAAAGAAAATTCAGATTTCTGCTACCCAGGAAAATGCAATGTTAGATTTACACTGCTCTAAGGGCTGGGTAGGTCCAAGCTGCTGGCTGTGGAGCACAGGACCCCATTGCTGCACACTGACATCTGCCCCACAAGCTGTGTGGCAAGACTGGGGCCTCCCACCAGTCTCTTGGAGAGGGGTGTAGACCCACAGAGAATCAGCTCTTTCATTATCTGCACCAAGGGGAGGCAGAGCTTCTAGGTTATAGCAGCAAGGGGTGTGCACAGAGAGAGGCTTGTCCCTGGGGCTGAAACCCACCTTTTGCCTTCACTCTCCTCTCTCCAGCCCTATTTGAACCCCACAAACCACCGCAATATTCATGCACTTGTTGGAGAGCTCCAGCCACCACTGCAGCAGCAGCAATGCATGTAAGAATGGGCACTGGCAAAGCTCTACCCTGCCACTTGCTGCTTTGCCAGCAGGGATTAGTATTTAGGAGGGACGGGCCTCCCTTTCCTCCAAAAACAACTTCTGCAACACAGATGACCTCATTTACCAACAATTTATGGGGATCAATACAGGTCTTAAATGAAGAGTGTAGCAGGCTTTGGTGCTGTCACAGCCCTTTACAAAAGCTAAAGAGCCATTACCGTAGCAGAGAAAGCAGCCCCACAAGCCACTCCCAAAGAAGTGACAAGGGTGAAACTGCCTTCAGCATGCTGAAGGCACTTTGCAGCTCCTCTTTCTGCCTCGCACAACAGTTTCATGCACATTTAGCCAAGTGAGATTTCTGCAAAAGCAGTGCGAAAGCAGAACTGAGAGAGATGGGGAAGAGAGTGGCCAGCTCACAGGTCTACACAAGACACATGTGCTGCATGAACACTCACAAGGGTCTGCAGTAAGATCAGCAAAATCTGGCAAAGGAAGCAGGGCTGTGCGGGGAAACCCAGAAGGGACAGCTCAGCTTTTCTTTTGCCCCGAAGAAAGCTGAATGAAAAGCTCTACCCAGGTATCACACAATCATAGAATGTACTGGGTTGGAAGGGACCTCCAAAGGTCACCTAATCCAACCCTCCTACAACAAGCAGGGACATCTCTAGACCAGATTGCTCAAAGCCCCATCAAGGCTGACCTTGAATGTCTGCAGGGATGGGACCTCCACCATCACTTCCTGCAGG
Source organism: Phoeniculus purpureus (assembly GCA_028565055.1). Classification (NCBI taxonomy): domain Eukaryota; kingdom Metazoa; phylum Chordata; class Aves; order Bucerotiformes; family Phoeniculidae; genus Phoeniculus; species Phoeniculus purpureus. The sequence continues at coordinate 8,594,189 of JAOXOE010000441.1, read as the reverse complement.
CTTAAAGCATGTGAAACACAAGGAAATTAGAATGAAAAATAGCAATGTACACTAATAAAGATACTTATTTAGAGATGTGCCACTCTGGATTCTTATGAAAAAGCAGCATGGCCCATCCTCATGTTATCATGGGATTAATAAGCTTTAAAAGTCAAAGTATAACAATGGATTTAGAGTCTAATTCCAATATCTATTCTTGTGTCAATCTCAGCAGACATGGAATAGGCAGGTACAACCACTACCCCACAAATCCTGGGGTTCACACTAACGTATGAAGCATTCCACTGCAAAACCCCTGCTGTAATCAGGCTATGAATGCAAACTATACTCACCAATGAGCACGCAGCTGATCACCAGTGATACTGAAGGTGCAAGGCCACAGATGCACGGGACAGTAGCCAAGTGGAAACTTCACAAACATCAATTAAGTGATAAACTTGTCATCACACTCTCTTTCTGTCAGGGTTGCAGGGAAAAGTCATGGAACTGACTTCGTTTCTCTTGCAATAGAGTTCCACCCAGCACTGCTATCCAAGCACCCTGGCTGGCTTGACACAAGCAAACAGGGATACAGCAGCCAAGCTATGGTCTCAGCCAACACCAGTCCAGTTCTGCTGAAGCCATGGGAGACAATTTGCTCATGTAAGGCTGAGGATCTGCCTGGCGTGTCTAGAATATGCTGAAAAGTGTGCAGCTTAATGACAAACCTGCCCTCAGTTGCAAGCAACTGGCCGATCAGAGGCTACTTGTAACTAGCAGAAATGCATCCCATACATTCCAGTATCATTTTGATACATAACTGGAAATTCAATGCCCGATGCCCCCAGTACCACATCTGTCTCCAAAGCTGGTGCCTAGTGAAGGGCAAAAAAATGACAACTCACCATTCAATAGAAGTCCCAAAACCAATTCAGTAACGTATTTTTCAGTAATCTACAGGGGTTCATTTTTGGGATAAAGTGCAGGCTGCTTGTAGAAACAAGGTGTTTCCATAAGCTCACAGCAAGGTGAATCGAACCAGCCACCATGTTCATTAACAATCAGATTTGCAACATAAGAGTCAGCCTGCAACATTCAATTAATGCAAGAAGAGACACAACTTATGACCTTTAAAGGTCTCTTACAACCTGTACCATTCTATGGTTTGCGTTCCAAAGTGAGTGAGTCTATGATACATTGCACTTACCCAGGAGCTTAGCCCTGTGCAGTTCTGGGTCAGAAGCTGTGGAAAATTCTTGAGCTCTCTGCAGGTATCTGAAATCCTTGCCATCCCAGTATGCTTGAAATCTTTCAGGAAAACTCTCAAACAGCCCATCTACCACCTTTCAGCTCTGGTGGTCTGTAATCTTCTAAGCGTTTCCTGCTCCATGTACCCTGGATACTTATTCACATTCAACGCTACATGGAGGGATGCTCTAGACTGATGCACTTGTCACACAGAAATCTGTCATTAGCTTAAATGCTATTTAGATTGAGGAGTATAGGAAATGGATCTAGGAAGGGCACAAGCTGGCTAGAAGCAGCAGTACCCACCACCTTCATTTCAGGTGTACTGCTGTTAGCAAAACCTGCATCTCTATTGCAATGACAAATTTATTGGGTATTGTGTGGCAGGAAGGGTAGTAGAAAAAGTAAGTGCTAATATAATAACCACTTGGGCCGTGGGGAGGGACGGAAGTTATATAACTAATAATATTTTGCCTGTTCAAGACTTTCCACATGCTAACAGAAGATGGGTTCCAGATGCCTTCTTTTTCTAAGAGTTTAATTTCCCTGGAGTTACTATTTCCTCAGTATCATGCAGTTACCCACAGGGAGAGATAACTTTGGCTCCTCTGTCACACTCAGTGTACTTTGGATGTAGATTCTTGAACAAGAAAACAGGAGTGCAGAAACTCATCTCTGCCTATTCAGAGGAATTCTGTTTAAGCACAGGCTTCTGAACTGGGCCATAATCTTAATGCACAAAGCACATTTTGAACAACAGACGTGTGTGACTTCAGCGATACACTTGAGTTAATGAAGCTTTTAATCCACAGCACTGCCTGCAGCAGTGACTGGCGCTAAAAGCTTAATGCAACCACGTTGGGACTGGGAACAGTGTGAGAGAAGCCCATGCTTTCTAGCCTCCAATTTCAGTTACCCACACCCAAGCCCACCCTCTCATAGCAACAGCTACAGCAAGCAACGTCAGTGTCAGAATAAGAATGAGCAAGTTCCGCCTGGAGAAACAAATAGTGGCAGGTTATGCTATGCCTGGGCTCTGGCTGGTATAAATCAGCATAGCTTTTTGCTCAGTAGGACCAAAGCTTTTAGGCTTCCCCCAAAAGGTGTAACTGACATAAGTGTTCCTAAGCTCCTGCTAAGCTTATCTAGGATGATGAGTCCCTCTCTTACTTCATTGACTTCAGATGTTTAGAAATCTTTCCTATAATTCATTTAAATTTACTTGGTTTTTACGAGTGCTCTATTTCCATAATTGTCTCTAAGGTGTATAAATGTGCATGTTTACAAGCCTCCTGCAGAATAAAATCCCAATTTATGATGTATTTAAGTAATAACAGCAAAAGCAACAGTGCCATATATAAACAAAGAGAACAAGTAAAATGAACCAGTCTGACTTAGAGGGTTGCTAATGCTTTATTCACTAATGCAGAAATAATACATTGTCTAAGCAACAAATGCTAAAATAGTTAAAAGAGTGTTCCCGCTCCTTGTTTTCAATAGTGGTTTGAGGGTTACAGAGCACACTTTCTAATAATAAACTTTGAAAACTCTGCTCAGACCTACTGCTGTTGCAATTGCCCACAGCACAGAGTCTCTAAGCAACATGATTTACATCAAGTTTCTATACTCATCCGGATCAGTGCTATCTGGCCCCCCTTCAGAAACTCAAATGATAGCCCCACAGTTCTCAAGCCCTATTCAGTATTTGTTACTGGCAAATACCTTTCCAGGTCATGCCTTTCAGGGTTTTTTTGTCAGGGACTTTCACACTCCCCACAGTGCAATCCTGCATCCACTCCAGGGGCTGATGAGGGCTGTTCCCAGGAAGGTTGCTGGCTGGTTCCCACCTAGGGGGGACAAGCTGAAGGCTCTGCTCTTGGCTAGAAAATCATAGAACTATTCAGGTTCGAGAAGACCATTAAGATCATAGAGTCCAATCACTGTCTAAAGATACAACTACATCAAGAGGAAAAAAAAAAAACCACAAGGGATGGGTATTAAGATACAGCCGCTGGGTAGGCATCTCTCCAAGCCAGAGAATTTCACCTTCCTCCCATGTTGTAGGAGGACTGTGCTAATTCAAGTAAAAGAGCCCAAAGTTCATCTCATATGTTTCCCATGCCCTGCTTTCTTCAAGGTAGTATAAAGACCAGTACTAAAATATTAGGGGGAAAATAGGGTCCCTTTGAGCACACAGCATTATGTAAATACCAGAATGTGTCTCCAGGCTCATCTCCTTCACATCTGTGACCTCTGCAATTATGGTGCCTGCTGGGCAAGGTCCTTAGGGCAAGGACTATCTCCTACAAGCTCTAAAAACCACTTAAAAATAGTGGAGGAAACAATTTTTTAAAAGCAGGACAAAAATCACTAATAAGGCAGTCTGAAAAAGGACTTTTATTAAGATGACTGAAAAAGAAGGAAATTAAACCTCACATATCCATGAAGCAAATATGCCATTATTAATACTGCTCTTCAACCACAGCCTCTCAGCCCACATGGTTCTATGCAGGAAAAAAAACCCAGCTCTTAATCAGAACAGTATCAGGGATAATAATTCTTAAGCAGAAAGCTCAACCTTGCCTAACAGTTCAGACAGGAAAAGCTTCCCTCCAAGGTGACTCCCAGACAGAATGAACATTGCTCATGAGCCGGAACAGGACTGGCAAACAAATGCATCTTCTCTGCCACAGCCCAGCACCATACAAGTCTAGAGTCTGGCATCAGCAGGACCCCAGAGCTTTATCTCAGCTGAAGAACCGGCACACAATATACTAAATGTATTTTGGCCCCAGACTCATTTATTTGTGGATACACTTCCCCCTCAACACATCTGGATTGCACAGCACCAGAGACAGCACATTGAGCAGATCAGCACAGTGCCACAGTCTCCAATTGCACATAGGCTGGACATTCCAACCGCCCAGGTTGTGACGTATACCTGGCAGCCAGCATGGACAAGCAGTCCTAGCCACCATCTCTCCCTAGCTTCATCTCCATGGTCCATGCCTCATTCTGTGGCTTCCTCCAGCTATCAGTGGTAGAGCAGACCTAGAGCTCAGGGTTTCTGACTCTTGTTATAAGTGTCTCTAAAGACAGAAAGATGGGGAGACACAGCAGACCACATTGTCTGTAAGCAGCCAGGACCATCTGCTGCAGCTATGTACAGACACCATCGCTCTGAAAACAGGAAGCAGAATCATGTCACTCTCAGCTGTGCTCCTCTAGTGTCCTCCCGCTGAGGCTGATGCTGCAATGTACTGGGAAAGGACACACACTATAGACAAATCAATTCCTCTGGCTAATTTGACTATGCCTTATGGTGTTGCCCGCGAGGAGAGCACCCCCATTGCATGCCACAGCACACTAGCTCCAAGCACCTGGTCTCTATGCAGCAGAAGGCAGTGCAGTATAGAGATATGGCCTGAGCCCCATGACCTGTGGCACCTAGCTGTGGCCAGACCTATCATCTTCTACTCTGCCCTTCCTCGAGAGACTTACTCGAGGGAGCCCAGTGGCCCTACAGCAACCCTGATTTTGAGCCTCTGTACAGCTCCAGCTGGCAATGGTGCAATGGCCACACCACCACTTCAGTCTGCCCTCTGCAGTCGACAGCACAGCCTGCTCCTTTGGAGGAACAGCAGCCTGGAAACTCCCTGAAGGTGATGTGCAAAGAAATGCTCTTCAACAGGCTGAATGAAGGCTTGCAACAATTTTTTCATGAGGTTTTTGGAGCACCTTACAGCCATGGTGAGCAGCTGCACCTCTGGCCGCAGCTTCTGGTCTCACCTTTCCTCCAGCTCTCTGCAGCTTCACATCTGCATGAGTTGTCTTTGGTTAAGTGAAATGTTGGCATGCTTAGGACAAAGTCAGAGCAGAAACAAGCAGGGTTGTTTGGAGGTTGTTTTTACATTTTCCTTCCCTAGTTACCTTCCTGAAGTGCAATTCCTGGTGTAGGTAAAGCACACTCCAGTCTGGACTGCGTACATCCTTCCCAGTGCATACACACACTTCATCCATTTGCCTCCTCTTAAGGCTCCATTCAGATATACTCTGCAAGATGTCCCTGATGCACTGGCCTTAAAAGCCACCTGTTACCTCCTGCATTTTGAGCCATTCCAGTATAATCCCAGCGTAAGATTTTACTTCCAAGTTACATGCACATAGTTTGTTCCATGCAAAAGCATTGCTTAGTGATGAATTCAGCTCATGGCACAGAAGCATGAAGATACCAAACCTCTTCATTTAAAAACCTTATTTTTTAAAAGCACCAAAACAAAAGTTTGGCAATGCAACTGTATAATTTACAAGCTGCTTCCCTCTGTCTCCAAAGATAAAAGTCAACCCCAGGCTGCTGATGAGCTTAACAGGTACATGTTAATAACTGGGGGAAAACTCATCTGAGGCATCAGACAATAGAAGCTGCCTTGCAGAACTGGCAAAGCCATTTAAAAGTTTTGAGCCCCAGCTTTTTAAGTGAAGAACAGTGAAAGGCTGGGATTTCTACCTGCAAGAGAGAGCACAACAGACTGGCCAGTGACCAAAACATTTCAAAACAGGCTGACAATGGATCCACGGGGAACCGGGAGATGGGCAATAGCTGCTCAGTGTCACAGCACAACAGAGGGCAACTTCCCCACCAGCAGCTGGCCACGACAGCCAGCATCACTTGACCCGTGTGCCTGGACAGACCCCTTCGGGACAGAGGGACACGAAGCAACGTGTTGCAGCACAGCAGGACTGGGGCGTTTTGTCCTCTCTGAGCACGGAGACAGCCCTTCACCTTCAGGGCCAGGACCTGCCACTGCTGCCCTGAGCCACGGCCACGCGAGTCACCGCCAGCTGTGCCCCCTCCGGACAGCTGCTCTGCGACATCATCTATTGACGGGGCCGCGCAACTCGCTGCCTCATTGCTAGTTACGTTAATTAAGCATCGTGACTCTCTGGGGGGGCACCTCGGCAGGTGACACCATCCTCGTCCCGTGCCGTTGTCAGATCTGCTTGTCAGGGCCGACCAGGTCCCGCCAGGAGGTCACCCAGCCCCTAGTAAGGTTCGTCCGGTCCCGGGCGGTCACTGCCCGGCGCGGCCACCCCCAGGCGGCGGAGCGAGACCCTTCCCGGGGCCGCCCTGGCACAGCGCTCCGCGGCAGGCAGAGGCGCTGCAGATGTTCGTAGGGGCACAGCTAGAGCAACAGCTGCCGCGGGGGCACCAAACGAACGACAGGCAGGAGGAGGCGACGGGAACGGAGTACAGTGCCCACCGCGCCGGGGATCGGGTAGGGGAGACCAGCGAGAAAGAGGAGAAGGGAAAGGGGCGGGGGAAAGGGACAGCAGCCGGGCAGGGCGGAGGGGCCATGGGTCTCGCTCCCCCAGCCCGGCGCCGGCCCGCACTCACCACGGTGACCGGGGACACCATGTCTGCTGCGGGTCCCCGCTGCTCCGGCCGCTGCCGCCCGCCCGCCGCTGGGGCCGCCTTTTGACATGGCGGTGACGTCACCGGAGCGGGGTCCCCGCGGCGAATGCGCTGCGGGGACCGGGGGGCGGGGCCGGGTCCGCCCCGGGGCGGAGCAGGGACAGCGACTGGCGCTGCCTCGCGCATCAACCGGCTGCCGGCGGCGCAGTCCGCAGCGTCCCGCGCGCTGCGGACCCCGGGAGGGCCTTGGGCCGCCTTCTCATGAGCCTACCGTGGGCTCCACTGGCCCTTTAAGCCCCCCTGGCTTACTCTCCCCACACTGCCCGCCATAGGTGCGGGCTGCAGCGGGACGGGCGGAGGGGGCAGCAGCCACAGCCCGCGCTCTGCGTCGGCCTACCCCGCCGCTCGTTTACTCGAGAGCGGAGCGCAGCAGCCACCGCGCCTTGCCTACACGGCCCCAGCCCGACTGCTGTCCTGCACGACACTGTCCCGCTCTTGCTCTTCAGTTCCACATCCCTGGTGGTCACACAGAGCCCTGTGTCTTGCCAACGCTTCTGGTCGCCCATGAGTGCTCACCACCCCGGTTTCGTCTTTTTTCCCTTTCCAGGGGCTCTTCTCGGTTCACAGCTGCCTCGTTAACGCTGTCCGTTGCCTCCATCTTAAGCTCCGCAGGTGCTTGCAGGCCCTGTCCTCGCGGCTCTATTTGGCCCAGGCGCTGGTCCCTCTGGGCTCCCACTGCGGCCAGGAGCATCGGATCCCTCTCAGCTCACCTCTCCCTCCCTATCCTCCTGCCAAGGTCATCCAGAGACTGCAAAAATGTTAGTGTTGGCACAGAGAAAAGGGCGAGGGACATGTAGTGTGGGATAGTGGAGAGTGGGACGCAGCAGCTCAGGCTTGTGACCCAGGGACTACCTTCAGTTGGTTTTTACTTGAGGATTAATATTTCAGGATACAGGAAGCTGCTTTATATGTAATCGATCTTGCTCAAAGTTTCACTTCTCAACAAACAAGTACTTAAATAGTCGATGATTACATAGTCTACTCTTCGCAGCCTGAGCAAAGTCATGTTCAGTAGTTACCACACGAAGGGAACATTTTCTTCTATAAAGTAAAAACTTGTGCAATACTTTTCAGTCTTTGCACAACAGATTGGTATTGTGTTTCTAAGGACCGGATGGATAGGATGGAAGTCAACCTGATCTACATCAATAGACACATATGAAGAGCGAGTTTGGTCCATCCAACACGACTGGGATGGACACTGCAATCTTTGTGGAATTATTTACCAATCTGAGAAGGATTTACGCACAAAAAACCCCTGCAAGTCTACACTGTCAGATCAGAGGGGCACTGTGGTGAAATGGTAAGTAAACTTTAGTCACATCAAAGCAAACTGTTTTCTGTACAGCAAAGACCTGCATGGCCGCAGTCAGGAGACTGAGAACCAGCACAAGTGTCGATGTGCTGGAGGGTAGGGAGGCTCTGCAGCAGGATCTGGATGGGCTGGAGCAATGGGCTGAGCTCAATTGTATGAGGTTTAACAAGGCCAAGTGCCGGGTCATGCACTTCGGTCACAACAACCCCCAGC
>JAOXOE010000441.1:8573259-8585861 GCA_028565055.1 Phoeniculus purpureus | reverse complement strand
TGTCATATTTTATAAAAAAATAATCATTTACATAGCTATTTTTATATATATATATATATATATATATATATATATACACACCCCTCTTCCAGAGTGTGCCAACCTAAAAATTACCATTTTGGTTTTGAGTTGTTGGTCACCAAATACTCTCTCAGCACTTCATTTAAATAGTTCACTAGCAATGCATCTTCCTTGTAAAAGTCAGTCTGTATTTTTTTTTGTTGTTGTTTTGGAAGAGAGGAGAGTACATGAGTTAGTGGATGCTTTAAAATGCTTCGCCCTAAAATGACTGTTCCTTTTAGAATAATTTTATAGATTCAGCATACAGCCACTGTCATCTAGCATTAGCCATGACAATAGCTTTTATTTTTATTTTTTTAATTTTACAATATTTTGAAGGGCAAAAACTTACTTACTGATGGCCTATATTCTGTGGTGACTGACTAGTGAATGTGCTTGGCTTATGCTGTTTGAATTCTATGGATGATGGGAACCATGAAAATTTTGGCTTTGCTTTGCTGGCATGATGCTTGTTCATAAGCTGATCGGTGTTTTGATGGAGACTCAATGCTGAGATATAATGAATTCACAGCAATAGTTAATGGCAAAACAGTCTTCAGAGCAATATTGCACATGAGCAGAAAAAAAACCTATTCCAAAATGAAATACAGCTCTGAAACATCCTCATGAATGCATAAAGACTGTGCTCTGGGCCTGCTGAATCATCTCAAGTAACTCTGTCAACCCCACTGGTAACATGAAACAAAGGAATAGCAAGCAGATTCTGGGCTCTTTCAGGTAGCTGGTTCTTCCAGAGGGTAAAAACTCTAGACAGTTAGGATCTGCAGTGTAAATGTAATTGTCAGTGGAATGGGGTAGACGTGTGTCCAGTTCTTTCAGAGTAAGGCTGGTATGGTGAGATTTGTAGTTTGCTTTAAAAAACTCTCTTGTTAATTAGTTTGATGCAAGCTCTTAATGTGAACTTCAGCCATCTAGCAAAAGTGGCTCTGTGTCTCTGTAATATTTCCACAAGCCATTTGACAAGCTCTCAGGATGTGTAATGAATTCAGAATTACAGCACTCGCATTTGTATATTACTGGTGATTTGTTTCTGCTCTTTGTTACTTATGCCCCTATGCTGGCTCATCCTGAGGCATACAAATATTTCCTTACTGGAACTGACTTAGAATATCGTGAGCAGAGCTGCAGTACTTGGATTGAGATCCATGTGGATAGAAAGAGACATTATATATTTTTAATCTAGTAGTTATCTTAAGTGGCAAAGAAAGAGTCAACTGACAACTGTGCAGAGATGGAGAGTTCAGTAGAGTTGGTAGAAGGACTGTGTGGCAGGACAATAACTTCTTTTTCTTATCACATTACTTTAATGCAGGTGCAGTTTATATCATATGGGGCAGTGCTAAGGCTAGAAGGTTTGCTGTCTCTTTACCCTCTCAGAAAGATGACCTTGAAAGACTTAAACAGATTTTGGAGACTGATCTCAAAACTGCAATTGGTGGATCTGGTATTCTAAATACCTGCAAGAAGAAGGGACAGAAGAATGTGGTTGTTCTGATGCTTGCTGTTGTGCTTTGTGAAATCCAGTGAGAGGGAATTACTCTTAGTGTTCAAAGACTCTTAGCTGAGGAGGATATTGTGACCACATGCAGTGGCTGGCTTTGTAGTAGTCTCTTGTGTAGGAGGTTTGGGTTTCATCAAAGTGGAGAATTTAATTTCCCAGTTTCACTGAGGTTGGATTTTTACAGAAATGTAACTGTACCTTGCAGAATCTGCAGGAGAGTAGAGCTGATTTGTGTTGAGACATATCTCCCACACGACTGTGAAAACAAGTGTACAAATTCAGAGTAGCTGGATGTAAATCTGAAGTAACTGTCATGGAGATTGATGTTCCCTCCAGGAGTTAATATAGATTTACATGGGGATAACTGTGACCAGAATCTCCCAGGATTCATCTTCGCTAGACTTATTAGCTCTCTAAATTAATTGCTAATTAGCTTGAAGATGGTTGATTATTGCGGAAGCATCCCACATATCATCATAGAGTTTAAAGACAGAGCTCCAGTAGATCAGAAGAGATCTTGCCTGTTCTGAACTCCTGCTTGTCAAGAGCTGTTCCCTTCAGCTAAATACTGACACACTGAGTGCAGTCATCAGACATCACCAAAGCACTGCAGTCCTCAGTAACTCAAACTTGTCAATATCTGGGGAAAATCTAGAAAGACATGGCATTCTGAATTGCCAAAGGCACTTAAAATAAGGAAAGGGAGTTAGAAGAGGTCCTGCCAAGGCAGTCCCACTCTGCCCTTGCTAGTTTTCACTGTTGAAGCAGGGCAGTGTGAGACTTCTTGGCATAGATTCTCTTGAAAAACATCATGAGCTACCTCCCCTAAAAGCACTTCTTTCCTGATGTGTCAGAAAGAAATTGAATTGGTAGTTTTGTAATTCTGTAACATTGAGTATCTTGTGGTAAAATACTAATCTGCAGCATCTTGGGGCCATTGGAAGGGGAAATTGCCAGTCACTGCATTGAGATCTGACCACACTGAGGCCCCTGGAAATTCTGCCTCCCTCCCTTCCTCTCAGATTTCATCATCAGCGTTACATTGAAAAGGCCACCTTTTTAGTATGTGCTTTGTTTGGTTTAAATTAAGTTGGGATGCCAGAAGGATGGAATCCATGTGACAGCCTTACTTGAAAACTAATTCGGGTTCTGCTCCAGCTTCTTCCAGAATGGAAGCAGAAAAGTTAAAGCAAGATGGCTGAGAACCTCTGGTGCCTGCGAAGACAGTAAAAGGATCTGTTTTGGGGTTGAAAGCTAAACTAAATTAGGCTTCTGTTCAACAAAAGGTCTTTATTCTTAAACGTTTTGTTAAGCTCCCATCAAAAAAATGTATCTAAGCAGCAGTATATCTGAAAGTGACCCTTTGTCTTTACGTGGCCTTAACAACTTTGCAGTCCTTCAGCTTCACTTTGAACTGCTCTGTCTCCTAACAGCCTGTAGGTTGAACTGGGAAGGCCTGGTCATACTGACTAATGAATGTGCAGTGAAGGTGTAAGAATACAACAACTGAGTGATTATCTTCCTTGCCTGCATCAGAAAGTAAAGGCTTCGTGCCAAGCAAATATGCGCATTAGATGACTAACAGAGCTCCCACACTGTCAGTGTAGGCAGGGAATATGCAATGCAGCCACATATGTGTCTCAGAACCATACTGAGTGCTTTTTTTCTTAATGTTTGGTTTTGTTTTTAAATAGGAATTCAGATCCTTGAGCAGGATGTTTATCTCTATGCACGTAAAACAATATTGGTCATAGTTTTTAATACACAATTAAGTTTTTTAGCCTACCAGCCGATACATGTATTGCAAGTGACATCAGAATTTCAAGTAATTGCTATAAATGTTCTGTAGGAGAGCTGTGCATATCATAGTTACTTATCTGAGGTTATCATCGCTTTTTAATGTCTGGAAGAGAATATTATTGGGAAGTTTTGTATTTAAGTGCCCCGATTGAGCTTTTATCTCTCTTTCTTTGATAAAATTGGTATGAAATTTCCATAAAAATTAAAAATAACAAAGGAGTTGAATTCTATTTGATACTTGATTTGCCACAGTTTTAAAATATACGTGCAGATACTACTGAGCCAAATACCCAGGGAAGTTCTTTAAATCGCTGTAAGCAGAGTGTAGTTCAACTTTGGGTTGAATCTGACAGTGAGTGAGCTTCCACTAAAGATTGTCCCCTTTTCAGTCCTCCTATGAGTAATCCACCCCCCCACCTTAATTCATTTTCCATCAGTTCTGCAAGCTGAAGCAACAGCCTTGTTGCTGCATAGACAGATAAGAAAGATGGATGTGGTGCAGTACAGGAGAGTGAACAGGATGAAATTAACTCCTTTCTGCAGCAGTGTAAAGTTAGATCATCTTAAATGCAACATTATACTAACCTTAAGTGTTAGTTGTTTGAATGGTAGTGTTATTTAAATTGCCCCCAAAATATTAAGGATCTACTGAGCTAAGAACTCTTGAAACACAGAATGAGAAACAGTCTCTTGAGCTGAACCTTAAAAAATTGAGACTCTGGAAACCAAAGACAGAATCCCAAACCACCAAGTCACAGTTCTGTGGCCTGGCAACCAGACCATCAAGAATTTAATAGACACACCTCAGTTGTTCCTAGAGCTAGAATTTCTCCAAGTTTACCACCCTTTTCACTGCTTATCTCATAAGCATTTTAGAAAACAGAGTTCCAGACTACACGCAAAGACAGGTCTTCAGACTCTCTAGTACTTTTTTTCATTGACAATGGCAAAATCTGTCAGTATCTATTTAGCATGGAATCATTTGCCTCTAATATAGAGAGACATGGTTTTGACAGATGGACCCACTTGGTGGATAAGGAATTGACTGGATAGTTGCACTCAAGGAGTTATAATCAATGGCTCAATGTTGAAGTGGAAATCAGTTACAAGTGTCTTCCACAGGGGTCTGTTTTAGACCCAGTGCTCTTTAACATCTTTGTCAGTGACACTGATACCAAGCTATGTGGTGTGGTCAACACACTGGAGGGAAGGGAGGCCATCCAGAGGGACCTTAAGAGCCTTGACAGTTGGGCCCATATAAACTGCATGAGGTTCATCAAGTCCAAGTGCAAGGTCCTACATCTGAGTTGAGATAATCTCAAGCACAAATACATGCTGGATGGTGAATGGATTAAGAAATGTCTTGAGGAGAAGAATTTGAGGATGTTGGGTAGATGAGAAGCTCAACATGAGCCAACAGTGCATGAAGGCAGTCCAGAAAGCCAACTGTCCTGGGTTGGATCAAGACGAGTCTCATCCAGGTCAAGGGAGGTGATTCTCTCCCTCTACTATGCTCTTTGTGAGACCTCACCTGGAGTGCTGTGTCAAGTTCTGGAATCCCCAGTATAAGAAGGTCCTAAACTGTAGGACCAAGTGCAGAGGAGGGCACAGGGATGATCAGAGAGCTTGAGCACCTCTGCTATGAATACAGGCTGAGGGTATTAGGGCTTTTCAGCTTGGAGAAGAGAAGGTTCCAGGGGCACCTTATAGCAGCTTTCTGGTACCTGAAGTGGTCTAGAGGAAAGCTGGAGAGGGACTTTTTAACAAGGGACTCTAGTTATAGGACGAGGGGGATGGTTTCAAGCTAAAAGAGGGTAGGTTTAGATTGGATCTAGGATTGGATCACTCTAGGGTGCTGAGGCCCTGCAGCAGGTTGCCCAGAGAAGCTATGGGTGCTCCCTCCCTGGGAAGCGTTCAAGGTCAGTTTGGATAGAGTCCTGAGCAACCTAGTCTAGTGAGAGGTGTCCCTGCTCATGGGAGAAGGATGGATTGGAACTACATGATCTCTGAGATTCCTTGCAACCTAAGCCATTCTATGAATTTTCTATTTGATGAGTAACTCACATATGTTTGAGAAGCAATAAAATTGTATTTCCCTTACAGAACTGTAGACTCTGTAGTATGGATTGGTCTCTATTTCCTCTATTTTAAACTCATTTTTCTTCTTTGTTGTTCTCTGTATAAGTTGGGAGTTTACATCCTTTATCCCAATCACTTTTTTTTTTTTACCAGCAAAGGGTTTTATGTGTACTAGCAGTTACACCACATTATGTGGAATGACTGAGGTGAGAGTCCACAGATACTCTGCATTATATAAACTGCTTTCCATTCAGTTGGTTAATTAAACTTGAGTTTCAGATACCTCAAGACAGAAACCGCTTATGTGCGCACTTTATTTTAATACCATACTTCTCTTCCTCTGGCCTGGAGACTTGTCTTCAGATATGCCCATTCTTAAGATGGGGGAAAAGGAATATAAAGACAAAAAGAGAGTGTATCATTGTGGAGTCCCTTTTCAGGCAAATGAAACACATTTGATTTGGGATTGTAGATGGAATAAGGGAGCATCTTACAGCACAATGTTGCAAGATTGCCTGAACGATGTGTTCTTTGGAATATGTTCTGTGTTCTTCCCAGAACAAGGAAAAAGTCAACAGTAGAAATAAACCATCTTCTTGTGTTCCACCCTGTGGCGTTGTGTAACTGCTCTGTGATGATGCTTTTGCACATTAACCTGCTCTGCCAGGTGTGTCTCTGCCAGATACATACATCTAGCAAGGGTTATGTCCAGATAATTGTGTGCACAGTGTTTGCTTGAATTTGGGCAACTATGTCAGTGTTTTCAGAGGAAATTAACCTGGTAGGTTAAAAGCATAGGACTTCACTCATACGCAGTATAAGATTAAGTCACTCTTGTTTCTGTGAAGTAGTCTGAATGTGCTGCTGAGTACTTGCTACCACAAGCTTTGCCACTGCTTATCACTCTCCTGCGACACATCTTCTACAGTTTTCACACAGAGCAAAGTGAAGTGGTGAAATCTCGTAACTTGGAACCTGATTTTGCTTGCATGTGTGTGCATGAGTAAGTCGTCCTATGACTAGTTCTAGCTGCTCAAGTCCATCTTGGACAGATGAGCTGTAAAAATAAGGTTTTACAATTGTATTGCCTTTACTGTTTAAGACAACTTGCTTTCTGTAAAAACTTCTCTGCCTCTGAGGCTTTCCTCAATAGTCATTTTTATACTACATCAGTGTAAAGTAGGTGTAAAATGCTATCAAATCTGAATATTGTTTTCACATTGGTGTGAAATTGTTAACTACAGCTTGTAAAGAAACAGAGTAAGGCTGTGTGCATTTTCAGAGACAGGAGTGATTCCGATTCCTAACCTCTTGCTTTAGTAGTATTGTCTTCTGATCGTTTTCATGCTGTTGGAGAGACAGAAGGATACAGCATGTTAGGTAGTGATGGGCTTACTTGTCCCTAAGTTACATGGTGAGAGCAGAGGAAGAATGCTTGAATTTAGAGGCAGCATACAGAAATGGATTAAGTGTGGAGCCTGGCTAGGAAACTGTACTGAAGCAGACTGTGACAGTTG
Source organism: Phoeniculus purpureus (assembly GCA_028565055.1). Lineage (NCBI taxonomy): Eukaryota > Metazoa > Chordata > Aves > Bucerotiformes > Phoeniculidae > Phoeniculus > Phoeniculus purpureus. The sequence goes on along the minus strand of JAOXOE010000441.1, from coordinate 8,578,883 downwards.
CATATAGGTTAAGAAGAGGTTACTTTTTCTTTACGGAAGCTACAAGGACCTAGAGGTATGGGCCTTTGCCTACAGCTTCAGCATTAATTCTTACTCATCTGGCTTCTCTAGAAATGTCGTGTTACCAAATGCCTTGCATAGCGGAACATGTAGGAAAATAATATCCAAATGCTTGTATAAAAGTGTGATGGACTGCAGGTACTAAGGAAGGTTAAAGAACAGCATTTGAGGCTACGGTCACTGCAAACAGCTTTAATGTTGAAAACTAAGATGTGTGATCGAGTTACCTTGGGTCAGCTGAACCACAGTCACAGTGTATGCACGTTTTCAGTCTGCATTTCAGTCTGCACTAAATCCTTTTTGCTTGAATGTTAGCAATCTTCTGTTGTGTTTTCGTTAGAGCCTATACAGTCAATTACCCTTCCACTCACCAAAAGTGATAACTTTCTGTACTGGAACCTCTTCAGATACCTGAAGCCTTTGTGTCAGGGCAAGGTGGTAGGATAAGGACAACTGTATAGAGAAGCACAGAATCTTTTATTAGACCACTTGATGTAGGTTGGGGATGTAATTAGATCTTCGGTGCTGAATCAAGAGGTGCTACTTCCTTTTTTTTCCAGTGGCAATCACTTACGAAATCCAGTTGTTTCTGCACCTCACAGACCTGTTACTGGAACGAAGTAAGTGCCTCGTGAAGCCTGTTCCTCAGGAGCTGTTGCACAAAGCTGGCAATTGTGTCGTTGACCAAAGTTTCAGAGGAGCAATGGGGATACAGATGGTGGACTCAGAATCACAGAATGTTTGGGGTTGGAAGGCACCTCGAAAGATCATCTAAGTCCGCCCCCACTGCCAGAGCAGGATAAGCCTACAGGACCTGGTATTCCCAAGTTGTCTTCCATCCAGTACTAACCTGCTCAGCTTCTGAGATGAGATCAGGGTGGTGTGGAACTATCCCTGACATCTTTTTGTGGTGCATGCTAGTTGTTTAGAATTACATCTGCTCTGTAAAGAAAGGTTGACGACTATTGGAACATGTCTGAACATCTAGCTGAAAATAATTGTTTGCCATCTTTCCCTTAGAGAGAGGGAGAAATCTTTCTAAGTGGCTGCAAAAGTATAAATGCTATCCATATGCTTTATGCCTGATTTTTCTGGGTTTAAGAATAGCTTTCTGATTATGTTTTGACATACCTGTGTATACAGACAGTATTTTTAATTCTTAGACCTACATAGTTCCTCCATACAATGTTTGTATTAGAAGTAAAAGACAACATGTATTCAGTTCTTTATAGTGAGTTCCTCCCTCATGTTCGTAGTCCTTGTCCTATGCAGCAGAGGGTTAATGCTAACATGTGCCATATTGATTGAGGGGATTTTTTGAGGAGTGCCTCACACATGAGACTGCTAATTTGCTTTTACCCGGATGCTTTCTTGTTATAATATTGTGTTTTCTAAGAACGTGAATTGCTTTTAAATATGTTTTTCTTTAACACGCAGATGTGCTTATTTATGTACAGTGGTCACTTCATGTCCCAAAGTCAGATGTGAAGTCTGGATATCTAGGTGGTCTTTGATTTATTAACCTGTTCAAAATTGAAAAGATTGGTTTCTAATGGAATCAACACTGATTTCAACAGGATCTCTTTCCAAGGGAGTACTTTCCAGATTCAGACCTTTATACTCTTATTTTTCAGGAGAATTCTTGATAGGCTTTGTGATACAAAGTGTGATGGTATTGTAAAGAGTTATCCTAGTTTCTGTGGTCTTTGGGTGAGACTGTGAATGAACTAGTGTGATGTTCACAGTGTAAGGTGCTTTAGAAATAGATAATATAAGCCTTGGAGCTAGGGCACTTGATAACCCAGAAAAGTATACATTTCTGGCCCATGCCTTAGCAGAATTTGTAAAGACAGAAAAAGTCCTTGCAGTTTGTCAAAGGTTAAATTGTTTCTGTGTGCCTGCATGGTCCTCTTTACCCATGTTTTTGCTCTGCTTTGAGAGGCATGTTGGACACACAGTGTCTGAGGCTGTGATTGATTGTGTGTTCATTTAGCCCCTCTTTGTGGTAGCTGTGACACATTCAACTATTCTTCACAAATAACTACAAGACAGAAAACCTTATTAGTCACAGACCTGTAAGCACTCTGAGGTTTTAATGACATTTGCCATTATGATTTCAACAGAAGACTTTTTCTGTATAGAACTTAGTGTAGGGATACTTGCCTTTTCCTTAAATGCTAAGACACTTTATGGTATGTACCCTTTGGATACCTGGAAGGCTTCAGGTAGATCCCAGTTCCTGTATGAAGGCAATAAGTGAAAGAAAATGGATCAACAACAACACAGGAATACGCTTCAGCTCATGGAGCAGTGGCTTGATACTTACTTTATGGATGAACATCGCATCAAGGTCCTTTCCTATCCCTAATGTTCTGTGATTCTGTAATCATAGTGTTTTAGAATTTCTTTTCAAGAAAAATTATGTGTAAAAGCCCTTAATGATTGTTGGACAGCTGAAAGTGTTACAGCTTAGATTTTTCACTTTTTTTTTTTTTTTTATTTTAGGGCATAAAGGACATAAATGACAACTCCAGAGGACAGTTCATCCTGGACCAGACAGTGGAACTGAGCTACTATGTGACTGAAAGGACTACTGAGTGTATGTCAGATGGTAAGTAAGACAAGAAAGATCAGACACGTGCTGTCACTTCAGTAGAGATGAAAAAAAGGTCATATATCCTTTCAGAACCCTTTTTAATCTTCTTGAAGAATTAAAGGAGTGAGGAACAAAAATACACAAGCAACAAAACCAAGAGAGAAAGGTTCATTACAGGTTGTAAATTTTTTGAATGCCCAGTTACGAAAGGTACATTTGGCTAGAATCATGTGTTTTCATCTAGCTCTGGTCTCCTCACATCATGCCAATTGTCCTTTTTTTTCCTCCATGATCTTCTGGATATGTATGAAGTTCCTTTTAATTAGGATTTCTAAGAAAATCTGAAAGATTGAGCCTTTGTCTCCTAACAGCCTCTTGGAAAGCCTTTTCAACTGATCCATCCACCAACATAGAAGCTAAACACAGATCCTATTTGTAAGTGAATGGTTCCAGTATATGATTATTACAGATACTGAGTACATTGTGGTCTTCATATTTCATTTCCTAGTTTCTGTCCACCAATATGGTGAAAAAATTTAATATTTCTTTACCTTTTTTTCCCCTCCTGGTTTTATATGGATTTTCACTTCTTCCCTTGTGTTTTCACTTAGGCTTTGGCACTGCCCTAAGAGAAATGTTCCCATTTTTATTTGCTGCTCCTCATCCTCACTGAATTCTGCTTGGCAAAAGTATCATGTTCATGCACACAGCCTGCAGGTTGTTTTCAAAAAGATCTTTAATTCAGCACTAGTAGTGGCTTTCTCCTTCTATGTGAGCAATGCAAAGGGAGGTTTTTTAAAACAGTTCTGGTTTTGGTGCAGGACGAGTTGTGGGTAGTTCTGCCCTGCAGAAAAGCCTAGCCTGGGAAAACCTCGTGTGTAAGGAGAGAAAGAAAAGATTTACAATCGAAGTGGGATAATTGCGACAAAAACTTGTAAAGCTTTCCAGCTGAATGCGAGCTGAAGATCATGTCTTGCCCCCATGTTAACATGGAAGGAATGGCTCTTTGTGTAGGCTGCCTTTGGTAAGCATGTGTCATAGAAAAGTACCCAGGAAAGGGCCTTCGCCCAAGGTGGCTGAACAGACTGGGCTTGGCACAAGAGCCAAAGGCAAATAGAAAGTACCAATGAGACTGATTGAAGGCTCAGGAAGTGATGTATGAAATGCACATTTCTGTCTTTAGAGTTGATGAAAGATGCTCCATAATAAATGTTTGAAGTAAAAATCATTGTCCAGGCATGACCATAGGGCTGCAGACTGGCCTTTGTTTTAAATTTAGCTGAGACAAGGGTATCATTCTGTTCAATTGTCACAAACACTAATAAACACTCTAGGAAAGTTTTACATAGTGTTTTCTGCGATAATGAACATAGCCAAAGATTCCCAGTGTTTAATACTGGAGCTGAGCAATCAATGAAGCATATACATAGAAAATACTGTTGTTTTCATTGCGGAACATGTGAGCTGTTGAGAAACTTCTAATGCATTGCTTGGGTAGGGCAGGCTGGACAGCAAATGTTCAACCAGTGTTCACTTTAAAATTCTGAAAGGTGCCATGGGAAACTGTTAGGATGTGCTTTCATTGGCCAGCACAAAGGAATGGTGAAACCATAAAAATGAAGGAGTCTATTGAAATATGGTCACTTTAAGTAACCAGAAGACTGTTTCACAGAGCTCCCTTGTGTCATGTTTTGCGTGTGCTTACATCCAACGTAGTGCATAAAGCAAAAAGGGGAATAAAGCTAGATGGTGTTACTGCAGGCTTGAAAAGTTTTGCTGTAGCTGGGTGACACAGCCATGAACTGCTGTGATGCGGGCGGAAGACAGCATAGAGATAGAAGAGGTCACATGAGCGTGGGGTGAGCAAAATTAGTGTGCTATTTTTGAAGGAGTGTGCACTTGGCTTGACATTTTGAAGTCTTTCAATTAAAACTTTAAGGCAGGTTTCTTCTGCAGGGTGTACATAAAACACTGTAGAAGATTTATCTGATAGAAATCTCATTCCGTCTCTGAACAGCATCTAAGAATAAAAGAGATTATGAACCTGAGGCAGTTTGCAGGGCCAAGGTGCACTGTATCTACAGGCACCCCAATTTCAACGAAGAGTTAAATTAAAAATAACTTTATTCCTTTTGACAAGTATCTACGTGGTAAATTATCATGTGCCAGTTTTAGTTCTATGGTCCTCACTGCTTTAGTGCAGTTTTTTTTAAGTTCTTTAATAGTTTGTCGTCAAGAAACTTCTATAAAGGCTCTCTGCAGTACTTGAGAGGGTAATTACTGTTTCTTGTGGGCTACATTGTAATTCCTGTTTCCTTTGATGGTGTTGCATAAATAATCCTGATGACTTTGAGGAGATTTCTTACCAAAAAATGATTGAAGAATTTAACAAGAATGCCTTTGTGTGGTTTAAACTGCTTTGGTTTTGAGAAACAAAATATAGCAGTATGTTCCCAGTGGAAAGAATGCTTCTCTGGGAAGTTAGTGGAAGGAAAAGAGATTGTTTTCTTTACTGAATGGTTTGACAAATGCAAGTTGAGAGACTGGTCATGATTTTACAGTAGTATTTTTAAGCAGTAGTCAGCATTTGTAATAAATACTTCATTCAGAAAGAGATTTGAGCTTATAAAATGTTTGTATACTAACGTGAGCAGGGTTTAGCTGGCTATGTACTTGTATGTAGAATGCAAACTGAACCATGAAAAGAACCACATTTTGACTTTGGCATCAGAAATCTCACTCATGTCCTTTTCCTTTCTATTCCAGTAAAAATCAATTGGCATAATAAATAACAGTGGGGGGAAAATGTCAGTTGCAACAAGCAGAATTAAAGGAACTATCCCCCAAAAGGTGATGGAACAATTTGTCCTTGAAGCTGTCTCTAGGCACAGCAAGGACGAGAGGGTCATTAGGGACAGTCAGCATGGCTTCACCAAAGGGAAGTCATGCTTGACCAACCTGATAGCCT
>JAOXOE010000441.1:8515645-8568890 GCA_028565055.1 Phoeniculus purpureus | reverse complement strand
TCTATTCATTAATGACTTGGATGAGGGATTAGAGAGTACTGTCAGCAAGTTTGCTGATGACACAAAGCTGGGAGGAGCGGCCGACACCTCATCAGGCTGCGCTGCCATTCAGTGGAATTCTAGACAGGCTGGAGAGCTGGGCAGGGTGGAATTTGATGAAATTTAACAAGGGCAAGTCTAGAGTCTTGCATCTGGGCAAGAACAACCCAGGTACCTGTTAGAGAGCATCGTAGGAGTAACGGACCTGGGGGTCCTAGTGGCCAGTAGGATGACCATGAGCCAGCAATGTGCCCTTGTAGCCAAGAAGGCCAACGGTATCCTGGGGTGGATCAAAAGGGAGGTGGTTAGCAGATCGAGAGAGGTTCTCCTTCCCCTCTACTCTGCCCTGGTGAGACCACACCTGGAATATTGTGTCCAGTTCTGGGCCCTTCAAGAAGGATGCAGAACTGCTGGAGAGAGTCCAGTGCAGAGACATGAAGATGAGGAAAGGATAGGACTGAGGCACGGGACTGAGGCACGGAACTGAGGCACGGAACTGAGGCACAGAACTGAGGAACAGAACTGAAGAGCTGAGGGAGCTGGGTCTCTTTAGCTTGGAGGAGACTGAGGATGACTTCATGAATGTTAATAAATATATGAAGGATGGGGGATTGGACTAGATGATCTTTTGAGGTCCCTTCCAATCCCTGATGTTCTGTGATATCCATGGTTTAACACTTCCCAATGGATTAAATATATGGGTAGCATGTATTTAGCATATATTACATGTTACATGGATAACCTGGGCAAAAAGCAAAGTGTTGTCTTTGTCAAGATGTTATAGGATAAACGATGACTTGGCAGGTAGTGTTTGGAGATGTTTTTTGATGAGCATATTTTAGGAAGGGCTGGACAAGTTCTTAGATATTGTGCTTAATTCTTTTTGTTCCTTGGTTGGTTCTGTTAGCCCAGCACAATAGTCATGATAGCAAAGATGCCTTTTCATTTAATTCCAAAGACTCTGTTGTTCAGAGTGGGATTTTATGAGACAATTAAGGAAACTGATTGCTTGTTTTCCACTGAAGTTCCAGTGGCAATTGGAATCCTTTGGTCAAGCATCCTACATAAAAACAGAATCCATTTGCTGGTATGTCTCTGGGAATCTGTAATACTAATTGACTGTTGTAAGTCACTGTGGAGACATTGCCATTTGTTGTGTCACTATAACTAGAAAACTGAAGCTGGGTGTCTCTCTCAATGCTGGCTGTTTGCTATTGGTGGAGCACAGACTTTCAAATTAAGTAGTGCTACAAATATTTATCCTGAACTTCAAAAGGCCTAACAGACCATGTCAGTTGGATTAGGTTTCTGCAAAGACCAGCCTGTAGTGGAGCATTATATGTGTTGTCGTCTTCGACCTGGCAGGACAAGATAGATATACACAGGCTGGTATAGCAACAGCGATTTCGTACAAAGCCATAGCTTGTGATTTGGGGCTCCATAACAAGAGAGTCTAACCACTATGCTGCTGCTTCCCCAGCAGCTGTGAGTTTTCTCTTGGTTTCCACAAGGATGTACATTTGTTTTCCTGCAGAAGCATACCACCTTGCCTCTTCCTTTCCCACATAAACTCTGCATTGCTAGTTGCAGTGACAGAACGGTTTGGGGTGTTTTCCAACTTGGTAAGATGAAGCCTCTTATTGTTTGCTTGATAATGCTATGCTGTGCTCACAATGAGAAAGAAACCACATTAAGTGCAATGCACTTGATGTTGGGCTCTTGTGTTCATTTCGCCATATCAGTTTTTCCTTTGTTTCAATCTTTGGACCTTAATACAAGATTGTCACTTGAAAAGTTCAGAGATTTATCAATCTCATGATCATATCTTGACAGGACTTTGAGGCATACTGAATATGTTATGACTCAGAGGTGCTAGCAGATGTAGGTAGCAGTATTTCAAAGATGGAACAGAGTTTGTTTTAACAAACAGTTTCTGTCAGGCCCTTGGAAGATTGGGTCCAAGGTAAAAGTATATTCTATTGTGTCTCCACTACTATATGGGCAGTAAAATAGTATTTCTATTATTGTTTCAGCAGAATGAGGGTCCTGGCTGGATTAGTGATTTTTAATGCCTTCTGAAAATTTGGCCTCTTGATGCCCTACGTGCTTTAATGGGGAGGGACCCGCTATCCTGTTTCCCACTAGAAAAATTAATCAGTATCTGATTTCTGCGGCTTTGTCTATGAGAATTTCCATGAAGAGCTCACAGAGGCAATTGGAAAATGATAATCACAGAAAGCCTTAACTAGACCTTTTCCTGCTTCGGAGTTTAGAGTAAGGTATTCCAGAGGAGGGGGAGGGAGGACTCTCTGCCCTAACTCTGAGGTTACTTTATCCCCAAGAGAAAGGAAGTTTTCAGTGTGCTGCGCTCATTGCATATGCTGCCTTGTTTGATTTGAGCTACTGCCAAATGCTGTTTTTAGTCTCCGCTCAGTCCTTCTGCCAGTCTTTCACACTCCTCCTCCTCCCGTGGAGGCCTTGTATTTGTTTTCCTTCTTTCATTTCTTCTTTCATTAGGTGCTTTCATTTCCATTCTCAAACCACACCTTCTTTTGCACTTTTCTAACCTTCATTTTATCATCTCCTTTCTCTTCTTGTCACTGTTAGTCTGTTGTGTAGCTTCACTTTTGTCTTCAGTGATACCTGGCGACAGCGGGTTTGTAAGGCCTGATGTGATGTCATAGAACATATATTTTTAGAGGTCAAAAATGCCAAAGGGCACCAAAGGATGGTCCAGTGTTTTAAACTGGGCACATGCATTACGTACCAGACTTTATGTGTGCCTCATGGTCGCAGTTTGGATTGCATTGATTAATGAATAAAGCAGTTGCATAGCTACATGCTAATAATCATCCTGATAAAAGAAACAGGTCATTTTTGATAACAGAACCTTGCTGACATGTATGTGTCTTCCACAGCCTTGCAAGCTGTTACTTTAGCTGAAGCAAACCACCCTTTGGAAGCCTAATGTCTACTGTCACAGCATCTGAAGTCTCTACTGCTTTTGGAAATCATGCTTTTGAGACCTCTGCGTTACCAGTCTGTAGATTGAGGTTTCATTCTTTTCTCTTGCCTGCTGGTGACATCTCTGTCACCATGGGAAAATGCAAGAAACCTCAGGGAAGAAAGTATTTCAATAAGGATACCATTAGGAAGAGAGTGGGAGGGGAATACCATACCCAAGAATTAGAGGTTTTAATGATGGAGTGTTTTTCTTCATTATATTGCAGTTCTCTCAGAAAAGAAAGTCTTGGGAACCTTCTTTGTGCATCTTATCTCTTTCCACCTACTCATGATCTCTGATCTTTGTTACATCTCAATCTGCTCTGCGTGTTTGTAGGGAAAAACTCTTAAAGGTAAGAGGAGGGACTGAGGTACTTATAGCATGGTCTCACTTGGTTGTTAGATTTCCAGCTGCACTGCATTCCCAAGGAGGTAGGGTTGAATGCAGCCTGGGAGTTCCCCATGGCCCTTTGACCGCAATGCATGTTCCAATTGAGACCAGGATATGTTGCAAAAAAAGAGCCATATTTCAGCATATTATTGAAGGAAACAACAGGAAGGGGAGTCTGTCTTCATGAATCTTCCTTAGGAAAATTCAGAGCGGGTCTGAGGAAGTTAATCTCTCTCATTAGCGGAGAAAGGAGAAATTCTTAGCACTTAGCTTTTGGGAAGAGTTGAAGAATTATTGAAACATTTGACTCTTCTGGGTGCATGTCAGCAAGATTTGTCAAGCTTCCCTTAAAAATACACAGCCAGCCATGACTTAAGTGTGGATATTTTCCTTACTTAACTTTCTTGCTTAAGGAATTGGCATTTTAATTTCACTAACAAGTCTAACAGTTTATTAGATTCATCCACCTGCTCATGGGAATGGAAACACAGTAGACTGTGTTTGTTCTCATATGCTTTGCTATCACGGCTTTCAGGTTTTCATCTAAGCTTTACATAGTCTATTATGTTCAGATTTGGTGTTGCATTTGGTATAATTTCAGCCCTGAAACTGTGCCCACCACTACAATATGTGCTAGCACTGTGCTGTTAGACTGTTCTCACCATGGGATCTGAATGCGCCTTCACTATAGTCTGTTTGGCTTCTTGTGTGCTGCACCCCATGCTGTGGTAGCATATTACTATATTGTGGTTCTTTGCACCTACCAAAGAGCAAGAACACCTACTAGGTGTCCTTACTAACCTGAATCTAGCATTGCTTTATTTTCAACTTTGCTGTTTAGTTAAAATAATTACTTAAAAGAAAAAAGCAATTTCACGTGAAAGTAAGTGGCCAAATGGAATTTTATTTAGTTCTGACAATAGAGGCCATTTGCTGTTGATGATTGCCATCATGGCATGCTTTAAGTGAGAACAAACATACTACCCCCCTCCAATACACACAGGCCTTTTTTTCCTAACAGATTTATTCATTAAGCATATGTTCAAAGACTACAGCTATTACCACTTCTAAATAGAGCGATTTTTTCATTGCTTTTCATAGATACAATGCCACAGTGTTATGAAAAACCCATTAACGATCCAGATTTAATTAACAAATTCTATTAAAACTCCTTTCTGCTTCAGCAGTTGTCTGACAAGAGGCAGATAAATATTCTGTGTTGGAGACTGACCTTCAAATGACAGCACAAAGTTGTTTCTTTGAAAGTCTTGATCAGTTTGAATGCCTTTATCTTCTCTATACGTGTGTTTGAAAGGTCTTTTACTTCTGAACCCAGATATGGAAGGGAAGATGGTTAGGCTGCAAGGCTTGCTCACAACTTCTTGCACAGGCAACATTCCTGCTAAAATAGGTAGAAGTTTCATCTGACCAATTTTGCAGGCTCTCAGGAAGAGGCATCGCACTCCTGAAAGACAGTAAATGCCATCCATTTTATATGTCTTCTGCGGGAGATGATAAATACAGAAAGCTTTTTCAGAACAGATTATTTTTCTTTCTGTCATGTTTGTTCAGGGGCTTTTAAAATACCCCTCTTAGCACCTTTTGTGCTCTCTGGTACTAGCAAAGTTCTCAGTGTCATTTGCCAGGGCATTGAAGAGCCTGTGCTGTTTTCCATAGGGGAAAACACTTGTGCAGCAGCTATTTGGTGAAGTTTCCTTTGGTCTTGAGGTTTTTCTGCCTGCAGCTGTAGCACTGTTCTTATCAGATGCATGGATAGATTCTGTGATGCTGTGTTTTTCAGCTGGTAAGATCATTTCAAAATCTGGAGACATGAAACAAATGGGCAGTAATGTAATTATCCACCAAAAGTAGGACTCGTTATTGCCTTGATTCATCTTTGAGCTTTTGTGTCTCCGCTCGGCACATCTGAAATAGATCACAGTGCTTCTACCCTGGCCATACATAAAAATGCAGTTTGCTCTTGTCCATTCTGCTTATGATCTTCCCATCTTCAGGAAAGAAGGGCCAAGACTGTGTTGCATACAGTTGTCACTAAGACTCCAGGGTTGCAAGGAAGAGAAATCTTCCAGTAGAAACTGACCCCTGTGGAAGAAGACAGAAGTGGGGCTGCACATTTGAAAGCACAGCACTGATCCTTGGATGCTAAAAATGAGATTTATGAGATTACTGAGTGCAGTTTTTTAATTCTTCTTGAAATCAAGTGTATATCTTATTGTGAGAAGAGACCTGGGGTATGAGGTGTTTGCTATCTCCTGCTAATGCTTCAGTAAGGCCTGAAAAAACAATGCTTTTTGAAAAGCAGGAAGGGAGTTGAATCACCATCCCCTGGACATGTTTAAAAGTTGTGTAGATCTGGAACTTAGGGACATGGTTTAGTGATGGCCTTGGGACAGTTGGATTCATGGTTGGACTCAATGATTTTGAAGGTCTTTTGCAACCCAAATGATTCTGTGGTAGATGAGGTCATCAAATTTTAATCCTCAGGATACAAGGTACTATGAAACATTTTATACCTGTATGGGAGGTGTATCTCACACAGGAGGTTTCAAGTATACTTTTTTGTTGGTTGTGCCTATTGCAGATGCAGCATACCTGCCATTTGCACTTCCGTGTGACATCAGATCATAATCAGGTCTCCTCCAGAGTTGTCTCAGTCTAAGTTAACAAAGGGCATTTCTGCATAGTTGGCTGGAGTACATAAGGAAAATCCCTGCTGATGCAGGATCCAAAATGGTGCTTCTGCAGAACTTTGCTTACCAGCTTGCAGAGCTGCTGATTAATGTCTTACTCAGGCAGCTCAGCATGAGGCTGTGTGGTGTGAGGTACAATCACCTCTGATCGAGTGGAGCCTTGGGATGTGTCTGTGAGAGGTTTTTGCTTTGGAATATTCTGTAGAGTGAAGCTCATGGCTGCAGACAAGTGGTGCAAAATCTTCCCAGAATAATTGCAAAGCTCGTCATCAGCATGTGCTTTTTTCATCTCACCTTCTCTGACATAGATCTGTAACAACTTGAGTGTGTCTGCTTGTCTAGCTAGACAAAACACTCTGTGCGTGTTCCTTCACTGGGAAGTGGATGAGAATGCAAGCTGTTGTATTATTTTAGTTCACTACTTAAAGCTGAGTATCCATGTTGATGAGCACAGTATAGGAATCAGTATAGAATAGACCTAAGTAAACCAAATGGCCTGTTACCTTCTACACGTACTGTTCACTTTTTCTGCTGTTATGTGCTTAGCTAGGGAGAAGGGGACATTAATACGACCAGCACATTTTAATAATCTAAGTATGTCCCTAATACAAAGGGAATGAAGTTAGAGGCAGCACTACTGTTCAGTTGCGCAGGCTATGCATTTGGACCCATGATAGAGTAAATCCTGTTTGGAAGTAGCACTTTAATACAGAGAGAAAATGAGTTACAAACTTCCTGATCCTAGATGTCCACAACCTTACCTATGTAAGTGCTTATATAGGTAAGCATTTATATTGTTCCTATATATCTATCTGGAACCTGAATTATAGTATCTGAATGATACCAATACTTTCTCAGGAAGTGATGGAAGTATACTCTTTCTAAATGTGTGAAAGTAAGTTAAATACTTATACTTGAGATAGTACCCTCGAGGCAGGTTTGTGGCTGAAGATGATTGTTGAGACTGGTCTTGATATAATTTACTTTGCTCAAGAAAGAGAATGGCTTTGAAATAAATGCTGAATGTGATAGCGGCTTTCCTAAATGTTTTTGCTGAAAGCTCCGGGGCATAAGATTTTAGTCATTTAGCAAAGCAGGCTACCCCCAAGTGAATGACATCAAAGCATTCACATTTGTACCTGACAGGAAGCCTGTGTATCTCCCATCTGCTTCAAGGAGTATACCTTCTCATTCACCAGAGCAGCAGGCAGATTTAATGCCTACAGGACAGCAGGCTAGTAAGTCACTAAAGAAAAATTAAAAACACAGAAGAGTGTTAGCATTAGAATTGTAGAAGTTATTCATTTATGGGAAGAAACAAGATTTTTTTTTTTTCCTGAGCAATACAAATATGCGAACCCCAGTTCAGATACTAGAATTATGAATAGTAAATACTTTGAAAAGCACATAGAACCAGAATGTGCTTGTTTCTTTTAATTGTCAGATACAGCTTTGTATTGCAGAGGCCATTTGACTGGTTTAAAATTATTGCTGCTACTTTTCAATTACAGGTAGGCACATGTATATTCTGTAGTTAAAGGCACGAGAATTATAGTATGGGTTTGGAAGAAGAGAGTTGGTTAAAACTTAGAAGGAAAATTTAGCCCTGTACATCTTAGTCTGCATAGTTGTTGTGCTGTTGACCATTCTCCCAGGCTGATTTCTAAGTTGACCACTTAGAAAAAACATATTGTGCATCTGATTTAATAGTGGGATTATGATTTATATGTGGACAAGGGCATAACTAATCTTGCCTTGAAAATTAAGAGCAACTACCTGATTCTTAGTAAAGACCTAGACACACCTATAATGAGTTTTGGGGGAGAACTGGATCCCAGCAGAGGGGACAGCAGCTCTCGTGTTCTTCCTGTATGGTTGCTTTATCTGACAGTCTTTCACTGTTTATGATGGCTTCTAGTGGTTCAACATTGCTGAGCAGGGGGACCCATCTTTCTAGATCAGAGAACCTCATGATTTTTTCTTATTTCTCTCATCTAAGGCTTACAGCTAACTTAGAGTCATGTCAGCCCAGAGTATTGTGAGCTGCTTCATTGCAGTTCTGTTTCATATGCATTGTTACAGGTTAGAGACCTGGTGAGGTGGTCAAATACTCTTACTTGATGGGCTAGGTATATTAAGCAGCCAAGAGCACTGTGTAGCACTCCAGATCTGGGAGGAATGCTTATCTTGAGCATCTGGTTTCCTCCAGGAATGACAAGTTGGACAGCAGCTCAAAATGAAGTTTCCCAGTCTCACCCTTCAGTGAAAGAAAGCCTCTGGTGGCAGATTGCATCCTTCCCTCTTCAGGGATGACTTCATAGACCAGAGACTTCTCTTACAAAACTCTGTTTAGTTTATTCTTTTGATAATCTAGATTTAAAACACCCTATATGGAGGCAGAAAAATTCAAGAATTTTTTTAGTTCTGTTTTTCTCTTTCTCATATTTATTTTGCCCTGCAGTTGTCATGCTTTTTCATTAACTATTTCTCAACACAATGATGAACCACTCTAGGGGGTGGTGAATGGAGGTTCATATAGAAAAAGATGATAATACCTTTAATATCATTGAACTTTTCTGAGACTGAGTTTTGTCTTTACCCTTCAGACCTGTAGAGCACAAGAACATTTTCAAGTGGACAGACTTGCACCAGAAGAATTACCTGGAAGCAAGGCTGAACATTACTTAAGAAGAGATTTTTTTTTTCACAGGGAAAAATGGGCTTACATTTTGAACTGCTGATCCTGCTTAATCAAACAAAATATTTATTTAATTCCTAACAAACCCTCAGTTTTTCTACTGCATACTAACAGTAGCAGTAGGCTAAGAATTAGTCTGAAAACTAATCACAGTTGTGCTGTCTTAGCTGGAAAGTCAGTTTCAGAAGAACTTCTTTAGGTGATTTATTTAGTAAGCTAGGAAGCTTCTGGACTTTTTTTTTTTTTTAAGATGAGCTATGAACTGTACTGTACTGAAATGTAATTACAGAACAACTACCTTGATAATTAAATGTGTGTTTCTGTATGTACAACCCAACCTAGTGTCAATATGGAACCTCAATAACCAATAACATGTATCCCGCCACTGATAGCAGACTTTTTCTATGTAAGAATTTAGTAAGTAGTAGTAGCAGTTGACTCCTGTTGTGTTTAGGTTTTATGAAAGCTGCAAGAAAATGGCTAAGGTTTTTCTCTTCATCTTCTTGAATGATAAAACTTGAGGCTGGTGGAGATTTCCACTTCAGCAACTCAGATTAAGATACCCTTAGGAACTGGAATCTATCCAGATGGTGTTGATGCTTATCATTGTGGCACTTCCCTGTGGCAGCCAGTAACTTACTACACAGTATCTTGTTGGACTGTTGAGAAAGATCATCGCAGCTTGGAAACTCACAGAAAAGAGGGAAAATCTTGAGGCTTGGTCTGAAGCTTGAAGTTTGCAGAACATATCAGCAAGCACATAACATCAGAGACTGGGAATCAGATGGAGTTTGCAACTTGTTGGCTGGGCACTCTCTTATTGCTGATGAAGAGGGGAAGATAGTTTGTCTTACAATCTGTTACTTCTCTTCCTCGCCCCTCTCTAGCAGCTTACAGGCTTGCTGTTATGTGTGACCCTGCAGTATCATAATAATGGTGCTTGGTGAACATGAACATTTTTTCTGACTTCACCTCTTTTTCTTTCCTCCCACCTATCCCAGATGAAGTGGCAGGTGGACTGAGTGGGAGCTGTGTGAAAATGAATGCAGAGAAAATGTGTGACTCAGCAGTTCAGCAGGGAGCTGCTGAGTGGAAAGGCACCTATTCTCCTCATACATACACTCTGGCATGAGGTTCCTGTTCTCTCAGAGATGAGAATAGGCTGTTTATGGGTGCTGCTCACCAGTAGAGAGAAGCAGCTACACATTCTTTTCAGCAGAACCTAATTCAGAGGAAAGTTTATTTTCCCTGTTAATTAAAAACGTTGTTATTGAAAGGTGAGAACTGTTGCACCATAAATACGTAGATCTCAGTGGGCTCCCTGGCTTGCTCACAGATTTTCTCTGACTTTGCTCCTTGCTTTCTTTCACTTGATGTATCTTTCTGTTTGGGTAATCAGTTTGACCTAAGCAGCAGTTGAGACTCTACCAGCTGAGCTTGAAAGATGCAAGTCTCAAAGTGCTTTTCCTGGCTAGTAGAGGATACCCGTTTCCATCTCCACACTGTTGTTTCAAGAACTCCACAGAGAACATTTGCCTTTCTCAGAATGAGCTTGTTTAAGTATGTTGGCTGCCACTCACAGATAAGTAAGTGCAAAGGAAAATTGATGGGATTTGTGGGTTGTCCTCTGTCACACAAGGGTAAATTAACCTTTTTCTCACTCAATAGTGGGGAGGAGATACTGCAGTGACTTTCTAAACAGTTTTGTAATGATGCAGGAAGTTGTGGTATTTTATTATCCTTTTCTGTGGTTTTCTTTCAGAAGGGAGGACTGAAGCAGATTTTTTCTCTATAGAGTAAGCAAAGCAGGAGACATTTTGTATCAGTGCTTAGTTCTAAAGCTGTAGCGTATGTTGTTGAAACTGAATTTTTCAAACTTTTGTTTCAGGGTTTGATTTTTCAGATTCATTTTTTCCCCTTTTGGCTGCTGTAGATAACATTTGAAACACAACAATTAATGGGGCGGTGTTCTCTCAAATCTTTTAGAGAGCCTGAAACAGTGTCATTTGAGAACTCTTCAGCTCTTGAGCAGCTGAATTCTTCTTGATGTCAAGCCCGGAATCAAGGTGAATTCAGTGCTAATATTCTTGGCTGGTAACAGTATAATCATTTTGGTAAAACCACGCAGCTTTCCCAAATCCCTGAATTCTGTATGTTTTAGTTTTGGACCACGAATCTATGAATATTTCTAGCTTGGCCCAGCTAGTTAGAGTCCAGGGTAGATACACTTAGTGCAAACTGAAAGCATTAAAAATCTTAAACTGAGTTTTGGAATATGTAACGTAGGAGGCTGACAGCCAGGTTTCTGGTTTGTAGACTCAGTCTCATTGAGGAGTTTTCTGATCCTCCATAATGTGTCAGAGATAGTAGTTGCAGTTGCTTGGACCTCTTAATGGTATGTCAGGCTTACTTGTTCTGTAAGCTCTGTCACTCAGAGGCTAATGAAGTGTGCAATTACAGTTGTCAGTCCTTGAAAGGACTACTGGATGAATTCAGTTAGATTCCAAAGTGATTTTAGGATTGCTTCCTGCCTTACAGTGTTGTGGGATATGTGCATTTGTCTGGGTTATTAAGCTGTCTGGTGTCTTTTGAAATAGCTCTCCATGTGTTTTTACATTACAAGTTCAAGATCTACTGATCATAAGTTCTTGGCAGCTAAAATTTGGACTTTTTCCATAGTGGAATCAGAAGTACTGAGACAATTGCAATTGTTTAAGATTGTTGTAAGTCTCTTCTACTTCTAGTCAGGCAGTAGTTGATAGTCATAGGGCACGTTTGGGAACGCTTTTCTTTGCAACTCTGAATCTGCATACTTTTATAATCTGGATACTTATAGGGACAAGCTGCTCTCCTCCCAGTAACCGCTTTGTTCACCCATCTGGAAGAGATAAATATATTGAACTCTTATAAACAGAGCAGGTCAGGGATCAAACAGGAGAGTAGGAGTTTGTACTATATCTTAACTGAGAAAGGTAAAAAAAAAGAATATCGGGGAAGCCAAAGAGGTGCATTCTTAGAATTGCATTAAGAGTTGGGAATAGCATTCCTAGCTATCAGCCCAGCTCGTTAGATCCTGAGTGTAATTTGTAACATAACTTGTCATGTGAGTTAGGAGTGCAGAGACCATCAAGAAAAGCAAACTTTTTTAGTTGGTGAATTTTATCCGTCTGTAAACAGTAATCTTCATATATACATGCATATTTGTACATCAGGCAGGTCTTCATTATTTTAGTGCTGCCCCCGTTGTATTTTATTGTATTAATGAAAGTACCTGTTGATAACACTATCAATTCAGCAGAGATGGAATCCAGGGCTCCTAGGTTCATAAACCTCTGTCTTATGCAGTGGAAATAATTGACAATAGAAATAGTCTATTGTCCTTCATGTAGGGCAGTCATAAGAAGGAGAATATGACTCCTACAGTTGTACAGCTGTTGCTAGACAACACTGGAATACCATGAATTGGGCTTCAGGGCTGTGGAGAGGCATAGATCCCCATGGTTACAGGCACAAAGCAGTCCCCTAACTTTGATGTCTTTCTTCCAGAAGATGTGTGTTTAACTGGCTTTTACATCATCATATTAGAGTCAAGGTTCTGTCTCCAACCTAGACAGAAGTGACCTTGTAAATCTCAGGCTGTTACTGGTATGAAACAAAGAAATTCTGTACCTGCTGCATAAGGCTGGTGAATGGGTTTTGGTCAGTTAAAAAATGCTCTTATGAAATATTTTGACATAAAAAGTAATTGAAAATTGAGCTTGGAATCTGTATTGCTCACTCCTTGTTCTGTCTGTCCTCCCAAAGAAGGTTTAGTTCTGCTCTTTGTGTATTGTATCTTGAGCTTTGGGGAGGAGTATCCAAGAAAGGAAGTCATTAGGATTTTGAAAAACAGTAAATAAGTTCATTAGTCATTCTTTAGGATAGAGATGTGTTGTTTAAAGCAAATCAAGGAAATTCAAAATTTAAAACATGCTTAGTGAAAATTGAAGGGTAGAGACTTTAGGAGCAAGATCTGATAAAGTGTTAGTAGATATTTTTGAAGGCCTGTATCTCACAAGTGCATGTCATTTTGCATGGACTGCAAAAATAATTTCTGACGTCAAGATTCTGTCCCTGCTAAATTTCAAATTCCAGTTCCAAAAAACAGAGCCTAAACCTCCCACAAAAATAGCAGGAAAAAAAGTAGCAGTTAACAAGGGTTATCCCCTCTGTCTAATGATCTGTGTATCTATTCTTGTCCAAATCCCGTGAGACATCAAGCAGTCTAGAAGCTTGGAAATTTCAACTTTAACTGTTAAAAGTTCTAGCATATTGTAGAAAGTAAAAGAGTTGCAGCCTCTAAGTATTTAACCTGCCTTAACTGTGAGTGTTTAATTGTGGCTGCCGTGGTGTCCTTCTGGAGAACTTTGAGTCCAGCTCTCTGTAGCACGGTTGCAGAAGTCAGGTGCTAAGCATATGGTCAGTGTCCCTGGATACCAGGGACCGCATCTCGACTCTCCGTGTTTCTTGGGGAGCTTTGTAATGGACTATAGATCCCCGGCTGGAGTCTGAAGGACAGTGACTTGGAGTTCTCATGACGTTTGAACAATATTACAGAAACTACATGCTTTTCTTTTGAAAAGTGCTATTCTCAAGTTATTGTCTCCTAACATTAGAGATAGATATGTGAAAGTGAAGGAAGTTTTTACCATTGTGAGAAATACAGGCTGGGTCTGTTGACACTTCTAATTTTACCTCTTTAGTTCCATATTTTTCTGTGTTTTATTGACTTGTACTTAATATGAAATGTTGATAATGTTTATGCAAATTACTGAGTCTATCCTGACAAATAGTTAATTTCTGCATCTACCTGTGGTATGATGTATGTGGGGGTATGTCTGTCTAGGTGGACATACCCTCGGCTTCCTGAGAAATAACTGTGTAAAACCAATGAAAATAGCTACGTATAACCAGTACGTATAACAAGTTGTAGCCAGCCTACCCTGCCAAGCCCCTACTCAGCTGAATGAAGATGTTTTGCAAATGAGAAACCAGTAACCTGAAGTCCTGGGAAAGTACCTGGTAGTACTCTGGTGGTGCTCCTTCCTGTGTCTCTGAGTCTCCCCAGTCATTTTGTGGTTATTGTCTTGTAGCTAGGCAGCTGTGGGAGTGGAGGACCTTGCAAAGGAAACCATTAGTGTTTCCTAAGCATATTGTTCTTTTGTGCAGGGCTGGATGTCCTAAGGACTGTTTCAGTAAGGGAAAGGATAACAAGAATCAGAACGAGGATCTTGTGTTCCTGTCTGCTCTCACATTTTCCTACATTAGAAATCAGATATTTTCCTGAATTGTTACTGTACCCATGGCCAGACCCTCAGCTAGTATGTGGATCCCATGTTTCCTTTGCCTAATTAGAGCTGTAGTTAATTTATGGATGTATATCTGACTTACAGTTACTATTGTGAGACATTTCTCTGAATGTCTGATGACATTAACATTTTGTAGAATCCTGACCTCCTCAAACCCAATGATGGAAGGCCCAATGATGTGACCTTTCTATGGTCCACAGGTGACTGGCTTAGGCTTCAGGCTACAGTGTTGTACACGGGGCAGCCTTGGGGCTTCCCTTATGTAGGAAGGATGTAACTCAAGAGTACTTACATCAAATGGATCTGATCTTTACTCCTTTTAGCTTGTGAATTAATTTATCTACACAGGCTGTTCAAAATACCAGTACTGAGGGAGTAGCCACTCTGGTGTATATTTCCACTGACTGCAATAGCATTACAATGTGATTAAATAGCTCTTGAGTATGAATTCATCCAACAAGTAGATGATTAGAATAAAGTCCATTTTATTGGTGCCTTAGGACACTCAGACAAAACCCAGGGCCCTTGAGCAGAGTTCATACACTTAATATGAATCAGTCTCTACCTTAGAAATTTATAATCAAATTAGACAAATAGATAAATAAGAGGTAATAGATAAGTTCAGGCAGGGATGGACAAAATGGGTTCTCTGCTAGCGTGTAGCCTGGAAGTGCAGAGCTAGGAAATAGCACAGATAGTTCCTTTTAAAAAATAAAAACGAAAAGGTGCAGCAATGTAAATGAGAATTTATTAACAACAAAGCCCGGAATCTGCACCTCCGGAAAGAAAGGAAAAATAATTTATCCGCCTACACTCACTTTTTTCTGACGAAGGCAGGTGAATACAGCTGCACTAATAGAGTGTGACGCTCACAATCCTGAGCTGCTCTTACTGATGCAGAACTGAGAGGTAAGCATCGACTCGAGGAAAACAATAGTCCTGGCAGCCCCCGCGGTGGCTGCATGGTTACATACAACTCATTCCCTGAGCATGTCATCTTCACATGAAGGTTTTTCCAATCCAGCTGTTATGGAGTCAGTGGATGAAGCTGAAGGACAACAAGGACAGCTGAGCAGGAAGGAGCAGTCCTTGAAAACCTCCCAGAAAACAGCACTGCTCGGTTGGGCTGCTCAGTGGAATGGATTAATACCTGGAGACAGCATGTATCTCTTTGTCCTCTCACAGATACTGGTAAGGCAACTTGTCATCACTTGGAAACACTGGGGCCCTTCTTAAAAAAAATCTTTGTTGGCTTAGAAGTCCTGTCGTTTCTGCAGCCACCTCTCACAGCCTTGCTTTGCATGCAGCCCCTGCCTTTTGATGCCTCAGATTCTCATCCTTTTCCCTGCCCCTGTGCAAATGCCTCCTTTGCAAACGACCCATCTCCTAACAATCTCTTTTCTGTAACTGATAGTTGCAGGGTTAAATAGCCATCTTGTTCAAAAGTAGGTTGAGAATTGTATTCTTTAAAGTTGTAATGCGCCCTCCAAGGTTGGGGATGAAGGTAAGCTTGTGAGAGTTTTAAATAGATCATCGTTGCTTTTGTAGTTTTATGTTAATTGTGATGTGTGCAGCAACCTTAAACGGTCCAAACGAAATGCTCAACATGTATAGGGGGGTGCCTGTGAGAGCTTTGCATGGTGTGAGGTAGGACTTTATAGTCTTTTAATAACATATAGTGTTCATTGAGTTACCAGTTTTGATCTAATAGTAATAACACTGAAAGTTCAGAAGCTGGAGGAATCTGTTGCTCCTTTAAGGTACAGACTACCTTGGGCAGTTCTTCTGCTAATGTAGGTCAGAGTAAGATTGCTTCACTCTGTGATACTCATCTTGTTAATGGTAGCTGAGCATTTAGCCTTCAGCCTTTTTATTCTTGTTAAGCTACAGCCTAAAAAATACCTGACTTGTTAAAGCAAAAATGGTGATCAACATGAAATCAGTGAGAACTAAATTACTTAATTATGCAGTCTTAAAATTAAAATTAATGTTTGTATAATGAGAGATGCTTATTATGTATTTTCGGATTGATTGCACAGCTTCTTGGCGTGATGCTGTGGTACAGCACTTACGGGACCATCCCAGCAGCTCAGAATGCTTTTGACCTGCTATCTTTCTTGCTTACTCCATTTAAGCAGTTTTTGTCGTATCAAGAGGAGGTAAGTCCCTGTGCTTCTGTCTGTTTATGTAGCTGATGTCAATAGCCTTGGGTGGTGCTTCTACTATCTCTTCAGATTAAAATTACACATGTACTTCATGTAATAGAGTAACAACTGCATTCTTTGTGTGTGTGTCCTGAAACAGTGAAGAGTTTTCTGACAGCAGATCCGTGTTTTGTCTTCTGGATACAGGGCCAAGTTTTTGGCTATGAGGTTTGATCAGCACAGCGGAGTTTTCATAATGTGCAAGTAAAAGCAATAAGAAATCAGCCCACTAAGGTTAACTCCATCATAAAGAGAGATCTGGAACTTAGTTTATTAGGATAGGTAGAACTCAGAAAGAATGGATCAGCCCACAAAAGGGTGCAGATAACAAAATACTCAGTCACAAAATTGTATTTTTTAGTGATTAGAGCGTATCTATGTGCAGCAAAAGATTTTCAGGTGTACTAGTGTACAGGTTGACATATCTGCTAAGCTACAGCAGTAAAAATTGCCTAGCTTCTCACCGTGACATAATGGCATGTATACCAGTATAATTCAGCAGATGAATTACTGGGACAATTATACCCAGTGCAGACTTCTCTAGGATGGACAGAACCTTAATTAACTGGTAAGCAGGTACTTTCAGAAATCAGGTGAAATACATTTGCTATCAGAATGGCTAGATTCATTTTACATAAAATTTGTAGCAAAGGTGATGCTGTATAAACATGAAATGTGACTCAGTGCTTCTTATGGCTGAAGTACAGTGGAGGTGTTTTCTGTGTTTATGAGCTGCAAGTCACCTGCTCTTTTGTTTGTTTGAATGAAACACTTTCTGAGTTGCATTTATTATGCATAATCAGAGCTCTTTGTAGAGTATTGCCAGCATCTTATTCACAGTGGGTCAATCATTAATAAATTCTTCCCTGAAGAAAACCTTATAGGATTTGGGCTAAAATGAAACTGATTCCTAGAGTACACCACAAACGCATCCCAAGTGTATAAAATGTATCTTTGAAGATATTAATGCATATCTTTGAGGACTTTTTATTATAGCACTATTTATTGTCCAGATTTAGCTTGAAAACTGTAAAGGCAAAGAAATCTTCTGTCATTAAAATAAGCAAATGAAAGCTCTTCACTCTGAATGTCTCATTAGCTGTACTAGCATGTCAAACAGAGTAAAAATTCCTTGCCCACTGAAACCCATTAGAATTGAGTTTTGCACCTACTACTGAGAATAAACTGAACTCTAAACTGCTTAAATATGACTAAGTCATTGGAGTGAATTTCATTGCCAGTGCTGTGAATGAACCTGCTGGTATTTTGCAGAATCTGTAGAAACCACAGCAAAGTCCTCTGTGGCTGGGTTTTATGTAAGGATCCACAAACACAGCAGAAGTATTGAGCTTCCTTTGCTACATCATAAAATTACAGTGACTGTAGCAATGAAGCATTGGTCCAGGCTACAAAATCGAATCATGTATCAAGATCACAATTTTTACAGTGCATGAGGGTAGGAAGCAGATTTTTCTCTGCCTTCTCAGTCAAGAAGGAGGTGTTTAGTCTTCTGAGATAGTGAGTCTTTGGAGAAGACTGTAAATTGAACAATGTTTTCCTGTTGTTGGTGGTGTTTTTTCCCCAGACTAGTGTATGGTATGACTAAAGCTGCAGGGGAGGTCTAAGAATGAATACCCAGTTTGCCAAGATCATGCCTGGAAACACTGCACTGTGCCCCTAAATGCTTTATGAATCATTGTCAGTTCTCTTGTTTCACAGGACCTGACCAGAATCAGCAGTGTCGTGGTATCATACATCCTGTTGTCTTTAACTTCTCTAGGACTCCTGTCTGTAGGATCTCTGGTAAGTTATACTGCACAAGCTATGTGTTCAGTGAGTTTTGCCTGAAAATGTTGAGATTATATGTGTTCTAGAATCCTAGCCTGGTGGACACTGTACAGCTACATGAAGACAGTTCCGTTTACTTTCCATTCTGTCTCAGCAGTAATCCCTTTTTATTCCCCGCCCCCCCCCATCCCCTGTTTTTAATGGATTTTAATTGATGTGTTGTCAAGGAAGGACCTAGAAGTGGGATCTTTCACACTGAGGACTGTCTTTATGATGAAATCTTTCCTTCCCAAATGTACCCTTCTGTCTTTCTAGACAGACCTGATCCGTCAGTCCCACACTGGTGTATGTACTAGATGGCATACCAGTGGGAAGCAGATTGGACCTTTTTTTTTCAAACTCAGCAGCTGTGGTGGCTTATAGAAATGCTTTAGGAGCTCCCTGGGGAAGGGAAAAAAGGTGGATGTTTATACACAGGTACTCTGTTGCTTTAGCATAACGCAGTAACTGTTGTGCCACGTAGCAAGGCTGAGAAGTGGTGTTCAGGTGGATTCTCAGAAGCGATACCAAGAGAACAGAGACCTTGTCTAGTCTGTGCACGTGCTCACTCCTGTGCTGGGAAACCTGTGACTGTAATACATGTAGACAAATTTTCCAGGAGAGCAGACCTCAGCTAACATTCAGAGCAGTTTTCACAGAGCACCCGTGTCCCAGACTGTGTTGAGAGGTTAGCGGTCACAGTGGAAAGAGTGGATAGAGTGTTTGAGGTTTGTATTAGTGACGGTGTCTGTTTTCTGTGTGATATAAAAGTGTGTTAGGATCCGGGAAGCTGCAGAGAACCAGAATTCAGCTGATGCAGCACCCCTGCAAACTGATACGATACAGTAGTTTTTTAGATTCATGCTGGGTCAAAGGTTTCGTTAATTATATTAGAAACATCAATATTACATTTCTCGTTTATGTTCTAAAACTTCACAAGATTTATTATTTAATGCCTACACTGAGTTTAAATCAGACAATATATGAAACAGTTTTTGCCACTGGCTCTAAACTGATGCAGGCACTCTGAGGCTCAAAACAAGGTTCATCAAAATCAAGGCCATTTAAACAATTACTGTTTTGTACTTGCATTCAGGGGTTTTTGTCAGGGCCACATTGTCAAGAGTTCAGGAAAATTGCATTTCCTTTTCTTAACTCATCTACATTTTTTATGAACAAATATTAAGTTAGGAGAGGTATGATTTGTAGAAGAGTGTAATAGATTTTTGTTTTGTAAATAAGCCTAGGAAGGGTAAGAAACCGAACAAAGGAGTTGTGATATCACGTTGGCTTGCATATGATGGTCACAAGCACATTCCACTTCCACTGTGCCTCTGAGTTAAGCCTGGCCAGCTCTGTGGAAACCTCTGTGACTGAAAGCAGGTTTGAATGGGTAGATGTGAATCCTTGTAAAACACCACAAAGCTACTCCTGCATGGAACATTCCTGTCCTCTTCAGTACCTTCCTGTTCTAATGGGAGCTAGAATGCTGACCCATCCTCTAGGCTGTATGGAAAGGCAAAAAGCTTTTTTAAATTTTTGTTTCCTCCAGTTTTGGCATCTATTCAGAGCCCATCCAGATCCCCCTTTTACACGGCAAGAGGACAGACGCCAATCTGTGAGCCGGCAGCCTTCCTTCACGTACTCGGAGTGGACAGAGGATAAAAATGAGGATGATTTCCTAGATCTGGATCCTGTCCCAGAGACTCCAGTCTTTGACTGCGTGATGGACATTAAAGCAGAGACGGATCCAGCAACTCTGACAGTTAAATCCGTGGGCTTACAAGAAAGGTAGGGTAGATGTGACTAATAGGGAGAAGTCTGAGCCCAGATTTTGTGGATTTAGGAGTTCTGCTTAATGCCTTCATGAATGTCACTTTAAAAGGTGGTTTTAAAGCCAAGCACCTACTGTATTTCCTGTCTTGTTTACAGTGCAATTATAAAAACAAACATATTAGATAACATATGAGATGTGGTTTCTAGACAGCTGTCAACAAGTGTTATTCTAAAGCATTTCTTTGAAATAGCCATTTGTGTTAGATCAGTCTCTTGCCAGTCTCAGTGAAAGCTTTTACCTCTGAAAGAGGTGCATCTTGTTAGTTATTTTCTGTCCCTAGGGCAGGAGGATTAGTTTTTTCTCTCAAAACATACCATAGACTAAATGGTAGTCTGCAATAATTCTCATATAAAAGTAAATAAATTCATTTGAAATTAACCCAGTAATGAAGCTTTGGGGTGAAATAGTGTTTGCTACTTGAAACTTTCAGGCAATGTAGCTTCTCAGATTGATTCACAGCTGGGAAGAGGCATCTTTAAGATAAAAGGAAGATCTTTTTCACTCTTGTGTTCTTTCAGTTGTGTTACTGAAATAGAACAAAGATCTTGATTATAGAAATCCTTTGAAGAAACTCTGCAGAGGTAATGATGAGTAAGAATGAGGTTACTGACAGGCCCAACATAGCAGACTATTACCTTTCTTTATTTCTAGGTTTTCAAGCTTAATTGGTCTGCTAACCATAGTTAATTCTCATTTCTTAAACTTAAAATAAAGGGCAGGAATTAGACTTCTTTTAAAAGTGTGATGCTGAGTTTCCAAAGCTCAAAATGACACAGTAGAAAGAAATGTTACAGCAGAGGCTATTAATTTGCACTTTTTGAGTTTAGAATGTTTTATTTCACTTGTTTCTTGATTACACCATTTTTCCTGAAATTCTTTATTCTTTGTTAGTATATTCTACTTGAAATATGGGGGGCTTGTCCCTGTACCTGTTGCTGTCAGTGAGTTTTGCTGTTGTTTTTCATTATTGGTAAGATTTGGCTTGAAATGAGTCAGTCTTTGTGCTTTCAACTATCCCAAATTTCATCCCATCTTTTGTTTTTTAAAATGCTGACATTTCTTCTCAGGTGACTGCTGGCCTGCAGGGTAAAGGTAGTCGCTGTTTCAAGAGAACTGGGGAATTCAAAAAACAATTTTAAAAAAAACTGTCAGAGGTGATTAAAAGAAAATCATTGCTTGAAGGTGTCACACTAAGTAGAATATGTACATCTAAGACGTAAAATAAACTTGTTTTCGAGATTCATGTATGGTTGAGAAGGCATACATTTTGGGTCTGACCTGTACTCTGGCAGATTTCTTTTACGTTGAGCATTGATCAGTCTTCTGTTGTTTGGGTGTGTGTGTGAATTCTCTACCTGTCCCTCTTTTGCATCCATTCTGCTTCTTCCCTCTCATTCTTTAGCCACCTACACCACTAGAATCTTGAGATTCAAACAGCAATGAATTTTACTTTTAAGAAGAAGCAATCTTGTTTCCTCTTGCTGAGGAACTGTTAGTCTTTTTTTTTTATGTAGCATCTTCCACCTTAGAAGAACCGAAAGCATTTGTTGCCAAACACATCTGTTTCTGGAGAGGAAGTTAGCAGCTATTTAAATCACACAGGAGGTCAGTATCAAAAGCTTTTGAGAGGTGTCATTAAAGATTCAGTGTCTACCACTAGTGGTCAAGGTAAATCTAGAATCCTTTCCTCGTGACAGAGTATACGGTTACCTTGCTACAGATAACATTTTGAAAACATTGGCCTTCATATTCCAGAGTACATAGCCATTTTCTTGTCTTGTCTACACAAGAAGACAAAAACATCACCTGTTTTTCACTGTGAGTGACCAAAATGTGCACAGCAGAACCAGCCAGGTGCTTTTCTAATGTTGCTGTTTATCTGTCATTGGGACCATGTTCATTGACAACGAAAGATTGTTCTGTTCTGTTTCAGCAAACTTTGATTACTCTGTTTTACAGGAGAGGTTCAAATGTTTCACTCACACTGGATATGTGTACACCGGGCTGCTCTGAGCAAGGGTTTGGCTATGTCATGTCACCACGGGAGCAGTCAGCCCGAGAATACCTCCAGACAGCATCAAACATCCTTACTGAAGAAGAGCTGCACA
Source organism: Phoeniculus purpureus (assembly GCA_028565055.1). Taxonomy (NCBI): domain Eukaryota; kingdom Metazoa; phylum Chordata; class Aves; order Bucerotiformes; family Phoeniculidae; genus Phoeniculus; species Phoeniculus purpureus. The sequence goes on along the minus strand of JAOXOE010000441.1, from coordinate 8,546,724 downwards.
AGAAAGCACTGGATCCTTTCATACTACAAGCAGAGTTCTTTGTGAGTATCTGACCTCTCTCTTCTAGGAGCACCAGAAAAATGGGATGTTGTCTTGCTGCTCTTTTCTGCAAGTCTAAAATAAGTACATGGAAACTCCACTTCCATCAGTAAAGTATTTAAAGCAATTCTCAATTAGAACACCTCATGGAAAAACAATGTCTGAAAGCCTTTTTTGTTTTAAAGTGGTATTATCACTTAAAAACTAGACAGTTGTTTCTATCAGCAGAAGAAGCTGTGTTTTCATAAGTCTCTTTTTTCCTAATGGCATGCTACTTTTTAATAAAAAAGATCAAACGTTTTCAGTAGCGTACCAAAGAAAAGCCAAGTTTGCTATCAGCATAACTTCTTCAAATGTGTCTAGATTTGCCCTAGAGATGATAATTTAATGCCTGCTTTTGGTGTTGAATGCTTGGCATGGAGCTACTTTCCAAGCCTGAATGTTCTCCACTTAACTGAAGCACAGGATGGCTCTGTCACCTAGCAGGAGCCATAGAAATTGTGTCTTACTGGGATTTTATCTGCACAAAAATTGGATTATGTGGAGTTTTGTTTTAAAACAGACCACAGGGTATCTGTGGTCCTTAATTCACTTAATGCTGTACAAGTTGAAGAAATGCAGGTATTATGTAGTGAAACCCTGTTTCTTTTACTGTGAAAGGAGAAGTTCACTTCATGAGTGTTTGAACCGACTGCTAAACAAGTCCACACACACAGTCTCTGAGGTGCACTGTGGCATTCAAGCAAAAAAAAAAATAATGTTAGGAGTAGGGAAAAATATGCTTAATTTCTCTGAGGGATTTTTAATTCATTTTTTTGCTGTTCAGGAAATCATTCAACACCCAAACTCTCCAAAGCCATTTTCCTTCCTTAATGAAAACCGAAAAAGCATAGATAAAAATGCTGTGTCATCCAAATGTCATTTCTATAATTAAAAAATGCAAACTATTTATTTTGCTTATGAAACTCTTCTTACCCGCTAGCTCCACATCATGTATTTTCAGTCTGTTTAAGCTACTTGGTTTTCAAAGTCCAGGTTCATGATGAAGCAAGCAGCTGTGTTTCTTTTTGGAAGAAAAGTCAGAGGTAATTTCACTGTCAGGAAGACAAGGGTTTAAAAACCCATAATGAAATTAAGCAATTAATTTAGTTAATGTGCTAATGGGCTGAAACAAAAACAATACAAGGAAGGTTTGAAAAACCACATGTGAATTGCAGGCAAAAAACAAAACTAACTTGATTTGGGGAAAAAACCGAAGATACATAATGCACCCCACATAAGAATACCACATTAAAGAATTCGTATCACATGAAAACCCCACACGAAGACATAAACAAACAGGCATACGGAGATGAATCACATGTTCTTGCATAACTGTGACAAAACTTCAATGTCCAAACCCTAAAAAGGGAAAAGTGACTTCCAACCATTCTTGCTTCTGTGGAAACATGGTGTCCCTCTGTCAGTGGACATTTTAAAGTCCAGTTCTCTGATTCTTGTGCTTCCACGCCGTCCTCCATTTCCAAAATGCTGATTCCTACGGCCATGAACAAGGGGAGAATTCTCTCGATTTTAGCAAACCATGGGATTCAGACAAAACCTTCCTTCTGCTGATCCTTAAGGTACCACATTTCCAGGGCAAGATGGCTGCCATATCTAGCTCAGAGCCATGTCTGTCCTCTCCGAAACACAGACAAGAATTGGAATCAAAGGAGAAGGGAAAGCTGGAAACCCAAAACCAAAGCTCCAAACCCCTTCTGCCACCCCAAACCACCTCCATTTGCAGAGATACATAATCTAAGCTTCCAGTTTTGGCTTGCAGTTTCCAAGGTGAACATCACCAAAATTCCAAACCATTACATAGGGCTAAGTCCTGAAATTCTTACAACATTCAGAATTTTTACTCAAGCATAAATCTTGTAGGATCTCAGGTGGTCAGTTGTGCTCCCAAGTTCCCGTGAGTCCTTTCTCTGCTGAGCTTGGTTAACACATCCCATCTCATTACTTGTCTACTGACTCCAGTTGGTGGAAAGTTCCTGTTTGTTACTGCCCGACATTGGCCACTTATGTGAAGGAGATTACTAGTGGAGAGTAAGAAGCCTCTCCAGCTTTGTGTGCTCTTTGGGTCGGCAGTGTAGAGAGCAGGTAATCCTTAAACAGCTGTTTGCTGTCCCTTGCCTCTCTTTTTTAAACTGTGGCGAGCAAAAAGGAGTGATTGTCCCCTAGCTCCATAGAGTCAGGTCAGTATGCCAACCTGTCCTAACATGTCATAATTTACTAGCAAATTATTTTCTTCTGTGAGAGAGGAAGGAGTGTGAGTCACAAAGGATGGTGTCTGAGGTCCATGGCTTTTTGAGCACAGTATCTGACATACCACCTGCTACTTAGTTCTGTGCCCACACTTGCAATTCAATTCTAATAATATTAAGAGTTAACATAATGCCTTTGCATGCGTTACTCAATGAATTACTCAATGAATTAGTCACTATGAAGATTTTTGTATTAAAAATTTCAGAAAAGACAGTGACAGTAAAAGGAAACGTCAATCATATTTTGGTGGTAAATTGCTAGAAGTACTGTGCCATATGTCTCAGCTGACTTCTTCCCTTTGTTTCCATCACAGGCAGGACGTAATAGGCTACTATTCCTCTTGCAAATCTAATAATGCTACCTACCATGTCCTGGTTTATTTTTTGTTGTTTCTAACAGGAAATTCCAATGAACTTTGTTGATCCAAAGGAATATGATATTCCAGGCTTAGTACGTAAGAATCGCTACAAAACAATTCTCCCAAGTAAGTTTTTGCTTTTTAAGTCACGGAGACAGAGTTGGTTTGTTGCACATGCTGCAAACTTTTGTGTTTCCCTTTCTAGAATGCATGGTGTACTGTTACTACAGTGTATTGCCCAAAGGCCTTATTTGTGAAGGAGCAGCATGGCTTCAAAGCGTAAATCGAATTTCAAAAGAGGTACAGAGCATGAAGAACCTAAGATTCATTGAACATCAGCAACACTTATGTTTCTAAGTCATTAGAAATGCATCATTTGGTGCTGCTTAAAAATTCTACCCAAGACCTTAGTGTGTTTATTCAGATGTTACTTAGTGGTTTTTCTGATTAAACTCCTTCAGAAGGACTAAATACATTGTAGCAGTGTTAATTTCCTGGCCACTGTTTTTCTGAGTAACATGCCTCATATGTGAACTGAGTAGCTGGCCTGACAGCAGTCAGACTATAAAGAAAATTAAAATATAATTCTTTCCTATTAGACTGTTTGTTGCTGGGAGTAGGAGCTTTGGAGAGATTTTTACAAGTCTCACCATACTCCCCGCTGTCATACGTGGAGTTGCAATTAGATGTCATGCCCCTGCTTTTTGTCAGAAGATGCCACCACTGGCACAGTGGCTTTATTTGGCAAGCCCAAAACGTTCAGGGTCAGGTTAGCGAAGTTAAGTGAAGTCTAAAACATCCTCAGCTATACCAGTCATTTTAATGAACCTGGTCTGCATATTATTTCAGAAAAGACTTTTTACTGCGAGTTGCAGCTCAGGCAGGTGCAGCCAGTGATCTAACGTGTGCATCCTTTCTGATTACTTTTGTTCTCTACCTCAGAAGTGTAAAAATATTCAGTCACATTTCACTGTTGCTGCCCTAATGACTGAGGTGAATCATTCAAGTATTAATTCACCATTTATGCTGAAGAAGGAAGATTGCAAAAGCGGCTAGTGATTTCAGATGCCTAAACATCCAGATTTTAAAGTGACCTTTATATCCTGGATTGGTATCTAGTGAATATTTTAAGAACTGGATCTGTTTTAAATATTTCCTGTTGGGTGTTGTTTCAGTTTAAACATCAAAATTGTTGGCATTTTGAACATCCAGTTTCAGAGTTGTAAAACAGATGCCAACTGGCTTGCTGCCACATTTATAAAGAATCAGTGGGTTAATTATTTGCTGCAAATATAATCTCAGCCATATGGATATCTGCTAGCAGCCATTGTCACTTTGACTTCTCCAGGTAAGAAAACGACTTTCTACCCTACCATGTCTCCAGGGGTTAACAAGCTGATTCCGAGCTGATTTCTGAATTAATTCTAAAACTAGTAACCTCTGTGCAAGTTTGTTCCTGGCTGTGACTGAAGGATGACTTGATCTTACTGAGGAGAGAGAAGGGCTGACTGTTTACTTTTATCCAAATATACCTCAGTTTGGAAAGGCCGGGTGCTGGCAGTGAAGGGGCTAGCTCAGGAAGCCAAAAACCCCCTTTATACTTCAAAGCTGAGCATCCTGATAGCCTATCCATTCACAAAGTAGGTGAGGGATCCAAAGTCAAGGCAAGGGAGACTCCAGTGCTTTCTAGGCTTTCACCATCCACTGATTTCTTTTTCTGAGCTGATTCAAGGCAGCCTATGTTGCCTCATGTTACTCCAAGTTCTAGGTGCAGTAAGCACTAGTGGCAGGAGCTGCTTAAGAAAGTGCAGTACAGCAGACTTGGGCAACTGACTGTCTCAGAGAACAGTAAATGCTGGATTAGCAAGCTAGAGTCAAATCCAAAATTCAAATTAATAAAGCAACTAAAATTCCCTTACCAGCTGTACCACCAGACGCCGTCTAGGCAGTTATCATTAAAAGGGGAGCAGTCAGTTGTATAATGATCAGTTCATTGCAACCTTAAAATTCATAGTATTTGAGATGTGATAACAGTCTGTAATTAATTGCATTTATATTTCTTTTGTAGTAAATGCTTTTTACAGGTTCTCCAATTTTGCTATTGTTAGTAAAACTACTTAAAAGGTGGTTTTTTGATGGCAGAAGATTGTTTTTCAGGAAAATGACATGCTAAGTTGGTTAGTTTGGCTATTTCATAACTATGAATTGTTAGTTTGCAGACAGTCCTCTTCTAGGGGTGAGTCCTATGGTATTTCCCGGGAAATTTCCTGGAGGCACTTCAGTGAAGTTTAGCAAGTTGCATGAAAATATTCGTGTTAACACAAGGTAGTCGTCAAAGAGACTGGAAAAAATAGCTGACATGTAATTTGGTTTCTTAGAGATACAGATGGCTACTGCTTTCTGAACCTGCCCTGTGCCCTGATTTTGTCCTGGGAGAAATGTTTTCATTAAGAGCAGGATTTTGTTTTACAATAAAAAAGTCCAGTGTGTAAAGAAATTTAGTCTGCTGCAGTTGAAGAATAATAAAAGAAGCCTGTGCTTAAAAGTCACCTGTTGAGAGAATTATTTGGATCAGTTTTAGTTCTGTCTAAAGAACTTACCGTGAGATGGACAACATAGTAGTACATCTATCACTAGAGGCAAAAATCATGTAATGGTTAATGAAACTGTAGCAGACTCAATGGATGACTGTGTAAAACCCAGGCAAAGGGACCTTGTGGAAGGGTCTGACTACCCAGTCCAGTGACATTTGAATAAATGTTGGCAACCAGTATCCCTTTTTAATGGTGTAATGTTGCAGGCTATCAGAATTACTGGTGATAAAGCAGATTCTAGTCTTGCCAGCACTAGAGACATGAGCAGTGTTGAGCAGAAAGGAACTGTATCAGAGAAGAGCTAACTGGTTTCAGTACTTCTGGGCTGTAAAACAATACCTTTGTTAACACCTTGCTTTGCAAATTGTGATTATATTATCACTGAGTAGATAACACAAATACGTTCTGTCCGAGGAAACTGTTGCATGCTGAGTCTGTTTGCAGGACTGCAGAAATCACCGTGTTCTTGTTTCTTTTTGCTTTACCCAACATCACACTTGCATAGTTTTTATTTTGTTCTGGTTTCTAAGTAGGGTTGATTTCTTTTTTGAAGCCATCATCTGTGGTTTGTTTTTAATGTTCACCTGGTGATACTTGCTGTTGCTATTTGCTGAGGCCTTTGTCAGGACAATGTTTCTTGTCAGTGATAAACTGTTGTACTGGTCAAAGTGGATAAATGTGAGTCTGTGTCAGCTCATATTAAAATTGGTGGAACAGCTCCCATTGACTTCAGTGAGGACTAAAATTCTCAGGTGGAATAACGTTTTCTTTTGTCATCTGATTAAAACAAAAATAATGTCTAATGAACAACCCCTGTGAGAGAGACTCAAGTACTGAAGGGACTTATGCACAGTACAAGGGTCTGTTAATATTCTTCAATTTCTTTTTATTCTATTTGCTAATAGCACATCTTGGAGTTCAGTTTGCTGCAAGATGAAACAGGAAAAGAGTTAGTGTCGTCTAGCTTGCCTGTGTGCAAGAAATGTGCGGTTGCAGTTTGGGAGAAAAGCTTTTTGCTTTTCACAAACAACTTTCTCATATCATACAAGCCAGAATGAGTCTATTGACCTAACAAATTGAGAAATAATTTCCTGGAGCAGAAAACTGTTTTTCCGGAGTCACTCTGGGACACTGGCTGTGCCACAGGAATTATTAAACAGGCTTGAGAGAGCAGGTAAAACTATAAGAAGCCAAATTATTCCGACCATTCTTTCGTTTTTTTTATGGTAGCATCTTAACAGAGGAGCTCTATTCAAGGCCACTCGCAGCTGTTGTGATGTTCATGGATTCATGTAAATGTCACGCTGTACAAAATATCTTGTGTCTCTCTGTCTTCGGAGCAACTGATAAGCTCTTACTTATCTCTTTACACCTTTCAGATCCTCACAGCAGAGTGTGCCTTAACTCGGCTGATCAGGACGACCCCCTCAGCTCTTACATCAATGCTAACTATATCAGGGTAAGAGCTCAGTAGTACAATGTGTCTCCCCAGGTTCTATCAGCCACTGTTAATGTAAATAGAAGGGCAACATCCACTGGCTTTTAAAGGCATCCTAGCTGAACTGATTGATCGTCTCTCCTGCTTACGTGAATGGAAAACCAAATCTAGAAGTGCAACTGTACCTGTTCAGACAAGACAAAAACACACTTCTGCAGTTCTTGATGTAAATTGCTGTCAGTTGGCCTGACCTAGGCACCATATAATAAGTCCAAATAAGGCTTATGACTTAAAAAGAGTCATCTCAAGGCTGTTGGACACTCACTGCTGGAATTAAGTCACTACATACTGTGCCTTTATTCCATGTACACATGTGCAGGAGAGAGACAGAGGAGAAGAATTGGTGCCATGGAGTCATCATTTCAACCAGTGGTCGGTCTTTCTTTTAAAGACTGAATGTAAGAGGTTGTGATGGACATCCCTATTAAAATTAATCTCTTCTTGTTTTGTTGGCAGGGCTATGGAGGAGAAGAAAAGGTATATATTGCTACTCAGGGACCGATAGTTAACACTGTCAGTGATTTCTGGAGAATGGTGTGGCAGGAGCGTTCTCCTATCATTGTCATGATTACGAATATAGAAGAGATGAATGAGGTAATGGTGCTACATATAGTCTGTATTTTCATCTGTACTCTAGCAGGTATTTTCAGCATAGATGCTAAGCCAGCGAACACAAGTTGGTTCAGTGTCCTGAGCAGTCAGAGCCAGCATTAAATTATTCAAGCTCAGAGAACACGTGGGCTTGTCTTTCAGTTCAGTTTACTGTAAGTCTTATTTTGCTTGTCTGACTTAACCTGCTGCTGGTTTTGCCATTTTTCCCTTCCCAGCTGACCTGCATCTTCTCCAAACCCAGTTCTATTTCCAGACACTCTTTCAAGTTCTGAAGGAACTTGAAATTCTAAAGGAATCAAAAACAATAGTACCTGATAACTACTAAGGTTGAACATTTTCAATCAACAGAGTTGGTACTGCTTTGTCTTGTACTGTCTACATCCACATTTCACTAACGCTGTCCCTGACTTTTGAAAGATGCTTGTTACAATAATCAACACCTAGAGCTGACTTGGCTATGGAGGACCTTTTCCTGAGTGCATTTTGGGAGATGCTTTTGAAGTATTGATATGAAGGTGCCGAAATTACCCATCCACCACCTACTTCCAGAAATTAAATTGTCATGGTATTTTCTATAATACATGTAATGTGATTTTTTTTTTGTTTGGTTTGTAGTTTAAAATACTGCTGCCCTTCGGCTGTACATGACTTGTTGAAATATCTGCTGTAGCAGAGTTGCAAGAACCAGTTGACAGACAGGTAGCTGAGCTTATGGCTGCTTTTTTTTTTTTTGGCAGGGCTAAGATGTGAGAAACTGGTCTGGGCCTGTGTTAAGCACTGCATCTTATCCCTGCTAGGATGTGCAGTGAGAGATCCAGATGGTATTTCTAAAGATGCAGCAGCTGTATTTGTCAAAGCTTATCCCTGAAAACTCACTAGTAATTTAGGTGAGAGTTTCTTTTGGAGAAGAGGCTTTGGATACTTGGAAGCCAAAGAACATGGGCATGGCCCTGTCACATATACAGAGTTAGGCTGGCTTAACTGGAAACTTTGTGCCTGTAACTATGCATGTGCACAAATCTTTAGCTTTCCACAATTGTGAAGTAAATAAATTTAACCTTAAGCTTTAGTGAAAAAAAAAAGACCGCAATGAGACAGATGCAGAATTTTCATGCTTTGCAAGTTAAAAATGATCAGTTATTACAGTTGGATGATTGGGCATGTACTGTCAAGGCATTGCTGATACAAAGTACTGTATGTTGCTGATCTAAACTAGTATTTTTAACTCGCATCTATCTCTCTCAAGAGTCAGCGTTGAGGTAATAATGTGCTTGTTGATCAGAGTTGCCAGTTTATGGCAAATAAGATGTTAAAATGCCATGACATGGTGTACCAGAATTTTTTTTAAGACTTTCAAGCTTAAAGAAGATGCAGAGGAAGTACTGGTCCTGAATGACGTATCTGGTGATAAACTCTTCTCTGGAGTTTTCATAGCAAGATTGCCTAACAGGGGTGTAAATCAGCCTTTATATCTGAATTTCCTCAACCAAGCTGACCAAATATCTCAGCTGCCATATTAGTATTGGGAAGCAGCGCACTGCAAGATGCTACAGAACTGGAGCTTGCTACTGCATATGTACTGTAACAGAGCTACTGAGTCTTTTCTGATCGCTTTTGTGTCAAAAATTAAATGGTGTCAAAAATCTCAGCTGTAAATACAGGGTAAGTCCTTTCATGTAAATGTCTTCTGTAGTCATTCCCTTTCTTCCATAACACACATATTAACATGAATAACAGGATTCAGAAGTGTATAGATTCAAAACTGAAATCTGTTTTTGGCAATGATGCTGGTAACAGAGGCTTTGTGCTCCTTCCTTAGTGCAATGTCTTTGCTAATATGAGTATTAAAAGCTCTGTATCTTAGCCCTCTGTCACATCTAATCTGAACTGACAGACAGCCCACAGAAATGAGTGGGCAATCTTACTCCACTCCTTTAAGCAGAGCTGCGTCTATGCTATTGCTAGCTGCTGTTGCTCTTGACAATTTTTACAATGGATTCTGCAGCTTAAGAGTAGAGGGAAAAAAGAATGCAATTTGCGTAAATAATTTTACAGAGACACAGCGGGCCGCACTCCCAGTGGGTTATTAAATGATGTGCTAGGCAGATGGAACAACATTGATTCTCCCACACAAAATTTTTGACTCGGTAACTTTGCAAGATACTTTCCTGTTGTTAGGCTTTCTCCTGAAGTGAAATTATTTTTGATGGGAGAGAACAACATTATTTAACTTGTTTCCTTTGAGATTGTGTGCAAGTATGTAAAAGACTACTCTTACAAGCATTGTTTTTTGGCTGGGTTTGTCCAGTAGCAGATTCTTACTCTCCTGTGATAGACTGCTTCTCCATTATCACAATAATGAGTCTTTTTCTCAGCCCCTGACTTGTTCATGTCAGTCCTTGTCAATGAACTACTTGAAGCACCATGTTGTAGCGTCTCTTTCTTCCTTTCTGTATTGATTAGTTTGAAGAGAAACCACATAACAGAAAATAGTCCTCAGTCCTCCCTCCAGGATAGGCATGCTTATAAATTCTCACCTACCATCTCACCTCTAGTGCAGTAGTGCCACAATGTAAATTCACAAACGGACTGTAGTTTCTCCTTCTCTAATTGTCAGGTTGTGCAGTTGTGCTGGCTGCATCTCTGGTTTTTGGCAAAATCAAATTCTAGTAGTCTAATAGCTCTCACAACTATTGTTTCCTTTTAGCTCCTTAGCTTTGAAAGATTCTCAGTGTCCATTAAAAGTGGGGTTTGGTACACAGTCTAGTTCCCAAAACATCCCAAATCATATTCTCATGATTGTTGCAGAAAATCTTGCAAATTATCATCTTATATTCATAGAACATTGACCCTTTATAAAAAACAGAAAGCATGTATTGTGATCTGTTGTCGGTGTACGCACACCACAGAAATGTTGTTAACTGGCGAATATTATACTAATCATAGTTATCTTAAGAAAAGGACTAATGTAAAAACAGAAATGCGTTTCCGCTTGCGCAAAGGTAAAAGAGGATGTGTGTATTTAAAAGCATTGGTTAATCATTACCCAATTTGTGGGTTTTTAATCACGCAATCAGACTGATGAGTGCAGCAAAAATCACCCGAAATGTTGGCCTGATTTGGAAAGCGAAAAGTCACACTTATTATAGAAGGGAAGTTTATTCATATTCATTTATGCATGTGCTATATCCAGTTTCGGAGGAGTAAAAATGAACCTGCCTTGATATCTGTCTAACTAGATCTATTTTATATTGCACACAGAAATGCACAGAATATTGGCCAGAGGAGCAGGTCACCTATGAAGGAATAGAAATCACGGTTAACCAAGTCATACAAGCAGACGATTACCGTTTAAGGCTCATTACCCTCAAGGTAAATCATTCCATGTACTTACAGTACTTGAGCTGTCTGAAACCTTACATGAGGATGTTCATGGAGAGTTGTGTAGAAGTCTTCTGCACAGTGTACTGCTGTGCAAACACAGCTTTTTATTGCTGAAGTCATTAAAGCTTTGCCCAGTAAAATAAGTGGTCAGAGGTTTAGACTGCGCATGTACAACCTGAAAGCTACTACTGAGTTGTAGTAATACAAGATTCACTCACTGGAAGAAACCAGTGACTCCTCCTGTGCCTGTGTCCTCTGTGTTCACTGATCATTTAGAGTGACATGTTAGCTCATGGATAGCTTCTTACTAGCCTTTGCAAGTCATACTGCTGATACCACTTGTGGAACCCACTAAATGCTGTGATCATGTTCTGTGGAATTCAAAGTCTTGTTGACTCTTTGGGCCATGGGCTTAGGCAGAAGGTTGCTGATTAATAACAGGGAACTTTAACCTTTGTGGCATCTTACGTATTTCGTAGTATGAGGAGACCTCTACGCAATGTTGACATTGTACTTGTGTTTTAATTATTAGAATGCTGTCAGACCACTGGATACCTACCAGCTGTTTATGTCCAAGATGGCTTGTGCTACTAAGAAGTGTGGGAGTTAAGAACTGAGCAAACTGCTTATTACCTGCTTTCTATTTTTCTCAGCAGTGGTCTTTTAGGCACTTAGTGGTGTAGTTGCACCCTTCACCATAGTTCCACCTTTTAATAGGTACCATGCTAATTTATTTGAATGATTTGGCTGACTTGACTTTGAAGAGGCCTAAGGGGATCATTCCCCTCCAATACACTAAAGCTGTTGATGTCCTTTAAAAACAGTTTTTTCACTGCAGCACTGTCCATGCTTACATTTCTAGACTTCAGTATCTTTCCTACTAACCATATAGTTGTACATATCTTGTAAGCATTCCGTTATCTTGTGGATAGAGAACTTAAACACAGATTTAATTTTTTTAAGTACTTAGATAATACAGCTTAAAGTACCAAAGTCCTGTTTTACCATTGTTTTCATTGCTAGGTTCTAGAATGTTTTAATAAGAAGAGTCTATTTACATAAACTTCATATATCTTTGTCTATCAGATCTATCCCTGGCCTCAGTGTATATATATATATATATCCCTCAGTATAATACTGCATTTTCTGTCCAATCTAAAAAAACACTTCTTTTATCCGACCAGTTTCAAGTCTCTTCAGCCATATGCTGATAAGCAGAAAGCCAACATGTGAAATCTCGTGTCTGGATTGAGAGTGTGGTACGTCTGTCACTCATGCTTTTGGCAAAGGCAGCAAGGAGAAAATCACACTCTCACGAGTGGGAAGTAAAGAGTATTTACAAGTATCTTGCAGATTTGCAGAGGTCTGAAATACAATTTATCCCAACCAGTAAGGTACAGCAGTGGGAATAATACACAGATTAATTCTGCTGGAATCTGGTATCTAAAAGAACCAGTAACTTTGTAGTTAGTTAGAAAACAAAATTTTCTTGATTAAAAACCGCACTCTTTTGCTGGAAGAATTTTTTGTTATAGTTATAAGTTCTTAAATAATAGCAGTTTTATATTAGTATATACTGTATTGGCAGCTTGACAATAACTTTAGAGATTTAGGTTGAAATGTTGTGGTTTTTTTCTTCCCTCCCTCTGCAACAAAAAACTACTTTCCATGTACATTTATGGAAGGACGTTTGATTCTTTCCCTAGGAAATGATAATTTAAATGATCTTATGCCTAGTCAGTTATTGTCCATGGTAGAGGAAGAGGTTCTGAACTTAAAGTCAGGTATAAATGTATCTTTTTTGTGTAGAAAACTATAGATCGCCCTACCGTGGGGGGGGGAAAAAAAAGGAAAGTAAAGCTTTTGCTTATTTTCTTTAAGTTCATCCCAGTTTGGTTTTCTGTTAAACAATGTATTTCTTTTCAGTACTAGTGGGGTTGTGTTTCTTTCTTTTTGCCCCTAAATGTCAGGAGGTAAAATGCTGAGTTCTAGAGCTGAAATTAAGATTCCATTTATTAAGTTGTCATGGCCAAGAGGTGTACATTTGTCCTTTAATACCAGGAGTGAAATAGCAGTTCTGGACCATGTGTATGAGTATGAATACTGCTGTCACTTAAACTCCTATTTTCCCTTAAATATGATGAGAAGTGTATGTTACTACCACCAGCCATCTAGGATTACTGCATGTGTTAGAGACTGTCATACTTCCTTTGGAATAGAGGACAAGACTTGGCAAGCCTTAGAAATTTAGAAGATGCTAAGGCAATAGGGCAAGGTTTGTTTTCCTTTCTCAAAGGAACCTTCCAGTGTCTAGCCACTGATTCATGATCTCAGCCTCAGCTGCAGCGTAAATGGTAGTAGGTTTCAAACCATCAATTAAATTTTTGTTGTCTCAAGGAAGAACCAGTAGAGAATATTTTGTCAAAGCAGAAGTGTACAGAACCACAGAGGTCAGGATTCTCTGAGTAGAATTGTGAAACTGGTAACACCACAGACAAAACGAAAGACATCCAGAGGTCACTGTTAGAACTTTGGCTGGTTTCTGCTTTAGTCAGATGAGTTACTCTATGTAGTGATTCATGTTTTCTTCAGATTACATTTATCTTTTACTTTTCTCTCAGTACTATTGACTTTTTTATTACAATTTTTCACAACCCACTCAAGAACCCAGTGTTTATAATTTCTGTGGCTCACGCATAGTCGCACATTCAAAAGTAGCTGTGTATGTGTTCATCTTTCAGAGTGATGTTGATGAGATTTACTCTCATTATTACTTGAGTACTGAACTCAAGTACTATTCATGTCACCTAGTTATACTCTTAACCAGAGTATCTTCTCATTGGGGTAAATAGCCTAAGGCCAGGATCTGTGCAGCTGTGGTAGACACACCCTTCAGGTTCCTATGACTGTGCTTCAATAAGCACTTACCCCCAACATAAGCTGTAACAGCAACCCAGTGAAGGTCAGTCTCGCTTTGTCAACTCTCTTGTTCCTACTTGCTTTCTGTCTCCCCTGTACCACACACGAGTTTATGTGACTGTATGGTACGCCAAAGGGAGAGACTGTTCCATCCATCTGAAAATTAGTCCAGCCTAAGAAAGAAACCAGGTTACTTTCGCAGTCTAGTTCACCATGAAGCTGCGCGTAAGCTTTATCAAGCAACTGAGAGTCATAGTGACTTAGGAGTATAGATGACATAAACTATTGCCAGTTTTTTGTACCTGGGTCTTTAGAAAGAGACACATTTGTTCTTTTTTTTCTCCCTTCTTAAACTCAGCCAACCATGTGTTTAAGGGAAGGTTGTGGAAGCTAACACTTCTGTGCCTGGACCTTTTGAAGACATTTGCTTAGCCCTGTGCCAGCTGGCATAAGTAATGGCTGAAAGGGTAAGGCCAGTTCCCTGAGCTCCATGTTACTGTTTGGCACCTTTAGAAATCAGGCAGAAGGATGCCACTCTGAACACAGAATCGGAGGCACGCACTGCTACACGGCACTCAGAAAAGGCAGTGGCACATTTGCCGTATTCATCGCCATGCTGAGACAGAGAGAAAATTGGAATTTGTGTTTCTCAAAAAGCCTCAGCTTGCGGCTGGAGACAATTCCCACCTTTGGTAGTGTCTCTGAATTTCTTACCATATCTAGGAGTCGAATTGACAGGAAACTGATTTAAGTCTGTCAGAAAAGATGGAAAAATAAATTCCTATCTCATCTCTCCATTTCTCTCACTATCACACAGAGATATGGCTCCTGGCTCTCTGTCTGTCAAATACATTATGAAAGCAATTATGTCACAAGCACAGCTCTGCCTTGCTGAATGAATCTGTCAAGAGGGAACAGACTGCCTGGAGTGTTTTGCACACAGCTCTTGGCACAAAAAGAGCAAAATTCTTTGAGGTGGAAATGGGGATAGGAATTTTTTTTAAAGACAGTTTACTGAAGTGCAGACGTGATATTTGAAATCCAGATTGCTCTGTTGTGTGGTTTGCCATTTGGATCTTCTGTTCTATTCAGCATCAGTTTACTCATTCTGTAAGGGAAGGCCAAGCCTCAACACAAATTTAAAACCAGAGGTTCTTTTAAAACTTTGTGATGTTTGTCTTAACTGGATTGCAGAAAGGAGAAGAAGTCAGAAACCTGAAACATTACTGGTACACATCTTGGCCAGACCAGAAGACCCCAGATCAAGCCCCGCCTCTGTTACAGCTAGTACTGGAAGTGGAAGAGGCCATGCAGAGTGCAGAAGAGAAGAATGCCCCAGTGATTGTTCACTGCAGGTAAACAGATGTTACATCTGACTTCTTAGAGTCTCTTTGCATACAGTGGCATAGTGCAGATGGCTGTGATGTTAGTCGTCAGCCAGATGTGGGTGATCTTGCCTGACTGTTTATGTAATATGCTTGGACATTCTGCAAGTTAATGACAATAATCTTCCGTTAGTAAGTGTTATATTGAGACACAGAATGAACTGAACACAGAAGCTGGTAGTGGCTCAGTTATGTCTAAGAACAGTCTGATTTTCCTTATCTTTAATGCCTTTATGTGCCTTTAAAGATCTTAAGAGGGACAGGTTACTGAAGATTAACATACTGCGAGTAAAATTGAGTAGGAATATACAAGCAAGAAGAAAAATGAGGAAAATCAACTTCAAGACTCATAGCCCCCTGCTTTGTGTATTCCTTCTTTGATTTTGAGAAATCCTTAATAGGCAAATTAATTTAAACACAGTACATAAAACATATGAAACGGTGACAAAGTTGACTGCAGCAGGTACTAATCAACAGACAGGTAATGTATACAATCTGGAATAAAACTGAAGTGTCTGTAAAAAGCCTCTGGCAAAGATGAAAACTTTTTAAATGGAAAAACCAAAATCTTTACAGTGGTTTGAAACCTGATAAGAAAATTGTAATTATCAGTCATAGGGGTAGAAAAAATAGATGAAGGTAGGTACTTACTCTAGAAAGAAGTAGGATGGTGTACTTATCTCTTATAGACATGAAGTACATTCATTTGCACTGCTAACTAGGGAGCGTGTTATGCAATGGCTACTAACCACTTAAATCAGCTACTGTTTAAAATAGGTGCCTCTAACCATTAGCTTAGTATAGCTAAATTTTAGTGCTCGGAAAGCTAGAGAAGTTTTTAGAGGTCTAAAAGCCCATTTTGCCAGTGTTTAGAAAGGTTAAATGTGATTACTTGAAAACTACAAGTCAAATCTCAAAGCAGTTACTCCAGGTAAATAGCAGCAAGTCTGTCAGGGTGTGCTGTAATCTTGCCAGGGCAATCTTCCATAATTTCAATAAAGTATGTTTTGCCAAATTGATCTTTCAGATGTTTGTAAAGAATTTTACTTAGCTTTGCATAACGTGTTATAGGAATTGGTGGATGGTTGCTAGCCAAAAGCCGTAGTAAATGGGATTTTATCATACAGCGGGAGTGTTTTCACAGAAACTCTTTGTTAGCATGAATGGTTGGTAGCCCAGTGTCACCAGAGATCCGCCTATAAGCTAATATGGAGTAATCACTAGTAAAATGTCCGTATGATGCCACATGTCCAGTTTTTCTGCCTGTGTTTTAAAACAGATTTTGACAAATTTGGGAAAGTTCAGAGAAAAATAAGAAATGGTTTGTAAGAAGGTCCTTTGCCCTTGGAAATCTGACTCTCTAAGAGCTCCTTGAAGTGTTATGGTATTTGCTGCAGGTAAAGATTCTGGTCACCATGTCACTCTTGCTTTGCATTTTTGTTTTGTCCTCTAGTGTGGTGTCATCCTAATGACACAGTAACACCTTCAGCAGGAGACTGGGTATTTTTATTTGAAATAACTATTAAGAGACATGGTGATAGGATTGTAAAGCTTTTTATGTAATAATCTGAAAGACCTCTGGTCGTTTTATTTGAAGAAAGAATTTAATGTTGCCTCTGTCTGAGAGTGGTATATGCAGCAGGCTGTTAGCCAAGGTGCAACAGAACATAATCACTGTGGTTTTGGCCTTGAGTCATGTTAAATAATGCACTATTAAGTAAAAAAAATAGATAAAAACCTAATCATGAAGCTACTCTTGAAAGCAGATTCATGCTAAAGGCAGGCTAGCAGTCCTGTTAATGTCCTTTGGCTAATGCACCACTTTGGGGCAGTCTTGGAGGGATGATGATTTTGTCTCAGCTGCTCAGGGACCTGCCAGGACACGTGCTGTCTCAGTGCTGTCTGTTTTATCCAAAAACGGGTGTGAAACACTCTTGAGGTCTGTGGACAGGAACCAGCATACAAGAGCTGTTTACTGTGGCCTGTTTGGTTCTAGCATCAATTGGAAGACAAAGGGCCTTTTTATTTTTTCTTTGTTACGGTTGGTGTACATCCATGTTCAGCAAAGAGTCCTCTGAAACTGAAACATTTGAAGTCTTGTTGAACCAGCTAGATGAGGTAAAGAAAAAGAATTCAGGACCTGAAGTACGGAGAGTGCAAAAATGTTAAGTTAGGTGGTTACATCCATCATAATTATTTGAAGACTGAGATGAGTTCTTAGTGAGTAAGATCATCCCCAAACTCCCATTTAATTGCCTTGATCATTCTGTAATAGAATTTAAAACTGTTCAAGTGTAGCTGTTTGCCCAACAAGCATAAACTCAGAGTAAAAAAAAAACCCGTCTGTACAGTCAAAAACACTACTAGAGCTTTGCACACAGCAGTTAACTGCAAACTCCCTGTTGTTGCTTGTACATTTGTTGCCAGTGTTTTCGTATTATGTTTTAGTGCAATTTAAACGAAAGCGGGATTTCTTGCAGTTGTGTCAATTAATTATGCCTGAGTATAATTATCTAATGTATAAGAAGGGCTGTCAGCTTTGCTGCTGTTTCTTTGTTAGGTGATTCACAGCTTCAATAGCACTGTGCCTTTGAGAATAAAATCTGTTCTGGTCATTAAGCAAGGACTGGATCAGATACAAAGGTGTTCAGGAAAGACAACTGAATTTCTTTAATAGTCAACTTCTTGTAGATCTGATCAGCAAATGGCATCACACTATACTGCTGTTAGCTCTGTTTATTTAAGCAAGGGGATTTTTTTTTAACTGTACCCGTGAATAAAAGTATGAATGAATGTAGCTTCCAAAAAGGTTAAGAACATCACAGCAAAGGTTGCCTTCAAAGCAAGGGTTGCCCTTAAAACAAATCTAAGAAGCACTGTTTAACTGCTTATTTTCAGTGACAGATTCAATGAAACATTGGGTCAAAGAGTACCCAATAGTTAATTTCTAGCGCTGCATGTGCAGCATTCACGCTTCTGCTCTTAGTGGCTTACACTTAGTTGTGTTATCCCATTGAAGTCAGTATCTTTTCCTAGTTACGCCTTTAGATTCATAAGCACCTACCTGGCAAAGGCTGGGGGGAGAAAAGGGATAAAAGAGATTGATTGCTGATTTAAAAGCACTCATTTAACAAGGAAGTTACAAAACTGTTCTAACATCTCCACTGCCTCTCTCTGCTTTTCCCTCCCTTAGTGCAGGCATCGGGAGAACAGGCTGCTTTATTGCAACTAGTGTCTGCTGTAAACAGCTGAAGAATGAGGGCATAGTAGACATATTGCGAACAGCCTGCCAGTTACGGTTAGACAGGTAAGAAAGCCTGTTTCCTTTCCAGAAAAATGGTCATCTTTCCCTTTAACGAAAGGAGGAACAAATGGGAAGAGGGCAGAAACAAAGGCATACAGACGTAAAGAGAATATTCCTCGAAGGGAGTTGTCCTGTTCTAAGCCCTTCTGACTTGTAATCTTTGGGTATTTCAGTAAACCTTAATGAACAGTCCTGGAACTGAGCTAGATTCACAGCTGTTGCCAAAATCTTCAGAGCCACACAGGTCAGTGCAGCAAGGGATGACCTTTCACCAATGGTGTGTTAGCCACATGTTCATGCAGAAGCAAAAGCTCAGAGGTCTGCTCTACTTGAGTTCAGAGCCACGTATCAGCACTTCACTTCCAGGAGGAATGAAGAAAACTGGCCTTGCATACTGGGAGCTGGGAGCACTGTTAGGAGCCCATGACTACTTGGGATGTTGCAGAGAGAGAGCATGCAGAGTCTGGAGTGTTTGCAGATGTATGAAAGGAGCTGTGAAAATCTCTAGAAATTCAATAGTTTCCAGTTAAGCATTTCTTAACACACCACCTTGAGTCTGATTGTGAAGTAAACAGGCTTGAATTTTGCACCAGAGATGTTATTTTTCCTCTCCCACTGGTTTCAAGTGCCATCAAAACATGTCTCAGTGCTCTCTCTAATGATAATGATAAATGTAGTCAGGGGAAGAGATGTCATGAAAAAACATACCAAAGATTTTTCTGAGTGGAAAAAAAAAAGGACCTCAACCCTGCACTGAACTTTATTTCAGAGGAGAAATTATGCTCAGTGGGAGGCAGAAAATGAAATGCTTGCTGCCCTGCTGATGCTCTGATAGAAAGGGACCTGCAGGGGCTTGGAGGTTTGGCTCTTTTAGTGTATTTCAGGCCAATAAGAAAATTTGTCTTGAGAAAAAGAAAACCATAATATGGTTAATCAGTGCTGATTATACATGGCCCAGTTTGAAATATCGTTGGATCTGAAATATCTTGTCTTTGCCACTAATGTTACACAGGAAAATAACTGTGCAAGCAAAGGTTGCATAAAAATATGCTTGATACAGAAGACCAATTACAAATACTAACTGTGCAGAGAGAAGGAAAATGTAGTCATCTGCAGAGACTGGAGAGGGGAAATAACACTTAAGTGCTGCCATAGAGGGGGTAAAAAAACCTGTAAGGACCTCTACCTGCTATATACCTCTTAGAGATAGGAAAAAGCCATTTAAATGTCAAGGGAGAAAATACTTGATGGAAAGGAGTCAAATAATGATCCTTACTACAGAGAAGTATAGTTTCTTCAAGAAACAAAGAATGGGGCTTGTCATCTCTCAGAAGTCGTGCTGCTCCCGACTGTCATTTTCACTGAATCCCCAGAAAAGCTCTGGGTGATTTCAAAAGCAGCATGAGAGGATGAGACAGTGTCCAAGCAACTATAGGAAGGAAGACCACCTCTGTCTCCCTCTTCTGTCTGGTGGTTACTGGCTAGGGAAAACAGGGTGGGTGAAAAGAGGTCACTTTTTCACCTTTCTGTAAAGGGACTTACAGAAAGTAAGTTGGATGCAGGATGGAGCAGACATGTAAAGGAATGTACCTCATTGCCATGCCCATTTATCTACCCCTTACTGGTATCGTTTCTGTGTTACCCACAGTTGTTAAGCTGGACCCCACTGAACAGGGCGGTCCCCAAGTAGTTGCTAGCAGTCTGCTATCCATTTGACTCCAAGGAAGTAACTTTTCATTCGTTTCTCTCTGGTGATGGCTGCTGAGGGAATGCACCACATATGCTCTTACTCAGACTGACACAGTCTGACCCTGGCCATCTATGGGGTCCTCAGCCGTACTTGTTGTTTCAGCCTCCTTTTGGCACTGCGTCCCTGGGATCTGTGCAGCAACACCAGTGTTGGCACAATTCTGCATAAACTTGTTATGAATTTTAGCCATGGGGTTTAATTATTTTCGTAATGGATGATCAAGAGATCATATCACTGTTGATGAGCTAGTCTTAGGAGAATTTCATCTGCTTAAAATGGACAGCTTTCTCCTCATTCTTTTTGCCCATTCCTGTCTCCTGCTGCAGTACTCAGGTGTTGATTAATATGCTACAGAAGCTAATGATACATGGAAGAGCAAACTGTTTCTGCTTCTGCTAGCATTTCCTTTCAGGTTTGCAGTTTTAAAGAAGATCAAAAGCAGAAATAACAATTAAACCAAAGCAGATTTCTGCGATGAGTCTTCTACTGATCAAGGTGTGCATGACAGTCAATTCAGTTACAAGACTGAGGTGTCTTTTGTTCAGGTTCCAAAGTCCTTGCTGGCCATCCCATAGTTCCCTGGTGAAGTTGCCATTCACACAACATGGGCTAGCAGGGAAAAACCTCTCATTGCTTGCCCTCTTTATTCTCCCTGCTCCCAATCTATCTGTCTATCTAGAGCTTTGGGATGGCGATTGCATTTCATGATCTTTAAAATGATGCTTGGAGAGAAGATGCTCTGGTCATCTGAATGTAATGATGGTGTTGCCTTATTGGATGAGGGCCACCGCCAAGAAAAATGAAGGCCATTTCCGTTCTGCCTTCTATTCCTTGGGTAGCAAAGACTTTGAAAAATGGAGCTTAAGGTCAGACTGCAGGTTGATTGCAGTCAGTGGGCACTTCTCAGTCATTTCAGGAACCTTTGGAATAGACCATTTGTTTGTAACACAACCTTCATATTAGCTGTGCCATTTCCTCATGGTTGCATGTAATAAGGCTGCTGTTTCCCTCCTCTCCCTCCCCTTTTTCTTTCCTTTTCAGGGGAGGAATGATCCAGACTTGTGAACAGTATCAGTTTGTCCATCATGTCATGAGCTTGTATGGAAAACAGCTTTCTAGAGCAGCAGAAGAATAAGTGTTCATGATATTCCTAAAGGCTAAAACCAAGAGAACTTTTGACTGCATTCAGATGTATTTCAGATCTGATAAGAGACACATGGTAACCTGACTGTCTTAGCTGGAAAGAAAGATAGGATTTTACTTTAATATTGCTTTTATGCTCTTGTTTGCATTGACATTTAAGAGCTGAAGTACACCTTGTCTTAATCATATGTGACAGGACATAATCTTCACCAAAAAGAGTTTATTTATACTGTAAATAAGGATAGTAGCTTCATTTGTTACAAAAGCAAGGAAGAAAAACTGAGAAAAATCCACTGTCTTCAGTTTGCTATTTTGAAAAGATCATTGCTAATATATCCAAATACAGTGTGAAACTTTTTGAATTGTCGTGCTGAAATGTGCCGTATATTGACTAGGCTTGAAAGTAACTTTTTGCCTCTTTCTGATCGTTTCTACATATAAAATTACCGAATACTGTGTATATCGTAAAACTTCTGAGCCTCTGCATTGAAAGATTCAAGTAGACTCACACTGAAATGATGTTTCACACATCACGTTTGCTTGCCTATCTTTTCTAAAGCTGTCCACCGCTGCTGTTATCAGAACTACAGGGGAAAAAGTATTTCAGTGATGTGAGTCAAATTCTTACCTCCAATTCTGACCAGGTATGTACTCCGGTATTATGTCAGCTGGGTGAATCTGACAGGAATAGAAGAAATTAATCTTGAACGTAAATGCTTCATGCTTTATCTTTTCTATGTCAATATTTTGGCAACTAGGTTTGCAAATAAACTCTTTGCAAAAATCAATCTTTTTATGTAGTTGGACAACAATCTAAATACAATTTCCCCTAAAATTTGAGATTCGTAATTAGGTGAAGAATTTTGTGAGTTGAATTCATCTTTATTAAAAATGTAGTAATGAAATCACTTGTATTCTTGAATTTAAACTTGTTTCAAAGCTTTGAGGGTGACCAGGTCCTTGGTGCTCATGCAAATTAAAAATGCAGATCTTGTAGGCAGTTTTTAAAAACCTCAATCTGAATGTGTTGGCTGCTTTTTGATAAATTTGCTCTTAAACCAAATTTAGACAACCATTAGCCCATCCTAATCACTAGTTCTGGCAGCAGTATTTCCTGTTCAGTAATACAGACTGCCACCCAGGCTTTTCTTTTTAGACCTCAGTGAGGCTATGAAGATTGTATGTTGTGTTTAGTGCTTGGAGGTAAGCACATGCTTAAGCAGAGCAAAATGGAGGTACAGAAGACCTTTAATATGAAAGATAAGTGTTTTGCTGTAATGATCTACTAAAAATATTTTTGCTTCTCTTTATTTGTAACAATAACCAAAACCTACTGCTTTTATTAGTGCGGAAGATTCTGGGGATTTACTGCACTTCCTAATCAGGAGAAGGTAAAGCAGCCCTCAGAACAATAAAGGTTGGTCCTGCTCCCACTGAGGTTTTGCCATTGACGTCAGTAGATGTGAGGTAGGGCCTGAAATGTTATGGCTACAACTTCATCACTGTGGGGAAACTTTCCCAATATTTCAGTACACATCCTTTGTGTTTATTCTGTATCCATGAACCTGTAAAAATCCTGTCAGCAGGGTTTGCATGAATGTGTGGCAAAATGTGTTATCTTTAAACCACTTGATTTTATTGCTGTATTTAAAATATTTCCTTCAGTGAGAAGCTAGCAGGAAGAACAGGCATTCTTTTTAAAAGTACTGGTGGTAGTCATTAAATAGAGCAATAAACTTAAGCTTTTGAGCATAACATGACTGTTAGTTTTATGTAAACCTTGCTAGCTATATTTGCCCCACTGCTACTGACCCTTTTGAAGGGGTAATGCTATTCCACCTAAGCACTCCTTAGAAGAACAACTGGTGTTCTGAATAACATTGTGAGTGGAACTTCCCATAAATGTTTCCAGCTGTTCAGTGCCCTTCTGTGTCAAAAATGACTCAGTGAATAAAATTATTTGCTCTGTCATCAGCTTCCTGTGCATCTGCTAAAGAATATTTGTTGATGATTAATAGGAGTGTGCATACTGGAGTGAAGTTCAATGTATTAATTGCCTCCTGTACAAGGAGACTTTGTAGAGGAGAATTAGTTTATGCGTAAAAAAGGTTTAAAGGGTTCAAGATACTGATTTTTGGGATCCTTGTGCAGATACTCCGCACATATTAGTTTGCAGTGCTTCACTGACTTGACTAGAAGTCAGTGATTTATACTGATGAAGGAAATCTAGGAAGGAAATCTAGCCTGCTATCCACTCCTATTCCACATATGTGGAATGTCCTGACAGAGTGGCCGTTGACAAAATCAGACTGCTTTGCATCAATTCACTAGTACAAAGCATATGCTGGTTATGGGGACTGCACTGCAGCCATCTCACAGCAAGCAAGAGCATACCTCTTCAAAATATTCAAATGCCTCTTGAAGCATGATTCTGTCTAACAAGATTTGGATCTAATCCGTCATTTACTCTTTGGACTTACTGTAATTAACATATTTCTCCCTGTCTCTCTCTTTTTTAATAGAATTTGAGATCTGGAGGACATTGTATCAGCTGTTCTGATCTCTCTTCTGATGGAAGAGTAGTCTGAAAAAGTGCGTAGGATTAGCAGAAAGGAGCTCTGGCCATGCAAAAGCACTTGAGATGAGAGGGTTTGCCACTACTGTGATCAGTAGGTTTGAAACTATGACAACAGGAACTAAACTAAAGCTATATATAAGGTTTATTGTGCTAGACTGGGCCCTCTTCTTCTATTAAAACAAAAACCCTACCACATTTCATCCACTCTCTTAAGCTCATTGCCTAAGCCAGTTTGTTCCAGAGACTACAGCATTAATTACCTGCAAAACCGGCTTCTTCCCAGGGGAGTGGATTCCTTTCTCCAGGTGATTAGCCTGTAAAAAACTTGAGATTATTTTATTTAGAGCCGACTGGAATGTCTTCTGTTTCATAAGCTTTTTCACACTTTGTGAACGGGCAGTGCCTCGCTTGTTCACACTGATCGTTTGGTCCCTGGCCATCACACTTTAACAGTATTAAACTGTTAGTTTGTGTTTCCACCACATTAACAGACTCATGAAATGTTCTGTCTTTTTGTAGGTATCCTGAGATCAGCAGATGTATAGAGTTATTTAAGAACAAAAACTGAGATAGCGCTTGAGAGTAAGAACTGTCCCCAGGTGAAGCACGTCTGACTTTGACAGATTAAAGTGAAGTCTTGGTCAAATTATTCTAAAACATCAACTACATAGCAGTCACGTACAGTAAGTGTGTTGCATTTGCTTGCAAGACTTTAAAAAGTAGCTAACAATTCTGGACATTCCCGCTTCCACTAGTCTACTTTGGAAAAAAATCATACTGTGAATTTGCAATTGCAAAAGGGCTCAAGACTGAAGAGGTGCAAAACAGGGCCTTGGTTCCTGTCACTTCCACACTATTTCTGCAGTGGAGGAACCATGTAATGTGCACACAGGTAGTCTTAGAAGGTCCGTGTCTGTTGACTGGTGAGTTGGCAGGTTTTATAAGCAGACCTACACTATTATTTTTGATGGTTCTTCCCCAAAAAATATTTTAAACAAAGGGAAATAGGAAATTTGTTGACCATAACTGTGACTACTTTTCACAGGAAACATGCTTTATGTCGTTGCTAGGGAGGAAAAAACAAAACACTTTTTCTGCAATACATTTGGGTTAGCCTAGTTTCTCCTAACAAGTCAGTAAACGTATATTTGCTGGTGTCTGTGAGAGTCGGTATCACTAGGGTAATGTAGGGCAGTGCAGGAGCCTGGTAATAAAATAAATGCTCCCTTCAAAAACATGGAGGAAAGGTGAATGAAAGCAGCATTTGCAGCTTTGTGTGTAAGGGACAGGCAAAGAACAGCTTGTGCTAGACAACACAAGCACTGATGTTTAAGGTCTCAAAATGAATTTCACGTATTCACAAAAAGGTGAATTCCTGTTGCATGAACGGGAAGAGTCCACTCTGCTTTGAATGCTGATATGGATCAGGTTCTAGCACTCGAATAAAACAAGTAGTACGCTTTCGTAGTATGGTGTGAAAGTTACAGAATAGGGTACCAGTGCTGCAGACCTGCCCCAGCTCAATACCAAGTAATGCCCAGCAGGCAGCAGTGTCAGGCTTATTCAGTTGGTAAAAACGCTTAATGCAGAGAGAGGCTAAATTATTGACTTAGAATTAAAAAAACAATGTTGGCACCAGAGCCGGCAATATGGCTCCAAGCATTTAAGAATATACAGTTTAAACAGTCAGGGAAAGGACTTGGGTATTGTGATTCCTCACCCTTTCTCTTCACTGGACCGTGTTACTCAGCTTCTGTGTTTCCTGTTGCTTCTTTCTCTCTTACCTTCCTGTTGCTTCTTAGGCTTGAAAGACAGTTAGATAAGTCACTGCACTGCGCTAGTTTTAATCTGGTATCTTGATAGCCAGTGTTTTCCAGGGATCATCTCCTTCCGTAGAGAGAGTCTGTCAGCCTGTCTTGCTAGACACTCTTCAAAGGGCTCAGTCTCTTCTGCGTACCCTTTGATCTTGATATGTCTCAGAGTTTTGGGGACAGAGAAGTCTGCAGTACTGTGCATCTTGCTGAAAGCCTATCTCCTTTGGGAAACAGTACTGTTTGCACGAGTCAAAATGTTCTTGTTATGTCTGGCCTTAACTCCCCTACTGCCAGCAGCAGCTGCAAGGTGTCTGCTTGCCTCTGAAAAAGCAGAGGTAGCGCTTCTCTCCAAAGATCCAAGGGAAAAAGTCTTGCAAGGGTGTTAGCACTTTCTACTGTGCAGGCTTAGTTGCTTTTACTGCTGAAGTGGACACAGAAGACTATCTGAAATTAAGTCAAATCTAGTAATGCACGACAGAATAACAGATACGCCTTTTTGTTTCAAAAGAAGGAAAACCACTACATTCATTTTTACCATCTTGGGCTTCAGACTGTATTCATCAGTAGGGAGAACACACTCAAGCATCACAAAGCTCAGAGCCATGAAGACATCACTCAGAGTCACTCTTCCCCTTCTTGAGGTGTTTCTCTGACAGTGTGAGCAGATTTGATGGTCCAAACCAGAGGATCCTCTCATTATTGTGCATTGTTTTTTCCCCACAGCAGTGTGTGTGCACAAGTGAGTACTTCCAGCCCAGATAATGGTTTTCTCTGTATCCAGTTTGATCTCTTGTTCCTGAATTAGACTATTTAAGAAGTAAGTGAAGGTTGGCTCCTTGATAGATTTATTAGTCAAGCATAAATAATACTTTATCCACTTTAGTGATCTCATTTCCATGCACTTCTTATTTGATAATTGCATCTGTGTTAATAAGAACACAAACTTCCAGAGCTGAGAGTACATAGCCTCTGTCTTGCTGGAATCCTTTAGCCTGTGAACTGCAGCATGTGGTTTTTTCGGCTGCCTATAGATGCTATTTTTTGCTTGCTGGAGAAGTTGACAGTGCTTCAGCCTCTGCAATTTCTTTTCCTTTTGTTAATATTTCTACCTTCATCTTTCTATTTTAGACTAGCAGGAATCATCTTAAAATAATCAAAAAAGGTGGCATAAGCCCAGAGGGTTTTGTCATTGCTTTTTCCAGAGTTTACCCCTGGAAGTTGGCTAGACTTTGATGTTCTTTGGTTTTCTATGTTCTTGTGTTTTGCACAGTATAACCAGGTTGCCTCCTGCACTAGATTTCATTTTCATTTGAATTTAACATAAATGCAGAATAGATAACAATGGTCTGTTTCAAACAGAAATTAAATGTGGTCAGTTTAGTTGTTGTTACTAGTTGACCCGTGATTGCAAGCAAGATGTGAAAGTGTCCTTCAGAATGGATAGACCTGTATACACGTAAGATGGCCTCTTGTACCTGTGCCACTTCAGCACTGCTGCTGTGAAGTCTAGTAAAGGAAAAGAGAGAAATGTGCAGGTTGACATCTGTAATTCATTGTCTTCTCTAGAAGTACCTTACTCTCCATATGAAGAAGGGGGACAGAATCTCCGAGTTTTTAAGGAACAGAACTGTTTAAAGAGTGTTCTCTAAAATGGTGAACTGATTTTCTAAAGAACCTAGCCCCTGTTTGAGTAACTGAATTGGCTGGGCTTGGAAATGGTGGAAACTGCTGCCTGTGTGACCTTAAAAAAAAAACAAACCGAACCGAAGCCTGACCTTGCCATCGAGGTATGAAAGGAACTCTGGGGACTGACTTGAACACCAAAGCTGGGTTTGTTGTATGTTTAAGTGCTTGAAACCTGGATGTGCATATTTTGTTTCTAATGTGAAAAACAAGACTGGGAAATTGTTTAATAGTCTGTCTTTGATCAAAGTTCTGAAATTATGTCACAATCCATTTACCACAAAAAATGATTTGGTGAGGTAATGTATGTTTTTAAATAAAAAGGTGTGTTTTGACCTACAGAAAGTTTACTCCTTTTAGTCTCAAACTTGTAGTATTGTCATCCTGTTACTCCGAGAATGAGAAACTGCTGAAGCCAGTGTAAAGGATATAACAACACAGCCCACAAGAGGCCAGTATGTGTTTAAATTCTGAACTCCTCAGAGCTATGCTTGTCCAGTGTAAAGGGACCCTGGCATCTTTTTAGGAGTGCAACGATCTGCAGGACTTCCGTGAGCTGAAGGGGTCAGTAATGGTCTTGCAAGCTCCTTTCTCTTAGTAAGAATGATCAACACCTTAGCCACTGCAAAGGTAAAATACACATAAACATATATTCTGAAGTCAGCAGCACAAACCTTTCTCTCCCAGGAGTTTTGACTGATCGGAACAACTCTCTATGTAGCTTTGTTTCGGGGCTTCGTCTTGTATCCACTCCTTCCCACTCCCAGTCAATAGATTCTTCGAATAGTAGCTCTCTATTCACTTGACTAACATTTTTTTCCCCTAACCAAAGAACTTGTTTCTAGGAAGTCTTCTGCCTTATTGGAGTATTTTGGCATGGTGACATGCTCCTTTGAGATCCTTGATGGAGAAAGCATTCCTGAATTTGTGGAAAAACCTTCTCCGCTGACAGTGCGTGAGGGTGAGTAACAAACATTTCTGGTGAAAGACAATTCTTTACCTACTACTTGCCAACAACTGACTGAAATTTCAAGTGCCCTTAGGTGTATTCACCCACCTCATGCAAGGAAATACATTCTGTCATCATCTTCACTAGAAGAGTGGTAAACAAAAATGGGCACAAACTGCAGTTGTCTGTACCCATCTTCCCTGGTTTTAGAGATTGGTCACGGACCAGTGAAAATCAATGAGAAAGCTGCTGTTCATTTTAGCTGCTGGAAACTTGTCCTTATTGATTTAAATACAGCAGTTCTTCTTTATGCAAAACTCACGACTGGATGACTAGTCTGAGGCTGTGACTTTTAATGCAGAAGTAAATCAGCCTTTCCATCATGTAAAATCTCCTGTATGACAAATCTTTGACTGTCTAAAGTGACAGAAAGATCATATGAGTCGTTATTATATAGCATAAAAAAAATCACAAATCATTCCTGTCAGTGTTCACAGCACTGCTAACAAATAAATTTCATTCCCAGAGCTGCATCTGTGATGGATGTAACGGTGTAATAAGTGTAGTCAGTAAAGTAAAGCATGGTTACTCTAATCTCCTCCATAAAGCAGAGAGAAAAGGAAACTATGCATTTAAAATAAATCCAAATAGAGAAATTGGTAGGTAAAAGGCCCCTGTTCCATTTCGCTCATTCATTCATTAATTCCTATGCTGCTTCTTGAATTTTAGGAGACAAAGCAGTATTCTGAGCTAAAGTTAAACCCAAACCTAGTGTAACATGAAAAAGAGAGAGTGGATATCTCTATAAGAAGGATACAGAATGTCTTTGACAGTATTTTTAAGGAAGAGGTGGTATGATAACATACTGGTTTTTTTCTTTCTGTTATCTCATTAGTTGTTTTAGTCCCACAATAAAAATCAGTAAAGAAAAAAAGAAAAACTTAAGCACTGTGGTATTTCTCAGTAGCAATAGGCTGTGAGGGACCTTCAGGGAGAAGGAAGCATTTGATTTGGCCTCAATGTTTCTTCCCTCAGAGATTCTGGATTTTCAATAGGTGAGTTCTGTTAGTGATATTAAAGCAATATGGATTTAAACACAAATAAAAAGAGGAATTCATTAATGCATTAGCCATATCCACTCTGAACAGCTGCAACTGTAGAGGGTTTGTTTATTGTTTCGCCTGTGCTACTTTTTTGTTTCTGCCTCTCCCCAGATGATACAGGTAACTACAAGTGTGTAGTATCCAGTACCCACATGGATGCCATCTACACATCGTGACTAAAAGTAAGCTCAGGAGGTCTGGCTCAACTAGCAACTAGACCAGTTACTAATAACTCAGCTTGAAAGAATTTTGAAGTTAGACTAAAAGGAGTCTCTGCAGAGCAGATCTTGCCGCAAGTAGAGCGAAACAACATGAAAAAAGTCTACCCCCTGCTGACTTTAAACCACGCGTCTTGCCCTCTCTGTCCCTTGCACAAAAAGAATGCATTCCTTAAGGTGCAAGGACTGTGCTTATTATGGGGATGAGCCTCTGTGTTCCCTGAGGAAAGAGTTGTAAGCATATGGGTATGGAATACATGCTGTGTCTCACCAATGTGAATGGGGAGGCCTGGGCACCTCTTGTGGCTGACCAGAAACTCTTTGTTATGCCAAATGATGTGTAGGCTTTGTTCTTAGATATGTGAGGTCCTGTACAGAATGTCAACCTCTGCAGGAAAACATTTGAGAGTCAAGATTAGTGGGCCAAACTCTGGCCTACTTTATACATCTTTGTAGCAGTCATGATTCCCTGGTCTTTTTAGGCTCAAACAGAAATCTGCCATTGTATGAGTCATAAACCAGCCCACAATTACCAGAGCGCCCATGTGAAAACACCTTTCATGAGATCGCAGGTTTCAGTTTGAAGCCTAGTTATTACACATAAAAAGCCAAATTCTCCGCTGACGTCAGTGTGGCATAGGTGTGAGTCACTGCTGAATTTTTAGTACTTTTAGAAGGAAAGATAGGAATGATAAAATGCACCTTGGCAATGTCTTTTTAAGGGGAAGTGAATTTTGCTCAGTGTTCCAGGACTTGGGAACAAACGGATGGGCCTGGCCTTAATGAGAGCGATCATTTTTCATCTGCATATGCTTTGTACAACCAGCCAAATGTGTGCCTGCTGCTTGAAAAAAGGACAATCACATCATACACAGCATACTTGCTTCAAATCTATGCTAAGTAAAAGGGATGCTTGCTACCTGTCTTACCTTTTGTTGCAGTAGGATCATCTCTTGAAGATACCATTTTTGAATACAGTACCTTACATTTTGATAAAGTCTTGAGCAGGGCTTGAACACACACTCTTTGTTAGTGCAGTAGATTATCTTGCTTGAGCCAAATAGTGATTCTGCACCAGGCACCGCAGCACTCCTGACAGGTAATGAAGGAAGATACTAGTTCTTCAGCTAGCCTGATGGTTCCAGGTATGCTGGTAGGTGCCTGAAACCATTTACCTTACAGTGACAGTAAGTGACTTTACAGTGTGTGGTGTGTCCAAGACCACAATTAAAGATAAAGGAAAAGAAAAAAAAAGCAGTTAGGTCTCGATGAGATCTCGGATGAAATTTGTCAGACAGTGGATAGCTTAGGGAAAATGGAAAAGGGTTTATTAACTCTATAAGTGTGTACAAAAAAGAAGAAAAGGTTAAGCAAGTTAGTGCACACAAACTAGAAACTCTGTCACAAATGCCATCACATATTCTGAGAAAAATACAAT